>QEPC01010225.1:602877-615624 GCA_003113815.1 Sphenodon punctatus
TGGGTGAAAACAGACATAACGCTAACGCCACTTTAACATTTCTTATGCATGTTGCAGGGCTGTATTGGTGCCCCATGCAGCCCTGCAACATGCATAAGAAATGTTAAAGTGGCGTTAGCGTTATGTCTGTTTTCACCCAAATACATTCATGAAGATTTCAGTACATCTACGCAAGTAGTATGTTTTATTATTTGAAGAATTATCACATTTATTTATTTATTACAAATATTTATATCCCGCACCCTCCTTCACACTGGCACCTCAGGGCGGCAAACAACACAAACAGTCAATAATTTGGGGAGAAAACACAGCCCTTCCCTGGATTTATTTATTTGCGCACACAAAAAAGGTCTAAGGTCACTGAATATGTACAGTCAGTGCTAACAGAATATTTTTACTGAATGGAATATTGCCACAGTCTGAATCAACATAAGACAGAGGCTAAGTAGCTAATGGACAAATATTTTTGTTTAGGGACAGGATTAAATTCTTCCAAGTTCTCAGAAAGTCCATTTCAGCCATTCGTAAGTTGTAAGAAACGGGTTTTGCATTCAGACTGAGACCGTACAGAGGTTTCATTCATAATGTGCGCTAATGCTCTGACATTTCCTATATCTAGAAAAGTAGGTGCTGTAAGATGCAGTGCCTTTTTCCCATGCAAATTTTCAGAAATTTTAACACATGGATTTTATGAGCATGAGCAGTAGCTTTGGGTGAAAACAAGCATGCACCTTAACACCGCTTTAAAACCACTTTAACATTTCTTATGCATGTTGCAGGGCTGCATAGGATGCCAATGCAGCCCTGCAACATGCATAAGAAATGTTAAAGCAGTGTTACATGCATGTCTGTTTTCACCCTGTGTCAGTGTTCTACTAGCTAAGAAGGATTTACATGGTAGGCAAACTGTTATGGTCTAACAAATCTGTAATCTGCATTTTAAAAGTCCCTAAATTCATATTATAGATCCTTATTTCTTTATCCCGCCCTATCCCCTTAGGCTCAGGGTGGCTTACAATTCTTTCATGTATAACTGTAACGTTAACAATGAACTAATTAACTCAACTCTTAATCCTCACAACAACCCCATGAGGTAGGTTAAGCTGAGATCTATCACTGGTCCAAGGTCACCCAGTGAGTTCATGGCTAAGGTTAGACTTGAACCAGGGCCTCCCCTTACCACCTGGTCCAAGTACTGCATTCTTAACCACTACCCCACACTGGCTCTCATTTATGCTTTATTTGGAGCCATTGTATTGTATCAAGACAATGATCTGGATTTTTAAAAGTCCCCAAATACATAATTTGCATTTTAAAGTATTAATAAATATTGGGATCCCGCAGGGTTTCATATTATCCCCACTCCTGTTCAATGTGTATCTGAAGCCCCTGGGCAGGGCTGGCCTTACCCTAAGCGGGCCCAGGGCGGGGAAGAAATGCGGGGCCCCATATCTTTCACCGGGCCTAAGGGCATTCCCTGGCTCGGGGTGCTCCCCGGCCCGGGGGCAGCATGCTACCCAGGCCTGGGCTCAGGGATGGGCAGAGGGGTACTTCCCTCCGTCCATCCCGAAGCCTGAGTGGCCATTCAGCTTCCGACCAGATCACTTACCTGATCCGCTGCCGGACCTGGTCACGCCTCTGCCATCGCCGTCTCCAGCCTGGGCCCCGTGCCGGGCTCCCTCCCACCCCACTGCCTGGCACAGTCTTTTGGCCAGGGAAAATGAAGGAGAGATAGGCAGAGGTCCCACCTCTCCCTTATTTCCCCTGGCCGAAACAGTCAGGCAGGCAGCAGGCTTCAGGATGGATGGAGGGAAGTACCCCTCTGCCCATCCCTGAGCTCAGGCCTGGGTAGCGTGCTGCCCCCGGGCCGGGGAGCACCCCCGAGCCAGGGAATGCCCTTAGGCCCGGTGGAAGTTATGGGGCCCCGCAGACTTCTGGCGAAAGTGAGGGAAGAAGCAGAGGCCCTGCCTCTTCCTCACTCCGTGGTCCCCTCCCCTTGCCTGTCAGTCTCTCGGCCAGGGGAAATGAGGGAGAGGCGGGGCCTCTGTCTCTCTCTCCCTCATTTACCCTGGCTGAGACTGTGCCAGGCAGCAAGGGGGGTGGCACGAGTGTGGGACAGGCGGGGCCTCTGCCTCTCCCTCACTCCTGCTGCCCCCGGCCGCCCGACCCGATTTTTTATCTTCTTTTTTAAAAATCAAACTTATTAAAACCCACCCCCCCACCCCCAAGTGTGGGGCCCTGGGCGACCGCCCCTAGCCTCCCCACAGTAAGGCTGACCCTGCCCTGGGTGAGGTTGTACAGATATTTGAAGTGAAGTGTCATCAATATGCAGATGACACCCAACTCTTTTTCATCTGACCCAGGTCCTGCAGTCTCGATGCTTACCCAGTACCTGACTGCCATTGGGGACTGAATACAGGTGAGCCAATTGAAGCTAAATCCAGACAAGACCAAGGTGATGATGGTCGGCCGGGTACGTGACCTGGGAGACATAGGGACCTCTGTTATTGATGGGGTTCAGCCTCCTTTGGTCACTCAGATTTACAGCATGGGGGTGCTCTTGGACCCATTGCTGGGCCTGGATTGTCAGACTGCAGCAGTGACCAGGAGCACTTTTCACCAATTACATCTAGTGAGAAGGCTGCAACCTGTTTTTATCAGATTCCGATCTGGGCACCGTCATCCATGCCTTCGTAACCTTGAGACTACGTGGGGCTGCCCTGGATGACTGTTCAGAAGCTGCAGTTAGTGCAGTACACAGCAGCCCGTCTTCTGTCAGGGACAGGTTGTCAGAAGCACATTGCACCGGTGCTCTGGAGCCTGCACTGGCTGCCAGTAGCTGTCTGGGCACAATTCAAGGTGCTGGTTTTGACCTATAAAGCCCTACACGCCATGCGCCCCAGGTGTCTGAAAGACCTCTTCCTCCTCCCTTATGTTCTTTCATGACCTCTGACATCAGTCAGGAGCACCCTATTGGAGATACCATCTACCCATGAAGTTTCTACAGCAAGGGGATGCAGAGAAGCGTTCTTGGTGGCTACCACGATTATGTAATCTGTCATTGGAGCTTCATCTAAGCCCAAGTCTGGTCATATTCAGGAAACAACCTTTCTGTTTGGTAGGCAGGGCCAGGTTTGAGTGGGATTGGGTGGGGCAAAGGAATAGGGAGGGAAAGGGGGAGGGGTTAAGGGGTTTTTAAAAAATTGATTGTAAGACTTTTATTATTGTTTTTGTTGATTGTAAGTCACCCTAAGCCTTTATGGGAAAGGCAGCCTATAAATTTTAAATAAATAAATAAATAAATATGTATTTATAGACCAGTATAGTTCAATAGACCATATTATAGTTAAAAAGTCACCAGTATGATCTCCCATGTACACAGTGCTAGGCCTTTCAAGGCGTTTCTTAATTTTATTTAGATGATCAAAAAAAGGAATATAAATGCAGAATGTATATATTTAAATGATGACACCAACAGAGAAACCAAGGCATTTTGTGTTAAGGTTCTTGTTAAGTCTTTGTCACTTTGTGCAATAGTATTAAAACAATCTCAAATCGTTGTTATATGCCATATGCTATGCCAGAAGCATCCAGTAAGTATTATAGTATCATTCCCAACTTTGAATTTACTTGCTTTTTTTATTTTTGTCAGCACAATGTTAATTTTGCTTAAACATATTTATTACGTTAGATTACTTTGACTGAGTTACATTTTTTTAATAACCTCAAGTGGGAAAAGTGAAAAGTGCAGATAACCAAGTACATTCCATTTACTTTTTAATTGTCACATTAATTATATTACAGCACACTATGTAATCTTGTTGTCCCCTATGTGAAAATGCTCAAAGATTTCTCGTATTATTTTCTAGTGACTATAAAAGATTGTCTGTAAAAATTCTTCTGTGTTGCTTTCCTTTCTTCTTCTTCTTCTTCTTCTTCTTCATTATTATTTATTTATTTATATAGCATCAGCAACGTGCCTGGCACTGAACAGTTGTGATAACAGACAATAACCCTACATGGAAAAGCTTTTCAATCTAGAATGGAAATGGAAAAGGGCAACAGAAGAGAGAGACACATAAGGAGAGACAGGGATACATTTATGAAGTTGAGAAGTTACAGGTACACGCACTTGGCTTAATTACAGGGGAGAAGGGGAATCCTGAGGATAGACCGTTATAAACAACAAATCTATATGGGGGAGAAGATAAAGGGAAATCCTGATGGAAGAGAGAGGTTTTTAAGAAAGACTATGAAGTAGGGATGTGCGAACAGAACCGAGTTCGGAAATTCGATTCGGTTCGAAAATAGAGTTCGGTTCGAAAATAGAGTTCAGTTTGGTCGACCAAACTATTCGAGTTCGGTCGAATTCTGAACTTCCAAACCAAGTTCGTACATTCAAAACTGGGTTTTTTTGACCTTCCGAACTGGTTAGTTCGGTTCGAAAGTTCGGTTCGGTAGACCGAACTATTCGAGTTGGGTCCGAATTCTGAACTTCCAAAATGCATTTGCACATCCCTACTATGAAGTTTAGGAGGGAGGAAGCAATGTATATGTCCAGGGAGAGAGACCTAGGCGTAGGAGACAGCATGGAAGGGGTGAAGATGGTTTAGGGAGCAGGAGAATTTGTGGCAGGTGGCAAGGTAGAGCAAAGTGTATAGAAGGAACTGAGTGGAAAATGAGGGCAGAAAGGTAGCTTTTGTTTTCTATGCTATTTATGAGCCTTCAATTGTTAATACGTGTGCGGAAGAGTGCACATGGTGAACAATTCCGTTGGATTGCTCACACTGTGTATAGAGTCATAGGCCTGGAAGGAACCTCATGGGTCATTTAGTTCAGCCTTCTGCTCTGAGGGAGGATTCACTATACCTAACTGTCCCAGCAGATGAATCCACCAACAGAAAAATAAAGCCTATAATAAAATTTGCCAGAAGTAGGGATCAGAAATGACCAGAGAACATCTATGGGTAAAAACAAACATGCAGGCAACGAAACAGCTTGCCGGTCTGGTCTGAGGCAGAAAACCACAGCCACCACTTTCATTCAGATGGCGTGCAGCACAGAAATGTGCCTGCCGCTGGGTAGTGGGGGACCACAACAAATGTGCGGGCAGCTGGCCCCACCTCTGCCCCACCCCCCACCATGATGTGCAGCACAGCCATGATGGCCCCCTGCGATGGGGATGGTGGGGCCAAACAGATGCCTTGGCCTGGGATGGGCACCTGGGGTTGGACCCAGGGCATCCACCTACCTGTCCCAGGGCCCGCATCTGGTAGGGCATGAACACATGCGTTGGTGGATGGGCCAACATCGTGTTTGTTAACACCCTATGTCTGAAATTAACTGGGTGCAATCTGTATAGTAGTAACACATGGGCACAAGTTTTTGCAGGTCTCAGTTTTATGTATGTAAAAACTCATTTTTATCCTTGTTGATATCTCAGGGTATGCCAGAGAGATGCACAAAGTTTTGCAAAAAAAATCTTTTTTTAAAAACCCCAATACCTCAGCATTTAGCAGAAGATCCCAGATTCACGCAAGTTGTGCAAGCTGAGGGGCATGTAAGATCTACACTATGTACTGCATTAATATATTAATTCTCCAGTGCTGACAGATCTAAAAGAAACCACATTAAAGTGAACTATGGCGAACATTCCCTCTAATAATAATCAATTGTAAAACGAAGAACTTTGGGGGCTTCAGAGACTTGACATTGTCTTTTTAATGATTAGATTCATATAACTCATAGTCAGCTCGTGAAAAGCACCTTTAAATATCATTTTGTATTACCAAATAGCAATTAAAGCACTCTCCCTTTTGTTTCAAAGGGAAAACAAAGTGATTAAGTTCTGACAATGTGGGTAGCTAAACTGCTTATCCAAAATATTCAAACTCAGTTTTTGATACAGGGTCTTAGCAAGACTTGAGGAGGGGTCCATGGCCACCAAGTGACACAGCTGCGGAGCACCCTTGCACCTGGAGTGAGTGGGGAGTGATTCGAATGGGTGGCTTCCAGCGTGGCTACCACACCCACACAGGCAGCCTCCATGCACTTCCACCACCACAGACTGGCCCTGCAGACAACTCATACGGGCAGCCATTCCCTCTCCTCCCCACCCAGCATTAACCCCTGCCCTAAGCCCCTCCCAAGTGCCCACCCTCTGCCATAACACACAGCCCTGGACACCATGGAAACATGAAGCCGCATCAGCCAGTCACCCCTTCCTGCTCAGGACCGGTGCAGCTGCTGGTAGTTCCGGGCAACACCAGAGCAGAGGCGCATACTGGGCGGGAGATGCAGGATGCTGCTGTCCGAGCTGCTGTCCCCCATGGCGTTGGCTCTTCTCTTGTGCATTGCAAGAGGGAGTTGTTGTTCTTTGAGTCAACGTGATGTTGCATTTCACACGCATGTCCTTTAAGAGCTTCCAGTAGGGCTGTGGGAAGGAATGGGGAGGCAGCGGGGCTGCGAACCTGTCTGCTGGTGTGGGTGGGAGCCCCGGTTCATATGGGCAGGGGATTAATGGGCACCTGTTCCCAGTGGGTGCCACATGGGTCATGGGAGCCTGCATCCACCTACACCACCTTCAAACCAGCAGTCAGATGGGTGGTCATGCATGGTAGCGTCTCATTTTAAAACACCCACAGTTTGGGGAGGGGGGGATGTTGGCCCTGCTAAAGTACAGCCGTTCTGTATGGTTTCATTCTCGTTTGAATACCACCACTTTGCTGCTGCTCATTAGACAGGAATCCAGTTTGCTGATAAAAATGGAACTCCAAAGGGCAGATCCTCAGCTGGGGTAAACTGATGTTATAGTTTTGATGTCATTAAGGATGTGGAGTCCTTACTATTTGTAGCATTTCCCTTTCAGACAAACTCACACAATGGCAGTGAAATCATCATCAGAAAATCTGACTCTGAAAGCCTGTGTAATGGATGTGGTCAGGTTTAGACAGTAAAAAATCTGAGATTCTTTCCTACATGGTTCATCATCCGTTAGCCACAGATATGTTACTGGTCATAGTCCTCATTTACTTCTCCTTTACTTGCAAGCCAATCTGCAAGGCCCTGAACATGTGCTACCACCCAGCAGAGGGGTAACATTGGGGCCAGGGTCAGCCTTACCACAGGGCAATCTAGTATTTTCTCTGCTTCCAGGGACCCTGCTCTGCTCCCCGTTTTCACCAGGGAAGGATGTGAGGCCCCTACTTCCTCTCAAGGGCCCCCAAACACAACCACCTCTAGAGCCCCACAGAGGGATTCCTTGAGGGAGGGAGGCCACAGGGGAGGAAGTGGGGCCACCAGGGGCTCCACATTTTATCTTTCCCCTGGCCCCTGCAAATTGTAAGGCTGGCCCTGATTGGTGTCATAACAGGGCCAACAACGTTAACATCAGTTGGGGCCAGATTCTCAGCTGGAGAGAATTGCAGAAGCTCAGGTAACAATAAAAAATAGGTAAAGTTCTGCCATTCCCACTACTATTAGAGGGTTGGTCAAGTGGAAATCCTTATCCAAGGCCAGCAGCCACCATCTTTTCCCAGTTCTGGGTGGACTGTCTGGTACAGCACTGCTGCTTCCCTGCCTCCTGCAGCCACTGTGCCATGCTCTTTCACCCTACTCCATCCAAAGAGTAGATGGCGGGAGTGATGTGTGCTGCCAACTTCTGTGCGGCATCCCTTGGGACTATTCTTTGCAGGCCAAAGGGGATCAAGGACCTGGGGGGCGGGGAGGGGGCTCATCATGTCATGGGGCACTGATATGCAGGCACACCTGGAGCCCCAGCCAGGGCCCCAGTTCAGTAGCAGCAGCCTGTCCTCATGCAGCAAGTAGAACCCAGCACTCTCCAGAAGTTCCAGAGTAGCAGCAGCATCACAGCTGGCAGCAGGGTCAGCACTGACCATGTATTATACTAATGGTTTTGGCCCAGAGATTTCCATGCTAGCTGCTGCACCAACTTACTTAACGTTGATTTTATTTATATATATTTATTTTACAATTTTTTACCCTGCCCCTTCTGCCAAAGCAGCCCGGGGCAGCTAACAAATACAACAGATAAAAATGCATAATATAAATATAATCTCAGGGAGAAGCCAGCGGGTGGTGCTGGGGGAAGAAACATCTGGCCCCCGGGATCTTGCTTGTGGCATACTGCAAGGTTCGAGTCTATCTCCACTTTTATTTAACATCTGTATGCAACCCCTGGGTAAGGTCGTGAGGCAGTTTGGTGTGCGTTGCCACCAGTATGCTGATGATACCCAGCTTTACCTCTCTTTTTCAACGAACCCAGGTCCTGCAGTCTCGGTGCTTTCCCAGTGCTTGCTAGCAGTGAGTGACTGGATGAGGCTGAGCAGACTGAAGCTGAATCCTGATAAGACGGAGGTGATGTTGGTGGGTAGGGCAGCAGAGGTGATGGCTCCCCTTGTGGAGGGGATCTGCCCTCCGCTGGCCCTGCAGGTGGAGAGTTTGGGGTTTTGGTTAGACCCTGGCCTCCGCCTGGATCGTCAGATGGTGGCAGTGGCAAAGGGAGCCTTTTGCCAATTACATCTTGTGCAGAGGATCCGGCCATATGTTTCAAGCTCTGACCTGGCCACCCTCATCCATGCATTCATCACCTCAAGACTGGATTACTGCAACGCGCTCTATGTGGGGCTGCCTTTGGTGACGACTTGGAAGCTGCAGCTGGTGCAGAATGTGGCGGCCTGTCTTCTGACAGGGACAGGCCATAGGGAGCACATTACACCAGTGCTCCGGGCTCCGCACTGGTTGCCTATAGCATTCCGGACCCAATTCAAGGTGCTGGTTTTGACCTTTAAAGCCCTACACGGTCTGGGCCCCTTCTATCTGAGAGACCGCCTCACTCCCCGGGCGGTGGGGTGACCTTTGCGGTCTACCAGGGGCACCTTCTTGGAGGTCCCCTGGGTGAACTGGGGGGCCACGATGGAGAGGATGTTCTCGGTGGCCACACCACGGCTGTGGAACTCCCTNGTCCGAGCTGCTGTCCCCCATGGCGTTGGCTCTTCTCTTGTGCATTGCAAGAGGGAGTTGTTGTTCTTTGAGTCAACGTGATGTTGCATTTCACACGCATGTCCTTTAAGAGCTTCCAGTAGGGCTGTGGGAAGGAATGGGGAGGCAGCGGGGCTGCGAACCTGTCTGCTGGTGTGGGTGGGAGCCCCGGTTCATATGGGCAGGGGATTAATGGGCACCTGTTCCCAGTGGGTGCCACATGGGTCATGGGAGCCTGCATCCACCTACACCACCTTCAAACCAGCAGTCAGATGGGTGGTCATGCATGGTAGCGTCTCATTTTAAAACACCCACAGTTTGGGGAGGGGGGGATGTTGGCCCTGCTAAAGTACAGCCGTTCTGTATGGTTTCATTCTCGTTTGAATACCACCACTTTGCTGCTGCTCCTTAGACAGGAATCCAGTTTGCTGATAAAAATGGAACTCCAAAGGGCAGATCCTCAGCTGGGGTAAACTGATGTTATAGTTTTGATGTCATTAAGGATGTGGAGTCCTTACTATTTGTAGCATTTCCCTTTCAGACAAACTCACACAATGGCAGTGAAATCATCATCAGAAAATCTGACTCTGAAAGCCTGTGTAATGGATGTGGTCAGGTTTAGACAGTAAAAAATCTGAGATTCTTTCCTACATGGTTCATCATCCGTTAGCCACAGATATGTTACTGGTCATAGTCCTCATTTACTTCTCCTTTACTTGCAAGCCAATCTGCAAGGCCCTGAACATGTGCTACCACCCAGCAGAGGGGTAACATTGGGGCCAGGGTCAGCCTTACCACAGGGCAATCTAGTATTTTCTCTGCTTCCAGGGACCCTGCTCTGCTCCCCGTTTTCACCAGGGAACGATGTGAGGCCCCTACTTCCTCTCAAGGGCCCCCAAACACAACCACCTCTAGAGCCCCACAGAGGGATTCCTTGAGGGAGGGAGGCCACAGGGGAGGAAGTGGGGCCACCAGGGGCTCCACATTTTATCTTTCCCCTGGCCCCTGCAAATTGTAAGGCTGGCCCTGATTGGTGTCATAACAGGGCCAACAACGTTAACATCAGTTGGGGCCAGATTCTCAGCTGGAGAGAATTGCAGAAGCTCAGGTAACAATAAAAAATAGGTAAAGTTCTGCCATTCCCACTACTATTAGAGGGTTGGTCAAGTGGAAATCCTTATCCAAGGCCAGCAGCCACCATCTTTTCCCAGTTCTGGGTGGACTGTCTGGTACAGCACTGCTGCTTCCCTGCCTCCTGCAGCCACTGTGCCATGCTCTTTCACCCTACTCCATCCAAAGAGTAGATGGCGGGAGTGATGTGTGCTGCCAACTTCTGTGCGGCATCCCTTGGGACTATTCTTTGCAGGCCAAAGGGGATCAAGGACCTGGGGGGCGGGGAGGGGGCTCATCATGTCATGGGGCACTGATATGCAGGCACACCTGGAGCCCCAGCCAGGGCCCCAGTTCAGTAGCAGCAGCCTGTCCTCATGCAGCAAGTAGAACCCAGCACTCTCCAGAAGTTCCAGAGTAGCAGCAGCATCACAGCTGGCAGCAGGGTCAGCACTGACCATGTATTATACTAATGGTTTTGGCCCAGAGATTTCCATGCTAGCTGCTGCACCAACTTACTTAACGTTGATTTTATTTATATATATTTATTTTACAATTTTTTACCCTGCCCCTTCTGCCAAAGCAGCCCGGGGCAGCTAACAAATACAACAGATAAAAATGCATAATATAAATATAATCTCAGGGAGAAGCCAGCGGGTGGTGCTGGGGGAAGAAACATCTGGCCCCCGGGATCTTGCTTGTGGCATACTGCAAGGTTCGAGTCTATCTCCACTTTTATTTAACATCTGTATGCAACCCCTGGGTAAGGTCGTGAGGCAGTTTGGTGTGCGTTGCCACCAGTATGCTGATGATACCCAGCTTTACCTCTCTTTTTCAACGAACCCAGGTCCTGCAGTCTCGGTGCTTTCCCAGTGCTTGCTAGCAGTGAGTGACTGGATGAGGCTGAGCAGACTGAAGCTGAATCCTGATAAGACGGAGGTGATGTTGGTGGGTAGGGCAGCAGAGGTGATGGCTCCCCTTGTGGAGGGGATCTGCCCTCCGCTGGCCCTGCAGGTGGAGAGTTTGGGGTTTTGGTTAGACCCTGGCCTCCGCCTGGATCGTCAGATGGTGGCAGTGGCAAAGGGAGCCTTTTGCCAATTACATCTTGTGCAGAGGATCCGGCCATATGTTTCAAGCTCTGACCTGGCCACCCTCATCCATGCATTCATCACCTCAAGACTGGATTACTGCAACGCGCTCTATGTGGGGCTGCCTTTGGTGACGACTTGGAAGCTGCAGCTGGTGCAGAATGTGGCGGCCTGTCTTCTGACAGGGACAGGCCATAGGGAGCACATTACACCAGTGCTCCGGGCTCCGCACTGGTTGCCTATAGCATTCCGGACCCAATTCAAGGTGCTGGTTTTGACCTTTAAAGCCCTACACGGTCTGGGCCCCTTCTATCTGAGAGACCGCCTCACTCCCCGGGCGGTGGGGTGACCTTTGCGGTCTACCAGGGGCACCTTCTTGGAGGTCCCCTGGGTGAACTGGGGGGCCACGATGGAGAGGATGTTCTCGGTGGCCACACCACGGCTGTGGAACTCCCTCCCAGAGGAAGCTTGCCTGGCTCCCAGCCTGGAGCCTGTAAGACCTGGCTGTTCATCTGGGCCTTTGGGGGAGGGGGGAATAAGGGTGGGGTTTTTTTACCAGTGGTTTTACCTCCTTGTTGTCGTTGTTTTATAGTTGTCGTAATCCCTTTATGAATTATTTTATATATTGTTTTAACTATTCCGTGAGCTGCCCCAAGCTGCAGTAGTGCTGGAGGGAGCGGGATACAAATTATTGAACAAATAAATAAATAAATTATATATATATCTATATATATATATATATATATATATATATATATATATATATATATATAGATAGATATAAACAATGCAGTCCACCAAGGCGGATATTATTTTTATTTATTTTTAATTATTTATTTTATTTCATTATATTTATATGCCGCCCCCATGCCTACGGCATCTCGGGGCAGCTTCCAACATAATATAAAACAGTTTTAAAAACAATTTTTAAACATAAAACAAATTTAAAACACCCCCCCACACACACACAAAAATTAATCCACCACCCCACCCTCCCCTCTGAAGGCCTGGGCAAACAGCCAAGTCTTACAAATACGTTGAAAGACCAACAGGCCCGGGGCCATGCAAGCCTCCTCCCGGAGGGTATTCCACAACTGTGGCCCAGCCACCGAAAACGCCCTCTCCATTGTGGCCCCCCGTCTTACACGGGGGACCTCCAGAAAGGTGCCCCGGTGGACTGAAGGGATCGCTCTGAGGTGCAGAGGGTGAGGTGGTCCCCGAGATATGAGGGGCCAGACCGTGCAGGGCTTTGTAAATCAATACTAAGACCTTGAATCTGGCTCAGTACGCTATAGGCAGCCAGTGCAGAGCGCGGAGCACCGGTGTTATGTGCTCACGCCGTCCTGTCCCCGTTAGGAGACGGGCTGCCGCATTCTGCACTAGCTGCAGCCTCCAAACCAGAAACAAGGGAAGCCCCACGTAAAGCGCGTTGCAGTAGTCTAGCCTCAAGGTGATGAAAGCATGGATGAGAGTGGCCAGATCAGGTCCGGAGAGGTAAGGTCGAAGCCCCTGTACCAGATATAGCTGGCGAAAGGTGACTTTAGCCACC
>QEPC01010225.1:618202-641948 GCA_003113815.1 Sphenodon punctatus
CCCTAACCCACCCACCCCAACCTCCCACCCAAGTCCCTGGAACTCCCCCTCTCACTGGGAGTCCCCTTGAGCCATTCCCCCCCATCTCACCAGGGGGCAAGGCCCATCTCCCCGGGACTCCCCCTCTCACAGGGGGTCCCCCAAACCCTCCCCAAGGGCCACCTCCCCTTCTCTCACCAGGGGGGTAGGCCCTATCCACCCTAACCTACTCCCCATGCCCCCACCCTCAAACCACACCCACTGCACACCCCCCCGGTAAAGAATAAACAAAAGAAACCCGCCCCCCACCATACCCCTTGGACCCCCCACCCTAATCATCTCCCTCACCAAAAGCCTGGCAGAACAGCCAGGTCTTACATTGTTAGCGAAAGGAGATCCGGGGCCACCCAGGCTGCCACTGGGAGGGAATTCCACAGCCTTGGTGCAGCCACCAAGAACGCCCTCTCCATAGTCACCCCCCGAGTCACTCGGGGAACTTCAAAAAGGTTCTCCCAGCAGATCACAGGGGTCTCTCCAGAAGCCGGGGGGTGAGCCGGTCCTGCAGATAGGTGGGGTCCAGGCTGTATAGGGCTTTATAGGTAAGCACCAACACCTTGAATTGAGCCCGGAAGACTATCGGCAACCAGTGCAGAGTTCGGCGCACTAGTGTAATGTGCTCACGGTGACCCATCCCCATTAGGAGACGGGCCGCCACATTCTGCACCAGCTGCAGTCTCCAAACCATCACCATGGGTAGCCCCACGTAGAGCGCATTACAATAGTCTAGTCTTGAGGTGATAAAAGCATGGATGATAGTGGCCAGGTCAGAGTCTGAGACAAACGGCCGAAGCTGCCACACCAGAGGTAAACGGCGAAATGCACTCCTCGCCACAGCCTCCACCTGGAGATCCAGGCAAAGCTGGGAATTGAGGAGCACTCCCAGACTATGAACCTGGGGAACCAGTGGGGGGCAAACCCCATCAATGACAGGGGGTGCCACACCAATTGACTTACCCACTAACATCACCTCCATCTTGTCAAGATTCAGGTTCAGATGGCTCACCCTCATCTAGTCCACAACAGCCACAGACACTGAGTCAGCACCAAGTCTGCCGGGTCTTGGTCAGATGAAAAAGAGAGGTAGAGTTGGGTGTCATTAGCATATTGATGACACCGCACCCCAAACCGTCTCATGACCTTGTCCAGCAGCTTCATATACACATTGAACAGGAGAGGGGACAAGATGGAGCCTTGTGGGACTCCACTCGAGAGGTCTCAGGGAAATGAAGAACAGTGCCCGAACACCACTCGCTGAGTTCTCCCAGCCAGGAAGGAGCGGAATCATTAAAAAACAATTCCACCCATTCCAGCTCTGTCCCACAGATGAGTCACCAACATCTTGTGTTTAACAGTGTCAAAAGCAGCTGGCAGATCTAACAGAATCAGTACGGTAGACTGACCCTGATCCAATTCCCTGTGGAGGTCATTGACTAAAGTCACAAGTGCAGTCTCAGTGCCATAGCCTGGACAAAAGCTGGACTGCGAGGGATCCAGAAAAATGATGTGGTCCAGATGCTCCTGCAGCTGCCAAGCCACTATCCATTCAATAACCTTCCCTAAAAAGGGAAGGTTAGAGAGAGGCCAATAACTGGAAATGGAGTCCATGTCAAGTGAAGGTTTCTTGAGCAGAGGCCGCACCACCACCTCCTGAAGGGAGGCATCGACCACCCCCACCAGCAACGACCCTAATGTCTTCCAGCTGGCCTTAACTAGCCAGGACAGGCATGGATCTAATTCACTAGAGGTGGCTCTAACTGCCCCAAGAATATCCCCCACATCGATGGATGACACCCACTGAAACTGATCCCACAAAACTGGACAAGACGGGGCTTCCATAACCTCTTGTTCTCCTAGTGTAATAAGTGCGGCATCGAAGTCATGGTGAATAAGAGCAATTTTATCCACAAAGTAAACAACAAACATCACAGCAAGCACTGGAAAACTCCGGTTCCACCATTCCAGGCGGAGGGAGGCTGGACTGAACAGCCCTCTCACCACCCAGAAAAGCTCCACTGGATGAGACTTCGCTGATGCTGTGAAGGTAGCAAAGAACTCCTTCTTTGCTGCCCACACAGCCACAGCATAGGCTCACAAACTGGCTCTGTGTTGCAATCTGTCAACTCCAGCACGAGAACGGCACCACCGTCGCTCTAACTGCTGCTCTTCTTGCTTCAGCAACCTCAGACCCTCAATAAACCAAGGAACCCTGTGGTGCCGACGCCTAGGTAGTGAACGCCTGGGAGCCATCCAGTCGATGGCCTCAGTCAGCAAGGTATTCCAAAGAGCAATGAGGTCATCGAGCATCCAGTTGTCAAGATCAGAGGGAAATTCCCCCAGAGCATTCTGGAACCTTTCTGGTTCCATCAGTCTCCGAGGGTGGACCAACCAAACTGGTTCCACATCCCTCCGGGGGCAGACATGCGCTGGGAAACAGGTCCATAGGAGGTAATGATCTGTCCATGACAAGGGTACCATTGACACCTCCCCCACCAATGGATCACCTGCCTCAAGACCAGTGCAGAAAATCAGGTCTAGGGTATGTCCTCCATCATGTGTTGGGCCGATGACTACCTGAGACAAGTCCATGGTTGCCATGGTGGCCATGAACTCATGCGGTGCTCCTCCATGGCTGACGTTGGCATGAATATTGAATTCCCCCAAGACTAATGTCTTTGGGGACTGCAATACCACCTCTGACACCAGCTCTGCCAGAGCATGCAGGGATGCTGCCATACAGGTAGGTGCATGATATACTGGCAGCACTCCTAATTTGTCTCCCACCAAATCAGTCCAAAGATGGAGACCCTCAATACCTGACATAAGCTGCACCAGATACCTCCCAACGGACCATGAGTCCCTAAAAATAATGGCTACACCACCACCCCTTCCTCGTCCCTCTGAACGTGGCTGATGCTGCATGGAGTACCCAGACAGAACAAGGTCAGCCAAAATAGGCCCCGACTCCATGTCCAGCCGGGACTCTGTGATACACACGAGGTCGGCTGCATGATCCAGGATCAATTCCTGGATAGTTGTTGGCCTATTAACAACCAAACTCACGTTTAACAGCAGCAGCTTCAGATCAGGGGCCCTGATCATGCACTACCGCACCGTCTGCTTGGGAGGTGGTGAGGGGAACCTGCACCAAGTGCATGTCCTGCCTCACAGATTGACTCCCACCCACACCCACGGGGACCATAATTCCCCCACCCCATTACTACCCCAGTGGCCATGGACCTCCCCCCAGCTGCTCCCCGGTCGCCTGCCTCCTTGCTGCCCCACCCAGCTGGTGAGAGAAACCCTCACCCCCCCCATATCTCCTTCTCTCACTGGGTGGTATTCTCCAGTCTCCACACCCATTATAAGGGTCATAACCCCCACTCTCATATGAGGAAAGAACCCTACCCTCCCTATCCCAGTCCCATACCCAGAGATCAAGTCCCACTCTCACTGGGGGAGAATGAACCCTCCTTCCCAAACCCAATCCCTCTCCCCCCGTTCCCCACACCCCTCCCTCTCACAGGGGAGTATGAATCCCATAATCCAATCCCTCCCTGGGTCCCATCCCTTACTTTCCCCAGGGAACCAAGACATCCCTATCCCCCCACTCTAATAAATAAAACAATTCCCAATCCTCACCTAAAATGACCCCAAAACGACCCTACATACCTACAGGCTACTAACATCAGCCAATAATCATCCCCCTGTCAGTGCCACTCCAAAGGGACACTCCAAAGGCACTCAAAAGTACTGATCCGTGGCCCAGTCCTTCTTGGCCAGGACCACACCAGTCCCAATGGCTCACCAATGGCCAACACCCTTTGGCTGGCGCCAAAGGGCTAGCACCCTTCAGGTCTCTCCATTCAATATATACCTGCAGGGGAGAGGTGATGTCAGTTTCCCTCTGACAATTTTGATCCTAAAATACTTCATATATGCATGTAAATTTTGCATTTAAAAAAAAAATAAAAAATTACCCACCATTTAGTAGAAGATCCCAGGTTTACACAAGCTGTGCAAATTTAGTGGTGTGTAAAATCTAATATGTATTACTTTTCTAGAAACCACATTAAGGAGAACATTCTCTTTAATAATAATTAGGGCTAAGATTTTGTCACGGTAGTGACAGAAGTCACGTTTTTAGTGAATTTCCCACCTCACCATGACTTTTACAGCTTTTCCCTGACTACCATGACTTTTGTCTAAAATACACGGGAGGAGTCGCCTCTGATTCACCCCAGAGAAGTGCCACTGAGAAGAGCAGCGTGGAGACTGCAGTCGGTGCCAGCTGCTGAACTGATGTCTCCGGTGTTCTCCAAACCCCGCCCCTTCAGAGCACGCTGTGGTTAGAGGCGAAGGGCAGAGCTTGAGAAGTTCCACCCAAAAGAGCAGCCTGGATACCGAACTCAGTGCCGACTGCCACGCTCACGTGTTGCTCCAAACGCCTCCCCTTCTGAGCGCGATGTGGTTAGAGGGAGAGGATGAGGTCAGAGCTAGAAAAGGTGTCATGGAGGAGACGACAGCATTTCCCCTGCCTTGTTCTACTTTCCCTGCTTCCTGGGGGTTTCATTCTAAGAGAGATAAGGGAGAGAGCAGGTTCCCTTTCCTCCTTCCTGGGGCTTTCATTCTAAGTGAGATAAGGGAAAGGGGGTGGGGGCGGCTGTCCCTTTCCTCCTGCCCTGGACTTACAATCTAATAATATGTTATGTTAAGAAACACTGAATAAAAGTAAAATGGAACTTTTTTTGTCCCATGACTTTTCCGTGACATTTATCTTTTCTACCATGACCTAGTCATGACTTTTTTGAAAAAATACCATGACAGAATCTTAGCCCTAATCATAATAATTGTAAAACTAAGAACTTTGGGGGCCATAGAGACGTGGCACTATCTTTTTAATCGTACTATTGGAATCCAAACTGTTGATGAGTAAAGACAATCTTTAAAATTACTCATAAATCAAGAAATAAAAAAAATATATCCACTGAAAAGCCAAGCAAGTAGATTGCTTTATGACACACCCGTCTCCCAGCACCCACTTCAGGAAAGGGTAGGGTGGCAACCTTGAATCTGAGAGGTGTTGCTTGGTCAGAGAACTCCTTCCTGAAAGCACCGCATAAAGACCCTTTTCAGACGGGCAGCAGTGCGGGGGTGAATGGGTGTGTGCCACGTGGGCAGCCATTACACAGACGCACACCCATCTCCACCCACCTCCACCAGTCTCCACATATGGAGCCATCATGGTTTTGGCTAATGACTCCTTGCGTGGGCAGTGGGTGGAGCGTGTGAGCACCCACCCGCCACAGCGGTCACGTGGACTCCCCCCACCCATTCCCACACATGGACCGGGGGGGGGAGGGAGGGGCATCTCATGTGAAATAGGTGAAAGATGTGGGGCCTTTCTTGTATTCTCTTCCTGCAATGTGATGTTACGTTTTGAAGCAGGGCACCACCTTTTTAAACCAGGTGGCTGGCAGTTTGATTGAAACCCCCAATGTTCCAGAAGTGAATGCCTCTATCAACAGACACAAATCCTGGACTGTGCCAGCAAGCCACCAAGAACCTCAGGTGAGTACACACAAAAGAAAATGCCCAAAAGGGGACTTCGAAACATCAGAACTTCAGAACTATACAACGGATTGACATAAAATCAGTTCAGGCCACACTTGAACTTTTGAGCACTGCTAGATTTCTTAATACTGTTCCCAGAACGAAGGCCATTTTTAAATGGACCCGGCTGGGAGACGGGTCTGTGTGCGCTTGGTGGAGCGTACACAGAATTCCAGTGGGGGGGGGGGCATTCACATGATGGGGGATGGGTGTGCGCTAGGTGTGGCAGTAGGTGGGCACGTGCTCCCACGATCCACGCACCTCAACCCATCTCCACCCATCTCCTCGCAGGGGGCATCTAGGAAAAACCCAGGTTGCTTTGCGTGGTGAGATTGGTGGGGATGAATGGAGGTGCATGGGTCGCAAGACTGTGCACCCACCACCACTTTCAGATGAGTATTTGCATACATGTCCACTTGGTGGACGTGTGAAGGCACGTCCCATCTGAAAATGGCCTATGTCTCCATGAGCAAAAAAAGTCATATAGGAGAGAAAATGTCATTCTGTCTCCAAAATTTAAATGTCTGTAACTTTCCTGTTTTTAAATCTGATTTGCCTGATATTTTGACAGATTCTACCTCTCACCTAAGCGATCCTCCCTACCAAATTTCACAATGATAAGGAGAAATCATCCTGATTTTATAATGAATTGAATGTTTGCAATTTTAACACCATGATACATAAGCTTTAACTATAGAGCCACTCCCAAAGCTCTATAATATGCTATCATAGCTTCACATTGAAAGGTAACAACAACAAATACTATTTTTAGTGCACTCATATGAGGTCTCCCCATCTTAAAACAAATAGTATGGACTAGATAGATCTTAATAGCACATACTCCTCCTCCCTGCTATACAGAATAAAATCTAATAATTAAATCATATCAGAGACATCAGACAGCTATATTCTATTTATAATTACATAAAATCAAAAAGGAAAAGAGAAAACCATATTAAATCCCTCCAATAACCAACACTAGCAGTACATATAATAATAATTATTACCAAACTATAACAATAATAATGAAGGGTTCAGTTCTCACAAAGTTCCAGAAAGACCCAGATGGGATTTGTGGTACCCCAGATGGGATGGTCAGCCACATAGGGTGCCTTTACGTGGACGGCACCCACGACTCTGCTCCGCCTCACACCTAAGTGGGCTGTCTGTGTAAAGGAGGGCTGCCAGAAGTGCAGGCGGAGCAGAAACATCCAGCCCTGCTAGCAGTGCGCTGGAACATTCCAGAGCCCCACCAGCAGAGTAGGCCGTCCAAACAGGGTACCAACCAGAGGCGGAGCTGCAGTCCATCTACCCTGCTATTTACCCCTATCTCCTGACACTCAGAGGTTACGTCATCTCCCATTCAACCTAATTCAACCCATTCAACCATTTGTAGGTTGAATGGGTTGAATTCACATTCAAACATTTGTAGACTTCATCCCATTCTACAAATCCCATCATCCCTCATCCCATTCTACAAGTCCCATGATTTGTAGACCATCATCCCATTCAACCATTTGTAGACCTATCCTCTAAGCATTTATCCAGTCCTTTATTAAAACTAACAGTTGGCCTTCACAAAATCCTCTGGCAACAAATACCACAACAAATTTATGTTGAGTAAAAAGTTCTTTTTATTTGTTTTAAATCTGATGCAAGCTCCACAAATGCATTCTAATAAGTTAAGGCCCATAAAGGGGGTTACTCACAGTTCCTGGCAGCCCTAACAAGTGCTGGCAGAAAAGGGTGCAGGACTGAAGCTTCTCTCTGGGATTTGAAGCAGCAGCAGGCTGTTTTCAGCAGCAAGACAACAGGCAATGCTCTCCTCATACTCAGTCAAAGTGCTGGAGATCCACTCAGGAATAACGAGGAATTACGCCTTCCTCAGGTCCTAGGGGATCCTCTTGGGAACCACAAGGGAGAGAGTGAGATACTTTCCCTTCAGAGCGAACTGGGTAGGAGTAGGCCTTCGATATGTCTCTCTCTCAGCCCGTACTATGTTAAAAGACAGTTTGGCTCACACAGGTACAGCAGGTCTCCCAGCAGGGTTCTCCTCCCATAGGATCAGCTTCCTTTCCTTTTGACTCCTTAGATGTCAAACTCCTCAACCCTCACACGGTGGGTGGGTCTTCCTCTTAGCTTCCCTCTCATTGGCCCAGCTGAAGTTGAGTGACATGGTGGGGGGAGAGAAGGAGAGAGAATATTCCAGATCCTTCGTCCCTTCTGTCTTCCCTTGAGACCGCTAGCTGACCCCAAGGCAGTGTAGCCAGACAGAGGGAAATTTCCCTTGCTGCAGGGCAATTCCATGTGCAAAGAGGAAAGGGTACATTTGGGGAGGTCAGTGCAGAGGATGTAGGTGGGACACCCGAATTTTCCCTCTCTCACTTGTTTGTCATACACAATAACTCTCCCTTGCAACCTAAGGGAGAGTGTGGCCAGCACGATGAGCCTTAAATTTCTTACTCCTAGGGATGGGAGAACAGAACTGAGTTCGGAAATTCGGTTCGGTTAGGAAATTCAGTTCGGTTCGGAAGTTCAGTTTGGTCAACCGAACTATTCGAGTTCGGTCCGAACTCTGAACTTCTGAACAAAGTTTGGAAAGTCAAACCCCATTGAACTAAATGGAATATTATCTTTTAGGGATGGGCGAACAGAGCCGAGTTCGGAAATTCGGTTTGATCCGAAAATCGAATTCAGTTCGGTCGACCGAATGGTTGAGTTCAGTCCGAACTCTGAACTTCCGAAACGCGTTCGCCCATCCCTACTTACTCCCAGCTGTGGTGAGGACCAACTAGTAAGTTTAGGGAAAAGATAAGCCCTTTCCTCTGGATGCTGTTCTGGTTGGCCTCATCACTGCTTGGCCTATACTGAGTTCTAGAGGCTCATCATCATATCCGCTGCTCTCTATTTACACAGAATAAAGGAGTGTGTCCTTTTAATGTTGGGGCGAGGGGTTGCATCTGATTTAATGCAGGTATTGGAAGGCTTGTAAGGGACATTTAACTCAAGCATATGTTGGCATCTGATGGCATTTTAGTGGGGTATTTGACGATGTTTGACTTAATTTGGGGATATGTGGGTGTGTGTGATACACAGCAAAGGGAAATTGCTCCGTAAAAAACATTTAAGAAAAAAGATACAGTAGTTCCATGATCACACCACCTACATGCCATTGGTTTATGATTACAAATATAATAAATACAATAATCATTTAAATCAAATACTGGCATTATTTTTCTATATATTTGTGGAGGGAAACTTTGTTCCAAAAAGAGAAATTTTGATCTGACAACACTGCCCTGAGGCTTAGCAGATACATCAAATCAAAGCCCCATTTCTGAGGGGTCTTCATTGAGAATATGGATAAGACTTTCCCCCCCTCTAGATTTCCTTTTAGCTGTGAGGTGACTGAGCAGTGGTTTTCTTGCTAAAAAAAAAGCCACAGGTTTTGGTGTATTTTTGTGTAGACGGATAGATAGACAGATCAACAGATTATTTATTTATGTATTTATCATGGGTTAACCTGGAATAAACTTCTAATTTTCAAATACTTAATTCCAGAAGGAGTTATTTATGGATACTGGGAAGAATGGTAATTAATCTTATGGATTCAATAGTTTTTGGTGCCAGAATTCCTTCTATCTGTTTTCAGCCCATCTTTCTGACTGGCAGTGAGCACCAGAATGGAGAGCACGGTCATTTCCCTTTCCGTTCCCTGAGGCCATGTTAATCAGCCTTTAGCATCATTGTCAAAGGCATAAAATGGCATTTCAACATGCTGTGTATGCAGAACTGGCTGAGGATCAGCTGGCGATAGTCTTAGACTGTGTGCTCACAGACACAGAGGTCTCAGTTCTGCAGTGGTATAAGAAGGCATTCAAGGGACATAGCAGGGTAACTATGGTGTACATACTATTTACATCACTGCAGTAACAACTCCTCTCTCTCTCTCTCTCTCTCTCTCTCTCTCTCTCTCGAAGTGGTGGAGGGACAAGTCCTCCACCCTGTCTCTTATACACATCTAGATGTGTATAAGAGACAGGCATTCAAGGGACATAGCAGGGTAACTATGGTGTACATACTATTTACATCACTGCAGTAACAACTCCTCTCTCTCTCTCTCTCTCTCTCTCTCTCTCTCTCTCGTAGTGGTGGAGGGACAAGTCCTCCACCTTGACCCAACAGCCAGTGGCTGCCATGGGGATCACAAGAGGATGCGGGTTGAAATTAAGGAGGTGATTGTCCTGATGTGAATTCCTGAATACCAAGCTCAGGGGAGTACGGGAGTTTGTACAGCCACCTCCTTAAATTTCCATTTTTACACCATTCTTACTATATGATGTAAATGGTGTTTTTGTATAGACCAATGCTACAAGGGCAGCTGCTGGCAACTGAGCTAATCAGGAAAAGAAGACTCACCTAGCTTGGACATCTGATTAGAATGGATCTCTCCAAAGCAGCAATTTAGACTATGACATGGAAAGCACCTGGGGAGAAAAAAAAATCAGGATGTCCACATCTAGCATGGTCAGATATGCAAATTTTAGAGGACACTTATGAGAAATACAGGTTGCTCAGCTGAAATTGAGCCAAAATTTGCATATCTGGCCACCCTATCCACAAGGTAAGAAATCTGGTCAGGGAACAGTGTGGCTTCCTCCTCCCTCCCCCCTTTAATTTCTTCAGGCTGGGAGACCAGCCTGGGTGCACTGGGGTAGGGGGAGCGAGAACATTTGCGAGAATCTGAATCGGTTGAGATGTCTACGAGATTGATTCCCACAAGATTTTCATGAGAATAAAATATATTCTCGTTTCAGCCCTAATTAAAATCCTGTCATTCTTGTGGTGGCAATTCCTGTGCCTACTTATTCACTGCCTGCCTGGTGCCTGCCAGTTTCTGCTGCTCCTGTGCCTGCTAGTCAGTCTCTCTCTCTCTCTCTCTCTCTCTCTCTCATATTCCACCACCCTTGGGCACTCTCTGCAAGCTGAAGCCTTGTCATACATGGGGTATCAGTGCCACTGCCTGCTTCTCCTCTGCCCACCTGCTGCCTCCTGTCAGTCTCTTTCATATCCTGCCACCCTGGGGCACTCTCTGCAACTTGAAGCCCTGTCCTACATGGGCTGCCAAGTCTCCTATGCCAGTGCCTGCTGCTTCTCTGTCTTCCTGCTGCCTGCCAGTGCCTGCTGCTTCTCTGCCTGCCTGCTGCCAGTCTGTTTCTCATATCATGCCATGCTGGGGCACTCTCTGTAAGTAGAAGCTCTGTCATACTTGGAGTGCCAATGCCACTGTCTGTTGCTCCTATGCCCATCTGCTGTCTGCCAGTGCCTGATGCTGTGCCTGCCTGCTTCCTGCTAGTCTCTCTCTCTCTCTCTCTCTCTCTCTCTCTCTCTCTCATACTCTGCCCACCTGTGACACTCCCTGCACATTGACACCCTATTTACATCCAGGATGCTGCCAACTGTCCAGTGCCCGCCTGCCATTATCTCTACCTCATATTGCACCCGGCCATTCTAGGGCACTCTCTGCAAGTGGAAGCCCTGTCAGACATGGGGTGCTGCCTGTGCCTGATTTTTCAGTGCCCGCCCAATACCTGCTAGTGCCTGCTGCTCTTGTGCCCACCTGCTGCCTGCCAGTGCTGCCTGCTGCCGCTTTACCTGCTCGCCAGTTTCTCTCATATTCTGCCGCCCTGGGGCACTCTCTGTAAGTTTGGGGATGGGAAAGTGTCAGAGGAACAAAGTAAAACTGCTATTTAAAGCAATGCAAGACCTACAAAGCGATGTCCATTGAAAATCATGGGAAACAAATTTAATTATTAAAATGAAGTTAAATTACAAACAAAAACAATTAATGAATACAAAATGAAAATGAAGCTGGTCTCTTCTGCACACCGCTACTTCCCAACAAACAGCAGCTACTTGAGATAAAAAGATATTCTGAAATTATGTGGCACACTGCAGAATGGTAGGGGATGAGGGCACTCTTGGATGGTGGCAGATTAAGATCTCTGACTGTTGGGGGCTGGGAGCGAATAGCAGGAACTAGATGACTCCAGTATGACCTGTTGTGCACTTCTCTGAAGCAACCAAAGGTGGCCACTGTCAGAGACAGGATGCTGGGCTAGATGAACCACTGATCTGATCTAGTATGGCACTCCTTATGTTCTTATATTTTTTTAGGTTCTTGGCTGCTGTTCTCTCCTCTTCTTTTCTGAAACATTGGTTTTAAAGATATATTAAATATCCATAGACATTTTAGTCAATTGCTTATATGCTCATTTGTGCTTGTCAGGAGTAAAACAAACAGTAAATGGTAACAGGTTCCATCTTTGTAATTTGCATAAAATATTAAACTAAAATCACATGTTTTTAAACAAACTTGTTAACATCTGGGATCTTTGACACCTGTAAAAACAAAATCCTAAAATCCTTTCATAGACAGCACTAACAAAAAAATGTTATTGTGGATTAACTGAAAAATGTTGTTTACCCATAATAAATACAAAGAACTTATGAAGAGGTAACTATTATTTCATGCAAATACTAAATTTTAGGTGACAGAAACTAGTCTCAATTTTTGAGACAACAACAATAATACTTGCCTCATAAATAGCTGTATAATAACTACAAACTGCAAAATTCAGTCATTTAAAAAAATCTACATTCAGAGAACACGGCCCTCCCTTCTTTCAAAGACTATTTCCTGATTATGACTTTTTGCATTTTGATGGAGACAGATGCTGTCAAATTTCTTTTGGGGTTGATTCTCTAAAAAGACAGAGTAAATTATTAGCAGCAGCCTCACAAGACAAACTAGTTTCTGTAATAATTTAAAAAAATAAATTACAGCTATCTTATGTACCCATTCTTTTTCTTTACTGCTGCTGCTGCTGCTGTTGCTGCTGCTCAAAAACATGGCTAGTGATTAAAAGCCAGACAACAGACAAGAGTACCATTTCATAAAAATTCAGTCATAGAGTCAGGGTTGACTACAACACACCTCGAGAGTGATCTAGTCCAACCACTTTGCACCAACACAGGGTTCGCCAGACCAACCTGCCACAACAGAAAATTCCACCAACAAAGTAAAAGAGCCTATCAAATCTGGGCCCATAAGTTCTGCCACAAGTAGAGATCAGAGGCGACTAGAACATGTCAATGCCTGTGTGTGTGTTTGTGGGCCTTTTCACACGGACTGCAGCTCCCCCCGGTGCATGCGGGGATGGGTGGGCACCACGGTGGACGTGCAGTGCATGGAGGGGTGGGCGTTCCCATGGACGCACACTCACCTCCACCCACCTCCATGCACGGAGCATCTGCCATTAGCACCCATTGCTCCGTGCGTGGGCAGTGAGTGGTGGTGGGTGGAGCACAGGAGTGCGCATGCACACCCACCCACCAGCCATGGTGTTCCCACAGATGCCCGCCCACTGGCCATGGCGATCGCGTGGACACCTCCTCACCCACCTGCCCACACATGTAGTTGGGGGGAGGGGGCGTCCATGCAAAAAGGGCCTCTCTGTGTGTGTGTGTGTGTGTGCAGATTACACACAGCCAGGTGATGCAGACAAGTGGACCATGCCACCACATTGCAATGAGAGGCAAAAAAAACAAAAAACCCTCAGAGTCACTGCCAAATGGACCTGGATGAAAATTCCTTCCTGACCCCAAATCTCCAAATATGATAATCATTTATTTATATCTTGAGCTTGATTGTATGAAGGAACCAGCCACCAGAACATCCCACCAGCAGTCACACCTTGGTGCTCATAAAGGAAGAAAGGAAAAAAGAAAAGAAAAAAAACACTAAGTTAGAGAGTTAAAAAAACCCAAAAAAACTCTTCCTGTAGCATCAAATAGAAAACTCTTGACAAGTTCTGTCTCATATTCAACTCTGTTTTAAAGCTAATCATATTCATTGCACCCACAACTGTCCTTGGAAGCTTGTTCCAGAAGTTCACAGCTCTGGTGGTTAAAGAGGCAAAGTACTCCCCCCACCATCACTAGTGGTCCTCCCCATGGCATGGAAGTAGGCATGCATCTACGAGTGTCAGGTCACCTCTTCCTTGTGCTCTGGAGCAACATGATCAGGATGGATCTAAGATCTTGGGATAGCTGTGGTGGATCTCATCCCCAAAAGTCTTTCTCTTCATGCCCAACATGTGGTAGAGATTGGTGGCACTAAAGTTCTCCTGGAAGAGCTCTAACAGACCCATCCCTGCTATAGGAAAGGGCCTCAGGGAGTAGCCAATCAGCTTTTTCTCCGGCTGATTTTAGCATGCTCTGCGGACCATGCTGGTTTACAGCCAGGATTTGGGCTGTTGTAATGACGCTGGGAGACAGGTGGGAGGGGAGTATAAACCAAGGTCTGAGGAGAGCAGCTACCCCCACATCTCAGACCAAGCAATGCTCCTGACACCTGAGCCCCAATCCTCAGTTATACCAGAGATTAGCTTAGTGCAGATGGTAAGGGAAGGAGGTCTTAAACTTTAGAGATTCTGGAAGACAGCATGGTCATCAACATAACTGAAGCAGTCTCTGGGCTACTCTAAAGGCCTGGAAGCCTGCTTATTTCTACCAATAGCAGTTGGTCCAATAAAAGATATCACTTGAACCACTTTGCTTTCCTCTCTTTAAAAATGTGATGATTATTTTCTCTAGTTCTTCATCCAAGTCAATAAAAATGATGTTGACAACTGAAGCCAGGACACAGCCATATGGACACCTACTTCCAGTCACTGGACACCTACTCCCAGTTTGATATTGATTCATTAATTATTAGAACATAAGAACATAAGTAGTGCCATACTGAGTCAGACCAATGGTCCATCAAGCCCAGCATCCTGTCCTCCAACAGTGGCCAATCTCAATTGCATGGGAGAAGAAGCAACAGTCACAATGGGCAATCCATTCCCCATTGTTCATTCCCAGCTCCCAATAGTAAGAAGTTCATCCTGTAAGCTAATTAGTTAATAGCCATTAATGGACCTACTCTCCAAGAAATTATCAAGTCCTTTTTAAAACCCAGCTATACTACTGGCCTTGACAACGTCCCTGGCAACAAATTCCATAAGTCAATTATGCTTTGAGTGAAAAAGCACTTCCTTTTGTTTGTTTTAAATCTGCCGTCAGCTAGTTTCATGGAGTGTCCCCTAGTTTTAGTACTATCTGAGAGGGTAAATAACTGTTCCATATCTACTAGTTCCACACACCACTAGGGATGTGCAAACGCAGTTCGGATGTTCAGAGTTCAGACCGAACTCAGTCTGTTTGGACGTCCAAACCAAACATCTGAACCGAGCTCGATAATGGCCGAACAGTTCAGTCATATTTGGGTGAGTTCGGATGAGTTTGGGGGTGGGAAAAACATGACTTTGGGTGGGAACAACGTGACTGGAAGGGGGAGGCAGCTGAGGAGCAGACTTCCTGGCACCAGGGGTGGAGACCAGGGGTTGTTTTGAACTGAACCAAACTGAATTTCCGAATTCGTTTCTGTTCGCACATCCCTACCTCCTATCCCATGACTTTTTAATTTTCTCAAGAGTCTTTTATGTGGGACCTTATCAAATGCTTTCTGGAAATCCAAGTACACTATATCTACCAGGTCTCCCTTGTCCACATGCTTTTTTACACCCTCAAATAATTCCAACTCTTTGAGTGCAGTCTTTCAACCAATTGCATACCCACATTATGGTAATGCATTCTAGTTTGTCTGTACTTGGGACTGACATGCCCATTGGGAAAGTTGGTAAAAGATCTAGACTGCATTTATATGAGACTTTTCTCTTGCATAGGGCTGAAGCAGCAGCAGCTGTTACTGCGCCGCCATTCCATTCCGAGACTCAGCACTTAATGTGTCTTGCCGCCGACTTCCCCTCGATATTTACGCGATTCCGCATTACCTGCTGCCAGCATCTGCAGATGCAGAATGTCTGCAGTTTGTGAACACGCAGATTTATGCCGCCTTCCTCCATTGACCGCGAGTCCCTGACGCACTGTGATGCTGAATAATAGATAATTGAATGAATGAACTTAGGGTGACTCTGACTACCTGCTTCAGAGTCCACTGCAGGGGCGTAGCCACCATGGCGCGGGGTGCATTTGCGCTCATGCCCTGCCTTGGGAGGGGGCCGGCAACGATCAGAGTTGGCCCCAGGCAACTGCAGCATCTGCGAGAGCCAGGAGCCCTGCTCCCAGGTCCCGGAGGAGTCTCTCTTGCACCACCGGCACCACCTTTTTAAACAGCTCAGTTGTAGCCCTGCAGCATTACTACATGGGTGGGGGAAGAGTCGCCCCCTGTCCCCTCCTTTGCAGCGAATGCTGCTGCCTTGTAAACAAAGTTCTTCTTCAAGGGGCTCCTTCCATTCTCACAAACGGGAGAGTGTACCAAGCTTAGAAAGAGGCGGTAGGGGAATTTTCTAACAAACTGACACTCCATGCAGGTTGGATCTACAGCCTGGGAGGGGGTAGCAGGCAGGGGGCAACCTGCTCTGGGGGGGTCCATTTAGCTGGGGGAGGGTTGGTTGTTCAGTGCTGTCTGTTAGAAGGATGGACAGATCCTCCCTCTTCCCATTGTGATCACCGCATAAAGAGAACTGGGGGTGCAGAGTAGCTACAATGAGGCAGAGAGCCATCCCAACAAAGGGGAAGAATTTGTCCTTGGCACCCTAATGCACAAGAGAATTCACAGAAAAGCAGGGATTCCCCCCCACCCCCCACATCCTCTGGATCAGCATCAGGAGCCAGGCACTCACTCTGCGGCCGAGGATCCCTGCACTCTAAGCAGGACAGAGACTAGTGTGCCTGGCTCCTGCGTCATCTGGAGTGTCATTTTGTTAGAAAATTCCCCCACCACCTCTTTCTAGGCTTGGTACACTCCCATTTGTGAGAATGGAAGGAACCACTTGAAGGAGAACAGAAGGTTGCTGCCTTGTAAACAAGGTTCTTCGAGATGGCACCAACATTTTCTAAAGCACCCACCCTTCCGACCCTGCATGGAATTTTCTTCCTAATTGCTTAGGGTCGGAAGGAACTGTGTTGGGTTTAGGTACCTTATATAGGGTGGGGGCGTGTGAACGTCACGTGGTTTTTTTTTAAGCTAGTGAGCTTGGTATATGCCGGTAAGAGAAGAACGCACAAGTGAAAATGGCAGGAGCCCCTCAAAGAAGAACTTTGTTTACAAGGCAGCAACTTCCCCCACCCCATGGTGGCTACGCCCCGGCTGCAATGTTGTGAGAATCACAAAGCTGCCGCACTTAAGGGAATGGGGAAACTGTGGCAAACCTGCCGCTTCCACATGAAATCTACAGTGGCGAAAATACTGCGGCAGCAACTGCAGAAAGCCGTGAGTGCAAGGCTCCATTCCTAACCATGCTGCTTGGTGCAGAAGAGCACTTTCCGCCAGTAAATGCTGCTGCAGCGGTACAACATTTCAGCCCTACTCTTGCATGTACTCTTTGTTGTGTGAGTTTGCATTTTGGCATTTTAATTGTTCCCACATTCCTCCCCCACTTCAACAGTTCCCTCTCTACGCTGCTAATAAGTATCCCATTATTATGCTTTTTTTTTTAATCTTGTCAACAATACATAGACCTTACCAGGCAGCCAGTGGAGGATTCATCCCCTCAGAAGGAAATCACCTCTATCCCCTCCTACAGCAATAAAGACTGGCTGATAGGCTGCTTTCCCACAGACTTCTTTTATGCCACAGGAGCATGTGCTATTCAAATTTAGCGCAGTTCCCATCTCGTGGGAAAGTAGGAATTGTGGCTCTTCTGCTGGCAAGCTCACGCAACAGACAGAGCAGTGAAATCCTACCCTGTTCATTGCGCGAGCTTGCTGGCAGAAGAGCCACACTTCCTCCTTTCCCACTAGATGGGAGCTGTGCTAGATCTGAGTAGTGCATGCTCCTGAAGTGCCAAAGCAGCACATGGGAAAGCAGCCAAAGACAGAATCACAGGTGACTGGTAACTGTTGATAGTGTGTGGGGGGAGGGGGCTGGGTGGGGGCACAGGAGTGGGAGCTGGACGAGGGGTCTATAGGGTTCTATAGGGCTTCTGAAAATCGGGGGGGGGAACGTGCTCGTGCATCTCCCCCCCCTTACAAGTTGCCTATGAGCAGAATAATCCCTTTATGCATTATGAGAAATGCTTATGATGAGTTTAGAACTGTTGTTAAACCTGCTTTCTGGCTTAACTTTTTTAAAAAATATATTAATGTGCATTACACAAACCTAGTGTATCCTGCAACCTAACCCATTCACACTTTTAAAAAATAAACTGGGAGAAGGGTTTTTCATGTACAAAGCATCTCGTGTGAATGCAGCCATAGAATTGATCCTGTATAAAATTAGTCCTAACTGAACGCTAGCTGAAAATATCCCCAATCTGTGGTTAAGCTTACAATGTGATCCAAATCCAAATCAGACTTTCATGACTGTTGCTCGTATCCAGGCTAAAACTCTCATTTTCTATTAAAATTAGTATTTCTTGATACAACAGTAGCAACTGAAGTTAGAGAAAACTGACCTTTGCCGTGTTTGAAAGGTTAACCCTTTGTAAATCTCCCCCAAGGTTTTAAGTAAGATTACGAAACAAAGGGACAGTCTCTTACCTGCGTGAACTTGTCTGTCAAAACTCTATTACAAATGGTACAAACACCCACATCAGAGTCCCCAAAATCAAGCATACTTACTAAGCAAAGATTATCTTTAACTCAAAGCTGCTCCATGATGGAGTATAAGTTACAAGTAATCAGATACTGGTTGTATAAACTTTCATTATAGGTCTCAAGAAGTCCTTTCTTGCTACCACATGACAAATAGTAATTTCTAATTTCTTCTAAATAATTTGGCAGCTTAAACCATTATAAAACAAGTATTTTCTTTTCCACTAGAACAATCCTCTGTTATATATACTATATTATAATACTAAGTTATAGTGATGAATGTTCAGGGACTCTACCTGTAAGTGCCATGGCGTATAACTCCTCTTCACCATTTCTTAGTATTGCCATTAAGTGGCAGCAGAAATGACTGTATTACTTAATTTTAATTGCCAGATGAAAACTTGTGGACTAAAGAGGTAAGATATTACATTATTTACAACAGCTCTAATGCTCATTAATTGTGTACACTTGTATAACCTTGTGTAAAATGACACCTTTGCAACCTTGAATCAAGTGGCTCTGACATAACATGGATAACTATGAGGCAGAATTTCAAGAAAGAAAGTATCTCAGCACTTATTTGACTGGTTGATACTATCTCATGGTCTGCCTATAGGATACTTAAACAGGATCTCTGTACTTTGGACATGGTTTCGTTGGTGGTGCAGCTGCAGTGTAGTGTAGGATTGTCTCTCATTGCAGGGAGGTAAAATTACACTAAGAAAAGCGTATACTGCAATTCAGTCTTTAGTCAGCACATGTGACAGGGTGTGCACGGAGTGTATCTTAGGGTGTTAACAAATGACACAATAGCCCACAGGAGTCCAGGTTTGGTCTATGTATTTCTTCCACTCTCACGTTTAGCGTGTAGCACCTAATAAATGGGCAGCCCCTGCGTGTTTTTCTTATGCATTTGGACAGCCCCCATGCACAGGTTTAGCGTGACAAATCTAATAGATGGACAGGCGTCCTTCCCTACTGTGCTCCGCTCACCAACCCCCCACTTCTCAGTATCATGCCCCCCTATCATGACTCACAGCCGTAGCAAACCAGAGGAAGAAGAAGCCACACCAGTTGTTTCTTTCTCCCGGGCTAATATGAATCAGAGAGGTGGTTCACCACCTGCTATCCTCCCCACACAGAGGTTCATACCTTGGTTTATACCTGCCAGGACTTGGTGTCTGGAAATAACCTTTTGCTATGCACATATTCCACATAATGCTGAGTTAATTGAGCAAACTGCATACTTCTCTGCCAGCCTCCAACCTTCAAAGTGGCTTATTGCTATGCCATACAACCTTTCTCCAAGTCCCCGTCCCCATACTTCTGTCCTTTCCCAGAAGAAGCACAGAAACCATGAATTGTGAACAAAATTAAAGAACTTTATTAAAACAAAATTAAAACTGATTCTTTTTCCACCTGCTCCTTTTGGGGGCAGCTTGGCGTGCTCACTTGGGTGGTGCGACTGGCGGGGGAAAATTTTCCCAATCCTCTTCCTATGAATGCGGCTGTGGAGGAGTGTTTGTGGGAGGCATGTGCGGGAATGATTGGGGAGGGGGGACATGCCTGGGAAGAAACAAAATGATCCTTGTGCACAGAAAACTCCCCCTTCTCTAAGGACAACCATCCAGCCTTCCCCAAAACCAGAGGAGGGACTGAATGCCACCTGACTCCCTTCTTCTCCTCTCCTCTCCCCTCCTGCACACTCAGTGCTGGGCCCTGGGGGTGCCAACCTGAAGGTTGACACCCAAAGGGTGTTGGCCATTGGTTGGGTGGTTTGTTGGAGCCGTGGTGGTCAGGACAGTCAATAGACTTGATCCCTCGAACTGTGGGAGGCTGGCTATGGGATAGGGCGGTTGTTTTATAGGGCAGTTAGTTAGGGTATATGTTGATGGGGGTGGGGGAGGATTGAGGGGAACATGACTCCTTCCCTGCACATGAGGGAGAGGAGGGGGGACTGGGTTGGGGAGGGTTGAGCATGACCCCTCGGTGAGAGAGGGGGGTTCGACCCAATAAGGGTGGGGGGTTTTGGTCTCCCTGTGAGAGGGGGGGACCAGGGGAGGGGGGAAAAGGGTTTTTGGGAGGTGGGGAGAAGGGAGGTGGGAGGGGGTAGGGGAGGGAGGGTGTTTTCTCAGGGGTCCGGTGAGACAACCACCGGGTGGAGGGAGGGAGCTGGGGGGGCACAGCCATTAGGGTTGTGATGGGCCACGGTAATCATGGTCTCTCTGGGAGGCAGAGAACAACTGTGAGGAGGGATAGGTACTTAGTTCCTATCCCTTGGACAGGCCCCAAGGCAGGTGATGCAGGGATCAAAATCGGAGGAGCCCCTGGTCTGGAGTTGTTGCTGTTGAATGTAAGGTCGGTCGGTAATAAATCAGCATCGATCCAGGAGTTGATCTTGGCTCGATCGACTGACCTCATATGTATTACAGAGACCTCGGTCGACAATAAGTTGGGACCGATATTGGCTGATGTTGTTCCAGCTGGGTACTCTGTGCAGCACCAGCCCAGATCAGAGGGGCGGGGAGGCAATGTAGTTGAGGTTTTTAAGGACACTTGGTCTGTGAGGCGGTATCCTGTGCAGACCATCTTGGGCATGGAGGGGGTCCACCTTGTGATTGATTAGGGATGTGCGAACACGGTTCAGACATTCGGAGTACAGCCCGCACCCAGCCAGTTCAGACGGCCAAACTGAACACCAAAACCTCCCAACAGTTCGGGTGCATTTGGATGAGTTTGGGTGCGTTCGGGTGGGAAAAACAGGGCTGGCAGACCCGGGGGGATGGGGGCAGCTGAGGAGCAGACTTCCTGGCACCAGGGGTGGAGAGGCTTGCACTAGCAGCCAGCCTGCCCAATCACCATCCCTCTTTTCCTCAGAACACTAGCTTCGCAGTCTGCGATTGGCACGGGGCTAAGCTGCACAGAGCCAATTGGGCTTGTGGTAAGGTGGGCGTAGCAAGTACCAAAAGTCATTGCCCTCCCCCCTTCCTATTCCTTCTGAACTAGCCACTGATACTGTCAGCAGGCATTTTCAGAAGTCTCCCTCTCTGAGCAGTTTGTGTTCCTCCCAGTCCATTGCTATCCTCCTCCTATTTCACCCATTTCCACACATTTACCTCCATAGTTTCATTTATTTAGATTAGATTAGATAGATTTAGGTGTTATTTTTATTTCTTACCCCTCCCTGTGTTCTTTCTCCCTCCTCTCCATTGAATCCTTCCCTCCTTCCTGTATATATTCCATCCCTGATTCCCTTCCCCTGATTTATTTAGAGTAGCATTAGATTGATTTAGGTTTCATTTCAGTTTTGTACCCTTCCCTGTGTTGTTTGTTGTGAGCTGTCTGTGTTCCCACCCATCCCTCTGTGTGTGTGTATTAGATACTATAGATAGATAGTTGTAGGAGTTAACTTAGTTATAGAGATAGTGTGTAGTGATTCAGTTTTAATATTTTATAGTGTGTTTGTAGGACTAGGCCTTTGTAGCTATAAAATAATATTCCATTTAGTTCCATGGGTTTTAGAATAGTTAATAGCAGTTAGAGTTAGTGTAGATATATATAATAGTAGATTAAAATTTGAATAAATAAAGAAATAAAAATATATAAAATCTTCCTCTGCATTCTTTGGGTGGGAGAAATGGAGAAGGAAAGCAGGAGAGGCTGGTCTGCTGCCTGTAAGGCAGGCAATGGGGCACATGGCAGAGGTTACAGGGGTTGTGCCAGCGTAGTGGCAGCAGAAATCAGCAGCAGCCCGAGCCCATCACCATGCCCCAAACTGCACAGGCCTGATTTTGGCAGTCAGGCTTCAGAGGATCCTAGCAGTAGCACTAGGAGTGTGGTTCGGCGGTGCCTCCTGCCAGCATTCTCCACTGCCACGCAGGGCACTGGAATGCCTGCAGTCCAGGAGGCTGCGGCTGTCTCTGCTGTGGCTGCAGGAGCAGATGCTTCGGGGTCGGATGTTCCTCCAGGACCACCAATGTCCCCCATTGTTGAGATGATCCCTAGCAGTCTAGGGCTGGTGGATCCCACCCAAGCTGCTAGAGGCAGGGCCTGATCCCCGGGCAATGGCAGCAGGGAGAGAAGCAGCAGCTATAGAGGGCACAGGGAGAGTGGCAGCAGCATGGTGGGCAGTCCATCAGCCTCAGGGTCCCAGTACTCCCCTTCGCAGGGGGACATCGCTCAGATAGGGGACAGCAAGGTTAACATTAGTCCTGTAGAGGAGATGTCTGGTGCTGAGGCTGTCCCATCTGGTGCGATGGCTGTCCCTCCGAGAGCTGTGTTGCCACCATGTTCTGCCCCTCCGAGCAGCGCTGTCAACGGTGCATCAACCGGTGCATCAACCGGTGCAGGCCAGAAGACAGGAGGGGGCAGAAAATCCTCCGTCTGGTCACATTTTAAGTTGGTGTGGGCGGATGATCCTAGGGAGGTGCTGCGCGCTTTGTGCCAGAACGTGGTGAAGCATGGGCAGGTGGCTCATCAACCTTGGCACAACTGCCATGGCGAGGCACCTCAAGGGATGCCACAGTGCTGTTCTGCTAAGTGGGCAGACAGAGCAGTGGACGCCAGTGAATTCCTGACTGCAGCGGCTAGTCATCTGCCTCCATCAGCGGGCAAGCGTCCTAGAGCAGCTACCTCTAGCAGGAGGAGAGGTATTGCTGCTAGGGGGGAAGATCAGCAGCAGAATCAGCAGCGTCAGTGCACCATGGAGGAGCTGGAGTAGAGGCAGCTGCCAAGTCCATCGGCAGCTCCAGGACGTGGAGGACGGCGTGGCTTTCAACTTAAAGTCACGCGCATGTTGGGGGAAATGATAGCACTGGATGGGCAGCCCTTCTCGGTGGTTGAGGACATGGGGTTTAGGCGCCTGATTCGCTTCCTGGCACCCCAGTTTAAGCTACCCTTGCGCACCACCCTGAGCAGGGCACCAAGTCTTCCGCGCTCCCGCGATTCGCGGGATTTGCGCAGAATCCTGCCCTCAGCAGGATTCTCGCGGAAACTGGGGAAATCCCCGCGGGATTTCCCTTCCTGGGCGGTGAGCCAATTAAGGACCAGCTTTATTGAGGCCACAAGCCAATCAGGGGCTTGCGCAGCCTTTATAAAGCTGGTCCCATCAGCACGTGGGACCTACTTGAACCGCCACCGCCGCCGCCTCCAGCCGCTCAGCTCCAGCCGCTGCCGCCGGGATCCCCGCTGCTGCCTCTGCCGCCACCGCCTGGATCGCCGCTGCCTCTGTCTCCGCCACCGGTGCCTCTGCCTCTGCCGCCTGGATTGCCGCTGCCGCCTGGATCGCCGCTGCCGCCGGTGCTGCCTCTGCCGCCTGGATCACCGGTGCCTCTTTCGCCGCCGCCGGTGCCTCTGCCGCCACTGCCTGGATCGCCGCTGCCTCTGCTGCCGGTGCTGCCTCTGCCGCTGGGATCGCTGCTGCCTTGTCTCCGCC
>QEPC01010225.1:655551-678072 GCA_003113815.1 Sphenodon punctatus
CGTCATTCCACTGCATCAAGAAACATCCAGCCACTCTAGCCCCATGACCCACCCTTAGGGTTCTGGGGCCTACTTTACAGGCATGGAGGGCTGTTGTTCCACTTCATCCAGAAACCGCCACGCCAGTCCCAGGACCCATCATCAGGGTTCTGGGGCCTACGTTCAAGGCATAGGGGGCTGTCCATCCACTTCATCCAGAAGCTGCCACCCTAGTAGGACCCACCATCAGGGTTCTGGGGCCATCATTCCACTCACGGGGAGCCGTCATTCCACTGCATCAAGAAACATCCAGCCACTCTAGCCCCATGACCCACCCTTAGGGTTCTGGGGCCTACTTTACAGGCATGGAGGGCTGTTGTTCCACTTCATCCAGAAGCTGCCACTCCTGTCCCAGGATCCACCATCAGGGTTCTGGGGCTGTCATTCCGCTCACAGGGAGCTGTCATTCCACCGCATCAAGAAACAGGCGGCTTCTGCAGCTCCAGGATCCACCATCAGGGATCTGGGGCCTACATTCCAGGCAGGGAGGGCTTTCATTCCACTTCATTTTCTGTAAATGCTCCACTGATACCCACCAGCTTGCAATGCCCGGCCGAGCAGGGGTTCCATCCACCAAGCCCTGGCTGGGCCTCTGCCACCGCTCCACTGATTCCAGTCAGCCTGCAAAGCCCAGCCGAGGAGTGGTGCCAGTCACCAAGCCCTGGCTGGGCCTCTGCCGCCGCTCCACCGATGCCAGCCAGCCTGCAATACCCAGCCATGTAGTGGTGCCAGTCACCAAGCCCTGACTGGGCCTCTGCCGTCGCTCCACCAAAGCCAGCCAGACTGCGATGCCTGGCCGAATAGGGGTGCCAGCCACCAAGCCCTGGCTGGGCCTTTGCCGCTGCTCCGCCGATGCCTGCCAGCCTTCAATGCCCTGCTGAGTAGGGGTGCCAGCCACCAAGCCCTGACCGGGCCTCTGCTGAAGCTCTGCTGATGCCTGCCAGCCTGAAACTCCCGGCTGTGTTGGTGACTAGAACTAGTGGAGAATCTAGCATAGAGAGAGCACAACTGGAGGCCTGCCAGTGTGTCTATTTATGATATTAAACAGCCCAAACCCCCGCTAGGCCTACCCTTCACTTCAGATGGGGTAACATCTATACCCATCCAAGTCCAATTGTCCCTCATGCCACGTTACTTGGAGAAAAATAGTGTCAAAGAATCTAATGAAACAACCAAAATCATTATCCATTAATTTGGTTTTCCAACCTGAAATGTTCTGAGAAGCTATAGAGATAAAAAACCTCCTTAGGGGGTCTGCCCATCATTCCTCCACTTCATCTGCGGTTGCAAAACCCAGTTGGTTTGAGGGGAGATCAAATTCTTCCATCCCCAATATTGAGGGAGAGAGAGGTGGTGGCAGCAGAATATCAAGGGTTTTCGGGGGGTTGCCAGCTGTGGGAACCCCTGGTCAGAGATTTGGAGAAACACAGTGAGGTGGGTGACTCAGCTGTATAGCACCCTCTACTGGCGTTTTGCCACAGACACCAGCCGGGAGATGTTAGAGCCATTGCTGGCGGGGGTGGTCAATGCCTCCCAGGGAAGGCAGGATGCTGAGTCATCTCAAAGAGGCAGTGGTGCGGCCTCTGCTCAAGAAGCCATCTTTGGATGTTGACTTCCTGGCCAGCTATCGGCCAGTCTCTAACCTTCCCTTTTTAGGGAAGGTTATTGAATAGGTGGTGGCCTGGCAGTTACAGGGGCATCTGGACTGGATCGGTTTTCTTGATCCCTCGCAGTGTGGTTTTCGCCCTGGGTTTGGCATGGAGACTGCACTTGTGGCCTTCGTCTATGACCTGCGCCGTGAATTGGATAAGGGCAGATCCTCAATTTGATCTTACTGGATCTGTCGGCGGTGTTTGATGCCGTTGATCATGAGATGTTGGTGGCGAGGCTGCGGGACTGGGCCGGGGTGAGTGGAATTGTTCTTGAATGGTTCCGCTCTTTCCTGGCAGGGAGAAGTCAGCGAGTGGTTCTCGGTGAATGTACTTCATCTCCACGGAATCTCACGTGTGGAGTCCTGCAGGATTCTATTCTGTTCCCTCTCCTGTTCAATGTGTATATGCAACCTTTGGGTGAGATCATGAGAGGGTTTGGTGTGCAATGTCATCAGTACGCTGATGATACACAGCTCTACCTCTCGTTTTCTGGAGGCCCAGGGCCAGCAGTCTCGGTGCTTACCTGGGAGCTGTGGGGAACTGGATGAGAATGAGCCATCTGAGACTGAATCCTGACAAGATGGAGGTGATGTTGGTGGGTAGGGATGGGGGGGTGGCTCCCGTCATTGGCGGGGTCTGCCCCCCCGGCTGATTAGGTTCGTAGTGTGGGGGTGTTCCTCAACCCGCAGCTCCACCTGGATTGTCAGGTGGAAGCTGTGGCGAGGGGAGCATTTCACCAATTACATCTGGTGCGATGGCTGTGGCCGTATGTCTCAGGCTCGGATCTGGCCACCATCATCCATGCTTTCATTATCTCTTGACTGGACTACTGTAACGCGCTCTATGTGGGGCTACCCTTGACGATGGTCTGGAGGTTGCAGCTGGTGCAGAATGTAATGGCTCGTCTCCTAACAGGGATGGGCCGCCACAAGCACATTACACCTGTGCTCCGTACTCTGCACTGGTTGCCTATTGCCTTCTGGGCCCAATTCAAGGTGTTGGTTATGACCTATAAAGCCCTAAACGGCTTGGGTCCTGCTTACCTGTGAGACTGCCTCAGGCACCAGGTCATTTTGCAGCCCTTGCGGTCAGCTGGGGGCACTGGACTCGAAGTCCCCTGGGTATGCCGGGTGGCGACGGCAGAGAAGGCATTTTCGGTGGCCGCACTTCGGCTGTGGAACTCCCTCCCATTGGAGGCCCATCTGTTCCAGACCTCCCCTCTTTCCGTAGATGTTGTAAGACCTGGTTGTTCCACCGGGCCTTTGGGGAGGGGGTGGGGAGGGTGGCGGGAAGGGTTTTATTTTGCCTTAGCTGCTGCTGAATTTTTATGATGTATATTTTATGTATTGTAGTATTTTAGACAGTTTTATTGATTATTGTTTTTATGCTGTGCGCTGCTCCGAGCTGCCAGTGTGCAGGAGGATGCGGGATACACATTTTTGTATAAATAAATAAATACCAAAGAGAAGTGGGATGGACCATCCACAATAAAGTGGTTTATACATTGATTAACAGTGTATATATGGTAATATAAACAATTAAATGAATAAAATGCAAAAGTGACCAAACTAATGTCTGGTGTTAACAAATGGGTCCTTTTGATCAAATAATCACAAAAACCATAAGGCAAAACAATAATAAATGTTGCCTTCAATATAGCAAAACACATACACAAAAAATCACAGGTTTATGCAAGTTCATGTGATTTTGGGCATATGTGATTTGCTATATTGAAGGCAATGTTTATTATTGTCTTGCCTTATGGTGTTTGTGATTATTTGATCATAACAACCCATTTGTTAACACCAGACATTAGTTTGGTCACTTTTGCATTTTATTGTTTATATGACCATATATACATTGTGTATCAATAAATATTTTATTGTGGATGGTCACATCCATCGCCCTTCTCCACTTTGGTGTCGGGGACGCATGCCTGGCCGAGGAACTGTTCCCTGGTGTGAGCGCAGAGCAGAGAGGGCTTGGGTGCTTTCTGTGGGAGGATCGGTTGCTGAAGGAACCAGGGTGGGCAAATGGATTTGATGTAGGGGGTGTGAGCTGGCAATGGGAGTTAGGAAATGACACCTTTGCAACAATGCTCACGGTTGCGGCAGCAACATACTCAAGCAGGGAACTCTGGAGCAGAATGGACTGGGACAAGCTGCTTTGCATCTGTGACCACATCTCACTCATTTCCTTGCTCAAACTCAAAAGCTCAAACACAAAACTCATTTATTTAGCACTGGCTTTCGTCATGGCCCCAAAACACAGAACAAAACAACCAATTACAGTGAAACTTAAAGGAAGAAAAAAATAAAATCAACAAACATACATACACAAAAAGATAAAAACCAAGGTATAAAATCTAATTAAACAACAGCAGTATTTCCAGCCCATACAAATTTACACCTGCATTGCTCTGCCAAATAAGTGAAAGTGGCAACTCTCAGTATAGCTGGTTCATTCTTTTGTTGTAATAACCAAATTGCTTTTTTCTGACTGGGAACATTTTTACCTTTCCAAGGAGTGGCCCCACCCAAGTAGCTTGTAAGTCAGCATAAAACTTGCACTCTAAGACATAGGGTGCAATCCAACATCCCATATTAAACTGCGCCTATGCGGGGCACAGTTAACTTACACCAGCGCACATTTGTACATGCGTACCTCCCCCCCCCACAGCAAGTCACTGGGTGCAATGGGGCACCCCTGCCAATATGCCCCCCCCCCAAGCCCACACACTCCGCAGCTTGGAGGATGGAGCAGGAGTCATGCCTGCTCCATCCCTCGGGCTGTGGTGTGTGTGGGCTCGTGGGGTGGAGTGTGTGGGCTGTGTGGGCTGTGAGGTAGGTGGGTGTTGAATCAGCAGGGGTGCCCCATTGCGCCAAGCAGCTTACTGTGTGAGGGGCACACATGCATAAATGCGGTACTTCTCTTTTTCAGCAGAACCAGGCCCGGCAGTATCAGTGCTTACTCAGTGTTTGGCGCCTGTGGGGGACTAGATGACGGCTAATTGACTGATGCTGAATCCTGACAAGACGGAGGTGATGTTAGTGGGTAAGGCAATGGATTGGTGGCCCTCATTATTGATGGGGTCTGTTCTCCATTGGCCTCCCAGGTATGGAGTTTGGGGGTGCTCCTCGATGCGCAGCTCCGCCTGGATCTCCAGGTGGAGGCTGTGGTGAGGAGTGCTTTCTGTCAATTACATCTGGTGTGACGGCTTTGGTCATTTATTTCAGACTCAGACCTGGCCACTGTCATCCATGCTTTCATCACCCCTAGACTAGACTACTGTAACGCACTCTACGTGGCGCTCTACGAGAGCACATGACACCTGTGTTCCATTTTCTGCACTGGCTGATGGTGGTTTTCCGGGCCCGATTCAAGGTGTTGGACTTGGCCTATAAAGCCTTAAATGGCCTGGGTCCTACCTATCTGAGAAATTGCCTCACTCCCCGGGTCCTAGATCGGCCCCTGTGGTCATCCTGGGGTGCCCTGCTTGAGGTTCCCCGAGTTTTTCAGGGGGCCACGCAGGGGAGGGCATTCTTGGTGGCCATGCCGCAGCTGTGGAACTCCCTTCTGGTATAGGCTTGGCTGGCCCCCGATCTTCTCTCCTTTCAGAGAAGTTTTAAGACCTGTCTGTTCTGCCAGGCGTTTGGTGGGGGAGATGGGTAATGGTGTGGGGGGGGGTGTTGAATTTTTCCTCCTTTTATGTTGTTTTAATTGTTGTTTTTAGTATTTGTAAGCCACCTCAAGCTGCCAGTGGCAGGAGGGGTGGGGTATAAAATGTTTTAAATAAATAAATAAATAAATAAATAAATAGCATAGTGTCTTCAACCACTCCAGCAGACCAGGGACATGTTCACAACTGCCTAGGAATTCCCTGTCACCTACCCTCCAAAAAAGCAGTTGGCAGTTGCTCAAGTCTCAGTCTACAATATGAGGCCTTTTAGCAACCCCTTTAAATTCATTTTCAAGTAATATTCCATAAAGCAGTCCTGAGTCCAATGGATATACAATGGAGCAATACGGCAACCCCTGGCACATGCTAAGCCTGATTAACCAGCAATATCGTTAATTCTTTGTAAAAGTAGTAGGTTTTCTCTCATAGGGACCAGTCTATTATTGTCTAAACAGAGGTCACCCATCCCATAAAGGACAAGGGGCTGAAAAACATACGTCAACCAGGGGGAGTGCTGTGAACAGGGAAGGTGACAATCTTCCATCAGAGACATTTTGGGTATTCTAACCGGTGAAAAATTGGAAATCTTACACCAATACCCTAGGGTGTGCATGTTGTTTTTGTTATATCGATAATGAAAATGAAAATTATCATTTTCGTTTTTATTATTGCAATACAAAAATGACAAAAAATAATAACAAAATCAATAACAATAATGAAAGTCGTTATTGATTTCGTTGTTGCCTGGCAGGTGTTTTTTGAAGGGAAATGTGGAGAGGGGAGGAGAGAGCAACATCTTGGAGCCAGAAACAGTGTTGAACTCTTGAACTGGGAGGGGAAGGACCTGATGGATGTATCTCTAGCCAATGAGCAGCGCAGACAGATCCCAGCAGTTGAATGGCACCCTGTGATTCCTCAATGCCTCTGCCTCCCAGAACCAATCAGGAGGGCTCTGTGGGAAGTCACTGCAACCCTTAATATTGTAGCGCTGGGCTGCTTCACTCTGTGTTAGTTCTCTTGCTTGTCATGATACGTTTGCAGAAGTTGCTGGTGCTTGCACTAGAAATCCTCCCATGTATATATCTCTTGTTCCCTTCCCTACCACCCAATCCTTATTCCTTAGGTACACACACATGCACACAAGGCCGCCTTTAAGGAACGGCCTGCAAATTTATCACTAAAACACTTGAAAGCTAAAGCTGATTGTGAACCTGATAGTCTAAGCAGCCTAAGATGGTTCACCCAAGTGCAGGAGGTTGACAAAATGATCCCCAGGAACATGTATTGGTTTACTTCCTCAAGAACATTCCCTCCAACATGCCAAGTGTACCTTCTAGAGCGGGTACCCCAAGCCATAATTTTATTCTTGGTATAATTTATGGCTAATTTGTTTAAGAAGCATAAATGATCAAACTCTGTCATAGCCCTCTGCAGACCAATCGGGGTTTTAGACAGTACTACTGTATCATCTGCATACATTAATATATTCATAGGAGTGGACAGTAAGTGGACAGTAAGTGTGGCGGGTGAAAATCCAAACTAGCCAGGTCACAAATAATGTCATTCACAAAAAGACTGAACAACAAAGGTGCCAGAATACAGCCCTGCTTCACTCCCTTCTCAGCTGCAAATTTATCAGTTAGGTCACCCCTCTGTCCATACCAAACTTGGGCCTATGTATCCTCATAATAAGCTATAACCAGATGAAGTAACGGAGGATCAATTCCCATTCTCATCAGTTTGCCCCAAAGCAAATTCTGATCCAGTTAATCAAAGACAGCAGAAAGATCCACAGAGACTGCAAATAAAGGGGATCTTTTAACTCAAACATATTTATGGGATAGAAATTGTAGAGCAAAAACATGTTCATATGTAGCACAGCCGGGTCTAAAACTGGCCTGCTCTTCCCTTAACAAATTTTGCTCCTCCACCAATTCACTTAAATGATATCGACCAAACAGCTGGGCTGAAATGTTGATAAGACTAATAGGTCTATATGAACTTGGATGATCCCTCGAGCCCCTCTTATAGATCGGGACTATAACATTCCCCTTCCATAGATTAGGAACATTCAGTAAATGAATAAATTACACTATTGAACCAGACGGAAATCCAACAGTTGGTATCCACAAGGAACACTTCACCTGGGATGCCATCCAGACCAGGGGACTTATTCTTTTTTTGTTGATAAAACAAAATTGCCACCTGGGCCTCACTGATGTAGTACGCAGCCCTAGAATTATCCTTTATTAAACCTTCCAAGCTAAATAGGGAAACTAAGTCTGGAGTACTCACAAATTGCCTAGAGAAAACTTCAACCCATCTTGAAGGAGTAACATGAATATCAATAGAGGGGGCAAAAAAAAAACTAGTACCTTTGGAAACTAAGGACATATCTTTTCCCCCATTCTTTTGTAGAATAGAGCCATTAAGCTCTTCCGAAAGCTTTTTCTGGTAAGAGAGCTTTTTTGCTCCCAACAGCGCTTTATATTCCTTTCTCAGATTGTAAAAATCAGCTCTAAAATCGAGATCAGAAGATTTCAGAGCCCTACTAATTCTAATTTATTATTAAAATAACAATAATTCAAAATTTATTAGAACCAGGAGAGGGGATCCCCCAAATCATATTTAATATCTCAGCATCCTCATTTTCCCAGGTCAAAGCACCAATTCTGACATTAAAATCCCCAGCCGTGAGAAAACGATTCTGTGGAAATTTCGGCGGAACTGTAAGACCTGGCTGGTTTTTTTTCCAGGCCTTTGGGAGGGAGGGAGGGAGGGTGGGGGGGGGGTGTGATTTTAATCCCCCGCCCATTTATTTATTTATTACTGTCCTTTAGCCCTGTTTTATTGATGTATTTATATTTATATTTTAATTGATTTTAATTGTTTTTATTATTGCTGTTAGCCGCCCCGAGCTGCATTGCAGGAGGGGGCGGGATACAAATCTATAAAATAAATAAAAAATAAAAAATAAAATCCAATTTTAGTTTTTCAAAAAAAATCTGTAACTCATCCCAAATGTTGGGATTACTCCACTTAGCAACTGCAGGAGGAATATATGTATTCACCCAAATCCAAGATTCCCCTGCAGTCCCTTCCCCCCCGGTAGGTCTGTGGACCAAACAGAAATGCTCCAGGGTGTCTAGCTGTACAACAGCAAAATTTAACTCAACAGCTACCATGGTAAGAAGACCCCTTGGATTCTCCCACCTGTCATTAATGCAGCACCAGGCAAATTAAAATACACACATAAAAATTAATAAAAGTCAATCCTTACACCAAGTTTCTTGAAAACAAACTATATCCATCCCAGAAATAAATGCCATAAATTCTGTATCTTCCAGTTTTGAACTCAATCCTGCAATATTCCAGGAGAGACAAACTACCAGGGAGTTGCCACTTTCACTATTAAAACCGAGTCAGTCGATACTAGACAAATGAGCAGAGCAATCAGCATCAAATACTTTAATTGAGTCAACAGCCGACTGGTAACAAGCTCTCTCTTGAGAGAAGCCCTTAAAACTATATAAACTAGATTGGCCAGATTCTGCCACCAGAATAGTTCTGGCCAAAGTATTTTCAGCCTTTTAAAAATCCCATGATGTTTAAGGCGGCGCCTACAATTCCAAAACCGCTGGACTGTCTTCCAATTTACAAATTCTAGCTCCAGCCTTTCACATGATCGCGGAGGGAGCATCTGTCTAATAGCTAAAATAACCTCATCTGGCTTAACACAAGCTACATAGGGAATGCCCCAAATAATGTGCTAGCCTTGTGTCTGTCTTGGGGGTCTGAAGCAGTTTCTTTGATTATAGTCAATGGATGATTTCAGATGTTACGGGCGCCTGATTCACCACAGTAGATTCCCAGCGGTGGCGAGCCGGCTAACCACCCCCCGTGGGCAAGAGAGGCCCCAAACAGATGTGATGGGAGCGGGACCACAGCAGGGAATCGGGACCGGCAGACCACGGCCCGGGGCAGCGCAACAGACGTTACGCCAATCCCGGGCCAGGCCGTGGTCAAAGCACCCGGAAAGCGCCAGGGCGGCTCATCCTGGCTGCTGCTGTGTGCCTTTTAAATCTCCCTCCTCGGCCTGTGTTGTTGCTGGTTGCCTGGCAGCGACGTTGCGTGCTTTGTCCCCGGCTGGGAATCATTTTGTTTGATTACAGCCGGTGGTTGCCCTCCAGATGTTACTTTTTTTTGTTTCCTGCTGGGAATCTCTTTGACCACACTTTCGGAGATGGTCCGGGCCAGAGGTCTGGAAGCGTGATTGTTTTTGACCCCATGTGGGTATTGACTGTGGTGAACATCTGGCGGCAGCCAAACAGACGTTCAGGGCTCTTTGGCCCCGCCGCGGGATTGACTGTGGTTGACTGTGGTTGACTGTGATCTCGTAACATCTGAATATACCCTCTATCTATTTACTGCCATGTAGGGGTATTTTTGAAAGGGTTATATTTTGGAGACAATTAGAAACCTTTCTTGATTGTATGGATGAGAAATTCCCTGGGTCCCCAGTCATCTTAATGGGGCTCTTTAACGCAAGGACAGGGAATACTGATCTGGCAATAATCCAAGCATTGGCAATTGATGAGGATGACGATTTCCTTTTTCCAATTAGACAATCTAGCGACTCAATAATGAATGCAGCTGGTTTGCAGTTTCTGCAATTTTTGTATAGGGGAAATTATAAAATCCTCAATGAAAGGACTACCGCTAACCCCACTGGTGACTGAACCTTTATCTCCTCCATGGGAGCCAGTTGTGCCAGCCAGTTTATTGGAAAATCCTCTAGACTGTAAGGTTTTGCTTTACGGAACCAGTGACCATCAGCCACTGGAATTTTCCATAGCTTTTAGTGTTAACCCAGTGCAAGAAAATCCATCTAATTTGGGTGTTGCACAGTTATCCACTCGAGGCCTGAAGGTGCCAAAGTGGAATTATAAAATGGCAGGAATCATAAGGAATTATTCCTGTCAGATGATCTAACCACATTTAGGGAAGAATTTTTTAAACTTAACCCAGTTAGGGATAATTTAAATCCTTCGTTCCTTAAAATTACCAAATATGGCAAGGAGCAAATATTTTCTCCTCAACCAATAAAATTTTCCCCTGACTCCACATGACTCCCCTGTATGATGGAGAATGCAGAAGGCTTAAATCAGATTTGAACAAGAAAGTCAGGTAGGCTAAAAGGGACCAAAGGCCTTAGTCCTTAACCATATTGATAAGATTGATTAAAAAGAAAAAGCTTAATCACCAGCAATCACTATGGCAGCACCTAGAGGAAGCCATGGCTAATAAAGACATGGTGGTATTTTGGAAACTGGTTAATCATGGGTCATCGGAAGGAAGTTACTTTCTTGAACCCAATATTTCCAATACAGCCTGGCAGAAATATTTTGATGCCATCTTTAATAAACATGGAAGTCTCTGTAGTAATTTAGGTTGCATGCGGAACCTGACATACCACCCAGAGTGGTCTCAAGTTACAGAGCTCGAAGTCAGGACATTGTTGAGGAGCATACCTAACAACAAGGCACCCAGAGAAGATGCTTTTTCCGGGGAACTTTTCAGGTTGCACATTGATTGATAGACTTCAGTCCTATGCAACCTGTTTACTCATATTAATCATACAGGATTTATTCTGGTGGGTTGGAATTCAAGCATTATAATCCCTATCCATAAAAAGGGTGATAAATCCTCCCTGGCAAACTATAGGCCTATAAGCCTTATTGATATTCTAGCCAAAATTTATGTACGGCTATTTTTAAATAGATTGGAGGAGTGGGTTGCATCCAATACAGTCTTGGTGGAAGAAAAAGCTGGCTTTAGATCAGGGCAATCAACAACAAATTAGTGTTTTGTATTGGTCCACCTCATTCAAAAATACGTCCACAATAAACGTTCCAAATTATACTCTGTGTTTGTGGACCTAACCCTTTTAGGTTGAACCCTTTTAGGCTGAACCCTAACCCTAATAGACAGGACTTTGCTTTGGGACAAATGTAAGAAAACTAATATTGATTGCAGACTGTTAAATCTGATACAGTTATTACACAATGATACAACAGTGCGTGTGCGACTTACCAATAATGGCCAACTATTCGATTTAATATTAACTTCAAACGGTGTGAAGCAGGGCTGCATGTTGGCCCCTTTTCTGTTCAATTATTTCATCAATGACATAGTTAGTTTTTTGACAAATAAACAATTTCATTCACCTTGCATTGGGCAGAGACAATTGGCGATAGCGGACAACATGGTCCTACTGTCAACATCCAAGATAGGCACTCACTGGTTACTAAACGCCTTAAGGGTCTACTGCTCGACAAACCAACTAGAAGTAAACTATTCCAAAACCAAAGTAATGGTATTTCCCAATTACTATACCAACAGTAAATGGCAAATAGGACCCCAAATAATAGAACAGATGAAGACCTATAACTATCTAGAGGTTGTATTACATTACTTGGGCGGCTGGACCAAATATATAGAGGCAACTAATTTGAAAGTAAACCACACCGCAAATGGGATACTGAAATTTTGGAGGTCTGCAGGTGCCAAAATTATCAAACCTATAGTACACCTGGTTAATCAAAAACTGAGCCCCCAATCGACATATGGGGCTCCAATTTGGGGTCACGCTTATACCCCAGGGCTTGAATTAGCCCAACAAAAAATCCTTAAAAAGGTTTTGGGGGTTCTTATGTTTGTCCCAAACGTTTGTCCCCTTCGTGCATGGTGAAGGCAGAGCTTGGTATTTTTTCAATAGAGTACAAGATCAAGCTGGCAATATTGGCTACCTCTTATGGCTTAAGGTATTGGCTACCCCTTATGTATATGGAAGACTCTAGACTACCTAAACTATGCTTGGTAGAACAAAAACTACTTATGGGGAAAACCTTCTGGGTTTCCAAAACCGAATCCTTGATTCAGGTCTATGGACTGTCTACCTCCCAGTTAATGGAAGGTCCATTAAAAAAATCTAAAGCCCTGATGGAATGTAGAACCAAGGATGTTTTTATCCAGGTGGATATGACATTAGTCAAAGCCTGTAGGGTAGTCCCAAGATTCGCTGAAATCAAGAATCTGTTTAAATTTGAGGATTATTTATCCTCTATAGAGAACCCTATAGCTAGGGCAGCCTACACTAGACTGAGGATGCAACTATTCCCCTCCACAGTTCTGGAGGGGAGATACAGAGGCATCCAGTATAAGCTGAGGCTTTGCAGCTGTAACCTGAATAGGGTGGAAGATGTAGCTCACTATATTCTTGATTGCCCATATAATCAAAAACTGAGGTCGGATTTTATTACTCCGATATTGGAAGGGAAGGATCATTGGGGCGTAGAGTGGAAGCTGTTCTATTTACTAGGAAACTCGGATGAAGTAATAACGAGGCTAGTGACGAAATTTGCGTGGTTATCCGAAACTGGTAGGAAAAAAAGGACAAATATAAACAGGGACATGGTAATAGTTAAAGAATAGTTGGGAATAGTTAAAGCAGGCCCAACGGTGCGTATTAATACTTGGATTGTAGATCTTGTGCCCTTTGATGCCCATTGGGCAAAAGCAAATGACATCTTACAAGATTCAGCTTGGAATTGGTGGGCAAGACTGTAGAATCCTTCTCCAAACTGAGCGTGAAAGCTCCATAAATGTGGAATAGTAGGGTGTTTTAAATTTTGTTTCCTCTTTGTATACTTATTGTACAGGGGCCAAGTGCCTCCGCCACAAACCCCAGGAAGGGCAAGGCAATATGAGCATTTATTATTGTGTGACATAGGTATATGTTAGGTGATTATGACTAATTTTAATTATCTATAAGACTAAATAAGCATGGTTTAAGCTGCTATACATAAACGTGTATAGTTTGGGGAAAGTAAGATTTACATCTAACACACTCCATGCTTTTGTCTCTGTTAGAACTTTGTGGTTTTATTATTTTGTAAACAGTGTTTATCGTGTGTACATGTGTTTTTGTCATGGCTTTTGCCAGTACAATAAAATCAACTACTGCTACTACTACTATTACTACTACTACGGTCATCTGGCAAATTTAAGTCAGCTTTCAGTGCTAAAAAGTCCATCATCTCTTTACCAGAAGACAAATTTAACAGATAGTCTCTCTTAATTGGCAATTTTAAAATCAGGGCCAGGGCCATTTATGTTTTTTTTAAAATCAGACCATACACCATATGATTTACTAATATAAACACAAATTTGTGGCATGAGAGCTAACATCCCAGGACAAATTAGGGGAAGTATCAAAAACTTCTCCAACACCCCACTCCAGAGTTTGGACCAGGCCAATATCACTCACCACCTAAGCTGGTTGCAACTCTTCAAAAGAGACAGTCTGAATTTGGCTTGGCATCACAACACTAATGATGACGAGATGGAAGCATGATCGATTGTGAGCCAAGAAAGGTCATCTAGAACATTCAGATCTGTCTCTGGGTACATAGTTGTTACTTCTGTGGTCAGATAGGTCTGAATAGCAACCTCCTTGGTCACCACCAAACATTTTTGGGAAAGAAGAGTCTCCTGGGCAATTTTCCATTGCTCACACTCTAACCATAGTCCCACCAAAAGAGTTTTAAAATCCAGGAGAGCTTCTTTAATGGACAAAAACTCATTCACCAAATGAGATAAGTTACCCAGACTACACACTCCTTCTGAACTAAGAGGAAGGTTTTCCACCTTAGCTCCAGTGTCATATACAATTAGGAGGGTCTATCACCTACTCTATCACAGTTACCTTGTTCTTCCCTAAAAATAATGGAGGAGGATGAGTCCTGGGAATCCCTCATAAAAGGAGTCAGGTTGGCAGGTGGACTGGCCCTCACACTAATTGGAGAGGCCTGTTTATAATACTCTGTTCATTTACTTTGGCAAGGAAGAGCATTCTCAATAACTTTTAGTTGCTTCTCTACAGGAGTGGATCCATTGATACACTGTCCCCAATTTTCCTGGACCTTAAGGACATCATGGTCCAAGCTCACAGGTTCCCAGTCCAGTCTGCCACATTCGGCCTGAGAACAGCCACAAAACAGCCAGTGCCCTTTCGTCACCACCCTTCAGGTGCCACCAGAGGTGGCATGCCAGAGGGTCTGACAATCCCCTGCTCCTATATACCTGTATCAGGGGTGGGGGGGAGACAATGATGGTCAGGTGTGGGTGTGGCAGCTAAGCAGGTCCCAGTAATTAAGCAGCACTCAGCATACATACAGCAGACTTTCTCAATCACACTGTCCAGCTGCTTCAACTGCTGCCAGAGGAGGACGCAGTGCCTGTCCTCCCACTGGAGGTCCAGGTGGGCCTCAGCAGCAAAGGCCTTGCATTCTGCAGCATGCAACCACACAAACTGTCTATGTTCCCAGGTCGTGCCATTAAGTGTGTCACGGCTCTCGTCCACCTACTGCATGGTGGACGAGAGCCGTGAGCCCAAGCAGCACCCTTGAGAAATCCTCCCTGTGCCACCAGTTGTGGACCTTCATGTCCTGGTTCCACTGGGTGCTTGTGGCTGAGGGTTCCATCCAGACCCGTTGCACTGGCAGACCTTTAGTAAGGCAACAAGGAAAGCCATTAGTTCACCACCCACCTTCCCACCTCAGTTTTTCAGGCCCTCGCCAACCCAATTTTCAGCCCTCCTCTCACCTGAAGGGAAGCAGGAATGAGTACTTGGTCTATGCAACTGCTGAAGTAGTTGCTGCGACGGGATCCCAGAGCCACACAGTTCTCTTCCCGCAATCACTGCAGAGCAGTGAAGAACATACATAAAACAACCAGTGCCATTTGCAGCTTCCCCCGGCTGTCATTTTGGTCTTCCCTTCCATCAGCCCATGGGCCCACCATGGTGCCTTCCCACCCACTTCCTGTGCTTACTGTTCCCATCCTGTGAAGCTGTGTCCTGGGGATTTTCCTACTCTCTCCACATTCTTCTGAGCACCTCTCAACACAGTAAACAATAAAAATAGTTGGATAACAATAAACTGAAGCCTTTATCATGCAGCTGTGTAAATGAAAACCCCCCCACCCCAGGTGCATTAAATTACCACTCTCCTCAACCTCCACTGCCTCCTCTACAAAGGTGTCATCCGGGCCCTCCATGCACTTGACCAAAATCTCGGGTGGCTCCTTGAAAAAGGGATGGCTCTCAAGCTCAAGGGAATATATCATGAGAGTCACAGTGTCTGTGTCCACATTAACCCATGCTGACTCCAGGGTGGGGATGGACATGGAAGGATCTCTGCCAACGGTTGTAGCTTCCATGGGGGGAGTGGGAGTGGTTGCAGCGGGAACCGACAGTGGGTGAGCCATATGAGCCACCCCCTTCTGGCCCCTGGTGAAAGTGCAGCCATACAGATGGAATGCAACGATGGCTCCATCTAAACAAGAAACTGGTCAAGGAGCTCGTAATAGGGTGTTGTTTGCCTCCTGTGGCCAGAGGCGAAGTTGTTGTCCCAGATCTCCTTGTACCCATGCCTCAAATCCTTGCTCCACTGGCAGCACTGGTTTATATCATGGGTTTAGCCCTGCTGTGCCATTTGTACTGAGATTTGTTGGAACACTGCCTCATTCCTGTAGCACTTCACCAGGGCATTCTGGACTGTCTGCTGCCTCCATAGAGTGATGAAGACCTTGGTCTCTTCCTTGGTCCAGCAAATGTAGCATTGGTGGACATATTGGTAGGCGGGGAGCGACTGTGATTGCACACTGGTGGTAGTGGTGCTGGTTGTTGTCTGACTGTGTCAGGATATGGAGGCCATATCCCTACAGGACTATGCTATCCCCCCTTAAGGTGTCCCTATGGGGAAAGATTCCCTCCAGGATGGACAATAGCAGCCTGAATCGGGCAGAGCCGATCCTCATCATTGGGGAGAGTGCAGAACCCTGGTCAAGTGCAGAAGGAAACCCCAGCAGGAGGGAAAGAGGAAATACTCCTAACACACAAGATAATTCCTTACACACACAAGATAACATACTCTTCGAATCTCAGGAAATAAGAGTGCAGGTTCTGTGGGGGACAGAGCTTCAGAGGAATAAGGGAACACTAGAAAGGCACAGGGAATTAAGAAGGGAGAGGGGGAGAAGGATTCACTAGAGCTATTGATCTAATACACAAAAGGCAGAGATGGGGAAGGGCAAGGCATGCTGGGATCCCCAGAAATAGGTGAAAAGGAAGGCGCAAGGGAAGCAGAGACAGGAAAATATGAATACAATAAACAATAAGCACACAAAAGCACAAGACACTTAACTGACAACCAGAGAACTGCAGGGTCACAGGACAAGACATTCAGAGGCCAGTCTACACTCTTAGCAAGAGTTCAATCACCAGTAGTGAACTGTAGGTTTCCTGTGGCTTAAATACGCTGCTGCCCCTGCAACTAGCTATGAGTTGTTCCCTTGTGTCTGCTCTCTGAAGATTTCTTAAAGGGGCACACTTTCATCTGTCAGGCAGAGCATGGAGATGAAAAAGCGGGGGGAGGGGGGTGCTTATGCCTGACAGACTGTTGGTTTGGGCCATGGCCACAACAATGGTAATCCTCTACATGTCGTTCCTGAGGATACAGTGGCTAGGAAACAGCAAGGACAATCCTTTAATTCAGAGTTCTGGAAATGGAAGAGAGAAGATGATTGAACTTGAAAGATGATGACAGGTTAGCATTGCTCAGTCCTTGTCTGGCATGAGGTAGTGCTTCCTAATGCCCAGGTGGGTAGGAGGCGAGGCTTCCTGGACTTCCCAGCCAGTGAGTAGGCTGCCTCCTGCTTATTACCTTTCAAGTCCCCCAAGCTTCAGTGGTGGGGTGGCAATGCCTGAGAGACATTGCTAGGTAGCAGCCCTGCCACTGATGCAGCCTTAGTTCAGGTGCAAAGGGCTGGCTGGCTAGGCAGGCATACAAGTCGTGGGCTCTGTGCCAGGAGTCAGATCCTGGATATGCACCACATACCCCAGAGGGGGTGTTCGATGACACCTGATTGAGCTGGCAGGACTGGTTGCAGGGGATGCCCTGTTGTTGCTATGCTGTATGTTGGAAACTCCTATTAAAAGTTGTTCCCCTTTTTTAAGCTCCAGTGATGTGTCTTTTTTCTACCCGCGCACAGAAAAAGTAAGTGTACAGTCGTATGGAATATGCCATTCTACTCTCTGTTCTGCTTTGTTAGTATCTGTAATTTGTTTAACTCCCTTAAAATCATTAACTTCATACACACATACTTTTTATGGGTCATAAACAACCCAAAAGACCAGAAGGTAACTGTCAACTTTGTAGGGAAAAGGTGATATTATAGTGGCCGACTTTTCTACCTATTACTGAGCCAGCAGGCTTGCCTGTACTCTAGGTCTATTTCTGACTATACAAGATAAATTCTGCTTGCTAAAAGCTCTGGACGATTTAAGTGGTATTAAAGGCATAGATGTATATAAAGATTTAAAACATACTAGAGCACCCCATGCATCCTAAGGTTATTTTGAACCATTTGTAAAACCTTTTATAAAAACACCCTGAGAATGTCAAAGTGCTGTATTTTTTCATTCAGCACACAATTAACTTGTGGAACTTGAGGAACTTAATGCCAGAGAAAGTGATCACGGCTGATAGTGTAGTAGGGATGTGCAAACAGAATGGGGTTTGGATGTTCGGCTGTTCAGTCTGAAAACTTAGTTTGGGTTTGTGGGTTCGGTCCCATGGAGTTTGGACAACCCCGAACGTTTGGAAAGTTCAGCTACGGCAGAGGCTTGGGCCATTCCAGTGGTGCCCATGGGGGCATGGCAGGCCATCGGAGACACAGCAACAGCAGCAGCAGAGACCAGGAAGGCTTGGGGCTTGGCACCCGAGGTTGCCTGGGCAGGCAGGCTCGGTACTTGGCCCCTGGTGGTGCCCGTGGTGCCATGGCTGGCTGTCTGAGACCCAGCGACAGCAGAGGCTGGGAAGGCTTGGGGCTTGGTGGCTGGCCTGGCACCCTTACTTGGCTGGGCAGTGCAGGCTGCCAGACATTGGTGGAGCAGCGGCAGACATTGGATTGCCTGGTAGCAGAACCCATGGCACAGTAGAGGCATCAGTGGCAGCAGCAGCAGACAGGCAGCGTGGCATGAGCAGTGGAAGGCAGGCAGAGGCAGGGTTTGAGGTTGGCAACCAGGGCAGGCAGATAGGCAGCGTGGCATGAGAGGCAGTAGGGAAGGCAGGCTGGGACCTTGGCAGGGCACTCAGATAGGCAGACCAAGGCAGACTTTGATCTAGGCAACCTGGGTGGGCGGGCAGATAGGCAGCGTGGCATGAGAGGCAGTAGGGAAGGCAGGCTGGGACCTTGGCAGGGCACTCAGATAGGCTGGCGAAGACTGTGCAGCGAGAGAGAGAGCCAGTCAGATAGGCGGGCAGAGATCGTCTAGCCAGAGGCCAGCTGGCAGGCTTACAGCTTCCCAATGCCACCAAGAATCATGAGATCAGTCAGATAGGCCAGCCGAAGCCATCTAGTGAGAGAGAGAGAGGCAGGGCGGGTGCCGGGCATTGGAAGGGAGGGACAGCACCTCAGCATCAGTAGCCCAGATTGAGGAGGAGCCCCGTCTCAAGACTGCTCATGGCATGGCGTGTGCCACTGCATTATTAATCCCAGCAGTGGAATCCCAACAGCGGAATCCCAGCAGCAGAAGGTTAACCTTAAGGAACAGCAACTGCTCAACCAACTTGGCCCCCAGTCTCAGGTGGTGTGGCGAGCAAATGTCCCCCGCCATCAACAACACCCGCTCTCTGGGGACACTGGCTGGTGGTCAGGACAACAGACCCTTGGCCACTTTGGACAGGGCCGGTCACACATTGGTCTTGCTGGCCCAGTAGGCCAAGGGATTGCTGCTGAGATCGATGCACGGCTTCTCCTCCAGTTAGTTCTCCACTGCTGCTGAGGCACTGTTGTACTCCCTTGCATAGCTCTGCTTGGGCACCACCTCCACCACTGCCCTCAGCCACTCTGCGTGCCCTGCTGTGCATGGGCCCATACTTGCTATCGTGGCCTGCACAGAGGAGCTGCTGCTGCTGGCAATAGGGGTGCTGGTGCTGCTCAGCCTGCTTGCTGGTGCTGCTACTGCTAGGGCTGGGGGCAGGAATAGACCCCGCCGGCTAAAAGGGGTGGCTTCTCCCACTCCCACCATCCCCAAGGGTGTCCTGCTGCTGCCGCTGCTGCACACTCTCAAGATCCCTCTCTGCCTGCCGGACCCTCTCCACCAGATCACCCTTCCAGTGCCCATAGAGCTGTTTCTGGTGTGCTACACTGCCCTTGACCCTGGGGTCCAGCATGGCTGCCAACATGTATTCCTCCCGCTACAGGAGGTCATCAAACCGCGCCTTCAGCCCTGCCTTCAGCTGCTGCGCCAGGGCAACTGCCTCAGCCACCAGCTTCTTGCCCTGAGGGCCACAATCCTGCCCCTTGAGAATTTCCTCCAGCCTCCTCAGGAGACTCTGGATCAGAGGGGTCACCTAGCTGATGGTGGCCATGGAAGAGCTGATGGTCTCCGTCACAGCCAGGAATGGTCTCAGCACGAAGACTGTGTGAGCCAGGATCTCCCATTCCACCCAATTGTACCCTGGAGGTGCTCCGCTGTCCATTACCAGTTGAACCTGATGCAAGGCGACTTTCTGCTCAAGAAGCCGCTCGAGCATCAGCAACATTGAATTTCACCTGGTGGACACATCATGCACCAGCTGGTGCACTGGGGAGCCTTGCTCTGCCTGCTTCGCCCGGAGGAGGTCGCTGCCCTTCATGCTCCAGTTAAAGAAACTGGCCAGATCCCTCCCACACTCTATCAGGGAACTAAGGGTGCTGGCCCCAATCCCCTTCTCCCCCAAGCCCAGACCATCCCTGACCACCAGGTGAAGGGTGTGTGTGGTGCAACGGATGCTGGTGAAGCCCCTCTCGTGGACTGTCCTCAATATGTTGGCTGCGTTGTCTGTCAACACACACCCCTTGGTGAAGGGCACATTTGGCATAACCCACTCCCTCACCATGGTGGTCAGGGCTGCCTCGATGTTCCGAGCAGTGTGGGGGGCATCCAATACTTCCAGTTGAAGCAGGGCCCACCTATACCCTGCTTTGGGACTCCTCCTGCCACTGCCAAATGCTGCCTCTGGGTCCTGCCACCAGTGCACCATCACTGCCAGGTAGGCATGCTGCACATTCCTGCTCAACCACAGATCTGTGGTGAAGTGGACAGTGGCACCCCAGCCCCTGCCAGCTGCTCCCTCACCCACTCCCTTAAAGCCGAGTATAAGGCTGGCACCACCTGCCAACTCAGGGTGGTGCGCAAGAGCAGCTTAAACTGGGGGGTCAGGAAGCCAATCAGGTGCCTAAACCTCATGTCCACGACTACTGGGAAGGGCTGCCCATCCAGCGCGATCATTTCCCCCAACATGCACGTGGTTTTCAGTTGAAAGCCACGCCGTCCTCTATGTCCTGCAGCTGCCGATGTACTTGGCAGCTGCCTCTACCTCAGCTCCTCCATGGTGCACTGACGCTGCTGATGCTGATGCTCCCCCCTAGCATCAATACCGGAGCTCCTGCTGCTTGAGGTCGCTGCTCGAGGACGCTTTCCCACTGATGGAGGCGGACAACTGGCTGCTGCAGTCGGGAACTCGCTGATGTCCACTGGCCCAGCCTGCCCACTTAGCAGCACAGTGCTGTGGCATTCCTTCAGGTGCCTCGCCATTGCAGTTGTGCCAAGGTTGGTGAGCACCTGCCCACGCTTCATCACCTTCTGGCACAAAGTGCACTGCACCTCCCTAGGATCATCCACCCGCACCAACTTAAAATGCGCCCATACGGAGGATTTTTTGCCCCCTCCTGCCTTCTGGTCCGCACCGGGTGACGCACCACTTACAGCGCTGATGGGAGGGGCAGAGCATGGTGGTGACACAGCTCTCGGGGGGACAGCAATCACCTAAGCACCATACATCTCCTCTGCAGGACTAGAATCTGCCTCGCTGTCCCCAGTCTGAAATAGGTCCCGTGAAGGGGAGTACTGGGACCCTAAAGCTGATCAACTGCCCATGCTGCTGCCACTCTCCCTGTGCCCCCTATAGCTGCTGCTGCTCCTGATGCTCCGCTCCATGCTGCCATTGCCTGGGGATCGGGCCCTGCCTCTAGCAGCCGGGGTGGCATCCACCAGTCCTGGACTGCTGGGGATCACTTCAATATTGGGGGACACTGGTGGCCCTGGAAGAACATCCGACCCTGAGGCACCAGCATCCGCTCCTACTGCCACAGCAAAGACAGCCACACCCTCCTGGACTGCAGGCCTTCCAGTGTCCTGCGTGGCAGTGGATGACACTGGCAGGAGGTGATGCTGAACCACACCCCTAGTGCCACTGGTGGGATCCTCTGAAGCCTGTTTGCCAAAATCAGGCCTGTGCAGTTTGAGGCATGGTAAATGGCTTGGGCTGCTGCTAATGCCTGCCACTTCACAGGCACGGCCCCTGCCACATCTGCCACGTGCCCCATTGCCCGCCTTATAGGCAGCAGACCGGCCTCTCCTGCTTCCCTTCTCCATTTCTCCCACCCAAAGAATGCACAGGAAGATTTTTATATATATATTTATTTTTTAATTCAAATTTGTAATCTAATATTATATATATATATATATATATATATATATATATATATATACACTAACTCTAACTGCTATTAACTATTCTAAAACCTATGGAACTAAACAGAATATTATCTAATATCTACAAAGGCCTAGTCCTATAAAGTTTATAAACACACTATAAAATATTAAAACTGAATCACTACACACTAGAGGTGGGACCCCGGGCCCATTACCGGCTACCGGTATTACCGGTTACCGGTTCTCTGAAAACCGGATTCCCGGATTAAATCCGTATACCGGTACCGGATTTATTTCATTGATTTCAATGGGGTGCTGTGTCCCCATTGAAATCAATTAAATAAATTAATTCCCTCCCCCTCCCCCTCCCAGGCTGCGCGGGTGGAAGGGGGAACACCCTCCACCCACCCTGCCCAGCCTGGATTTTTGTTTAAAAAAAGACCCAGAGGCGAGCCCACCCCCCAGCACCAGCGGCCGCGGCATCCCCGCAGCCGCCGGTAAGTACGACCCGGTAAATCTGGTCCGGGTACCGGATTCCGGGTACC
>QEPC01010225.1:678321-688989 GCA_003113815.1 Sphenodon punctatus
GGGTTCGCCTCTGGGTCTTTTTTTAAACAAAAATCCAGGCTGGGCAGGGTGGGTGGGGGGTGTCCCCCCTTCCACCCGCGCAGCCTGGACTCGGGGAGGGTTTGTTTTTTTTAAACTTTTTTGCTGGGGCTTTAAGTTTTTACATTGCAGCCATTTTTAAATGACTGCAATGTAAAAAAATCCGGTACCCGGAATCCGGTACCCGGACCAGATTTACCGGGTCAAATCCGATAATGCCGGTACGCCCGGTACCGGCATTATCGGATACCGGATTTACCGGTTTTCCCGCCTCTACTACACACTCTCTATCTCTCTCTCTATAACTAAGCTAACTCCTACATCTATCTATCTATCTATCTATCTATCTATCTATCTATCTATCTATCTATCTATCCACAGGGATGGGAGTGGAGGGGGGCACAGACAGCTCACAACAAACAGCACAAGGAGGGGTACAAAACTGAAATGAAACCAAAACAATTGAATCCTACTCTAAATAAATCCAAAAACAGGGGAAGGGGATCTGGGATGGAATATATACAGGGAGGAGGGAAGGATTCAATGGAGGGCAAGGAGAAAGAACACAGGGAGCGGTAAAAAATAAAAATAACACCTAAATCTATCTTATCTAATCTAATCTAATCTAATCTAATCTAAATAAATGAAACTATGGAGGTAAATGTGTGGAAATGGCTGAAATAGGAGGAGGATGGTAATGGATTGTGAGGAACACAAACTGTTGGGAGAGGAAACTTCTGAAAATGCCTGCTGACAGGATCAGTGGCTAGCTCAGAATGATATGGAAGGGGGAGGGAGGGCAATTACTTTTGTTACTTGCTGCACCCACCTTACCACAAGCCCAGTTGGCTCTGTGCAGCCTAGCCCATGGTGAATTGCAGGCTGCCAAGCCAGTGGTCTAAGGAAAAGAGGGATGGTGATTGGGCAGGCTGACTGCTAGTCCAAGCCTCTCTCCACCCCTGGGGCCAGGAAGTCTGCTCCTCAGCTGTCCTGCCCCCCTCCCTGGGCCTGCCAGCCACGTTTTTCCCACCCGAACATGCCCGAAACCATCCGAACGCGGCTGAACTGTTCACACATCCCTATAGTGTAGATAGTTTTAAGAACGGACTGGATAACTTCTTGGAGGCTACAGGTCCATTAATGGCTGTTAGCTAAGTAGGTTTTGGGAATGTAACCTCTTACTGTTGGAGGCTGGTACAACAGGGAATGGATTGTCCATTGTGACCTGTCAGGTACTTTTCCCAAGAGAAAGAGATTGGCCACTGTCAGAGATAGGTGCTGGGCTTGATGGACTATTGGCCTGACCCAATATGGCACTACTTATGTTCTTATGAGATGTATGAGAGTGCAAGGCAACTCAGTGGCAGTGTGTCTCTATCGGGAGTGGGGAATCTTTTCTTCCTGGGAGCTCGATCCCCACCACGCAGGGCTCTGCAGCCCAGAGAATCCTGCATTGGGAGGGAAGAACATGATCTCTAAGGAGATGCAATGGGGCATAGGTAAGGGGTCACATCACCTATGTGGGGGGCAGCACAGAAGTGCTCCACAGATGTCCAACTGCTGGTGGGCTGTGGAGGGCAGTAGCTGAGATGCATTAAACGTATGTGTAGGAGAACCTCTGAGGTGAAGGAGGCTATTAGAGCCAGAAAGGCATCCTTTAAAAAATGGAAAGCTAGTCCTAATGAAGAGAATAAGAAAGAGCATAAGCATTGCCAAATTAGATGTAAAACATTAATTAGACAGGCCGAGTGGGCATTTTGAGGAATAACTTGCTAAAGACACAAAAATTAATAACTAAAATCAGTAACAACTTTCATTATCGTTATTGATTTCGTTATTTTTTTGTCATTTTTGTTATTGATACAACGAAAACGATATACACACCCCTACTTGTTGTGTATGTGTGAGTGAGTGAGTGAGTGAGGCTATTTTCAGATGTTACGAGATCACAGTGAACCACGGTGAATACCCACCTGTGGTCAATGTGTCTCGAACGTCTGTTTGGCAGCCGCCAGATGTTAGCCACGGTCAATCAGCACAAGGGGTCAATTTGAACCACGCTTCCCGGGCTAGCCGGGGGAATGTCCAGGGAAGCGTGGTCAAAGAGATCCACAGTGGGGACCCAAAAAAAGTAACGTCTGGCCGGGCGCCACGGCCCGGGATCACCGGCGGGATCCCGGGCCGTGGCGAATCTGGCCCGACACGGCGGCCGCATTGGCCCCGCTGCCCGCCCGTCTCCCAAGGGGGGGGGCGGCGGGAGTGTGGAGGGGGCGGGGCCGTGCGGCCGCATGTTGCGCCGCGCGGCCCCGCCCCCTCCCAGATTCCCCGCCGGGATCCCCCCAGCACGTCTGTTGTGGCGTGACGGGGTGACCCCGGCGGGGAATGAATGGGTTGATTTCGGTACGGGGCCAATGGACCCCGTAACATCTGAAATCACCCTGAGTGAGTGAGTGAGTGAGTGAGAGAGAGAGAGAGAGAGGTGTCTGCCTGTGTATGAGAGAGGTGTGTGTGTGTCTGCCTATGTATGTGAGGGAACTGTGTGTGTGTGTGACTGAAAGTGTGTGAGAGAGATGGGGTTGCACCCTCTCCCTCCCTGCCCTTCCTCCCATGTGGCTGTCTGACCACGACAACAGTGCTGTAACAACACCTCCAACAACTGGAACCCCTGTTTTTAGGTTGGTGCATGACATCAAATCCAACATGTGTCTTGCCTCATGTGTGGGGCCAGATATTACTTGGGATAGGCTCACGGTTGTCATGGCAGTCAGGAACTCCTGCTTCACCTCTAAAAGACCAGCCTCAGCATGTGTGTCAAAATTACCCAAGACAATAAGCTTAGGTGACGTCAACACCACCTCTGAGATCAGATTGGCTAGCAGTCAGGGAATCATCTGTGCAGCAGGGTGGTCAGTACACCAAAAGATTCCCCAACCTATCCCAAGCCAAATCCACCATCTGAGACAATAGAGGCCCAGATGCTGCCTCCATCCAGGTCTCTGTAATGCATATGAGGTCAGCAGCCTCATCCTGAATAAGATCAAAGATGGTTGATGTTTTATTTGCCACTGACTTGGCATTAAGCAGCATTCTCTTCAGATTGGGGGCCCCACTGACCTCAACCCCTAAATATTGAGAGACAGGAGGGGAGTGGGACATGGGAACAGACACCAGATGCCTCTCCTGATGTCCCTGATAGTATTTCTTCCCCTCCCTACCATACCTCCTCATGCCTCAAATGACCCAAATTGGTTCAAAAACTGCCCCACACTGTACCTCCCTGAAAAAGGCTTTCCGCTCCGGCACTTGATGACCAATCGCCAACCCCCAAACACAGGAACCCTCATAGGGTAAACAATATCCTAGGGGGATGGGTAGCTAGAGGTTATACCCTGAGCCTGGCATTCCCGGAGGCAGACCAAAAGCAAAGGCAAGTGGTGACCCCCCCCCATTTTCCTCCTCATTCTCCCCATAATCCCTCATGCCTGTACCCCCCTCCCACTAGGGGGTCGTGGCACCATCCACCTCCACCTAACTTGGGGGCTGTGGTATCTTGGTCCCCCGTGCCTGTACCCCCTCCTCTCATTGGCGGGGGTAAGAGACAACCCTCCTCCCCATTTCCCACATGCCATGGTGGAAGACGTAAACTCTTCCCACATACATAAGTCCCCCTCACAGGGGGCATAACAGTCCCTCCACCTGCAACATTCCAAATCCTCCTCCTCCCACTCCCGATCCCCCATGCCCAAACTGCCCACGCCACCCCACTAAACACAAATTAAAACCACTTAAAACCACAACTCCCTATTCACATCTATCTAAAACAAATTAACAAAAAAAGAAACAAAAAGTGCAAGGGCAGGCCCAGCCCAGACTCCAGCTGCCAAACGACTGCCAAATGGCAGCTAGCCTTTGGAAGCTGCCTGCAGCGGTGTCTGGCAGCTTTGAAGGAAATGCTGGAGGAAGGTCCAAGGGCGGGGGAAGGGGCAACCCCAGTTGGCAACAGTCCAACTGGCCATCTCACTTTTTTTCTTTTCACTTTTCTTAAATCCAAATCCTTCCCTGAGCTCAATTTGCTGATTCTGCTAGGCCACTATGCCGTGCATATTATACCTCAGGGTAGCTCATTAACTCCTACATTTTTGCTTTAGCTGCAGCCTTAGTCATATCCCTATATCATTTTATCTACCTCAATTTCTTCTGCCAGTTTGAAGCCTGACTTTGGTTCTGCTTCCTTAAATGCTAGAAAAAAGTCCATTTCTTTTACTTGGTCCTCATTTCTTCACCTGACAACATTTAGCTTTTTATTGATGTCTCCCTGAATCATGGTTTGGCCGCTAAATACTGAGGACAGTCTTTCCATATTTCAGCAAGAAATCTCATTTTCCTAGCAACTCAAAATTTGTGTCTTTGCAATACTGAGTTCAGGGCTGCTGCCATGGCTGGCCCATCCTATAGACAAACTGGGCAGTTTCCAAGAGTGGCAGAACTGGAGAGATGGCATTTCTAGAGCTGATTTAGCTATTACAACAGTTAGAGCAGGGATTGGGAACCTTTTCCTTCCCAGAGGTCACTTTGAAAATGAGTATAAGCTCTGAGGGTCTCATAGAAATGGTGATGCTCAAATGGGATGCTCAGAAAGAGGAGGGTCCAGATCATGGAACGGTGTCATGGATCTGTCCCTATTCTTGTGTAGGGGTGTGCAATTTTCTATTGTTTCATTAATTACAAAAATGAATGGAGACCCATTCATTTTGGTAACAAAGGTAACGAAAACAAATGAATAAGCAAACGAGCGACATTTGTTTCATTTCATTTGTTTTTGTTTTTATTTTTTTGTTTTATTTTAAGCGGGCACCATTTTGGAAAAGGGCTGAGCATGCGCAGAACAGCCCCAGCGGTCATTTTGCACATGCGCAGTGATTTAATTTTTTTTAAATTTAAAACAAAATAAAATTAAAAAATAAATAAACAAAAATGGTAGAGTCCATACCCCCCAAAAAACAAACAACAACAACAACAAACTAACCAGTTTTTGGAAGTTTAAATGAAAACAAAACCAAAAAGGAATGATGTGCCTTCTGCACTGCCCTGTTGTTGTGTGCAGGTTCTCATCTCTGCTTCCTTATCCATACACATTTCCCTCTCTTTCCCTCTTCCCTTTCCCACAGTTGACAGGAGGAGAAATGAATTACTTTGTCAATTTTTAGGAAAAAATATTCCAGCATTATCAGACCAATCTCAGGATGTGAAGTGTAAAACTTTACTTAAACCTTTAAACAAACCACTACAATTCAAAGTAAAATAAAACGAATACACTGTGAATGAAAATAAAGTATAAACAAGATTACAATAAATGAAATAAATAACAGAGAAAGAAAAGGCAAGATATGAGACTTAAAGTTGTTAGGGTTTCAGAAGACTGAAACACTAGCTCACCAATCCTCAGCCCCTAGAGCATTCTGGTGAGCTGAGCAACCACTTCTGGCCCCGCTCTCCACTCGCACCTCACTGGCACACATGTAATGTCCACCTTAAGAGCCCAGCCGCCATTTTCACATGTGTACTCCCAGCCCATCCTGGTTGGCAGTAGGTACCCAGTGCTTTCAGTTTCCTCTCCACTGCATTCCTAGCAATGACTTGTAGAGGATTACCATCACTGGGAGGAAGGTGGCTGATGGAAGAGGGGTAGGAGTATCAGACCAATCTCCAGCTGCTCCACCCCTGACCCTCTGGCTTATAAGGACTCCAGTTCCTGCAGGCAGATGCCTGAAGTGACACCTGCTCCTGAAGTGTGGTGCCAAAAATGACCTGCCATTTGGCAGCTGTTCAGAGGTCCGGGGTTTGGCTTGTTCTAATTTATTTCTTTTTGTTTTAATGGCATTTAGGGGGGACATGGAATGGGGGAATTTTGGTGGAAGAGGGTGTGTTTGGGGGCAGTGTTATGGCCCCCAGTGAGAGGGAGGAGTGTCGGTATGAGGGGTTGGTGGAGGGGGATGGTGCCATGACCCCCTGGTGAAAGTGAGAGGTATGAGCAGGGATGTGAGGGAGAGGGGTTGTGTCATGAACACCCCTCCTGTGAGAGGGGGTATGGACATGGGGAATTGGGGGTGTTGGTTAGTATCATGACCCCTGGTGAGAGGAGAAGTATGGGCAGGGGGAGTAGGAGATGCAATGGGGGGCAAGGATATGGGGGCAGGGTGGTTTCCCTGGTCAATTTTTCTCTGGGAATGTCAAGCTCAGGGAGTGCTCACTGCCTTTTTGTGGAGCCAGGGGAGGGAGGATTTCCTTGTGGGGCAGCTGCTGACCTGAGTGGGGTCATGCTGGGCATGGGGAGGTATGGCAGAAGGAAGAGGAGTTCTCACAGGTACAGGGGTAGACATTTGGTGTCTTCCTCCCCACTCCCGTCTTGGGATATTTGGGGTTGAGGTTAGTGGAGCCTTTCATCTGTCATGATGCTGCCTAATACAAGGTCAGTGGCTAATAAAACAACTACTATCCATGATCCCATCGAGGATGAGGCCATTGACCTCGTATGCATTACTGAAACCTGGCTGGACAAGACTTCTGGGACTGTATTGGGCCAGATGGTGCCTGCTGAGTACTCAGTGCAGTCTAGGATTGCAGGTCAGGGTATGTGTGTGTGTGGAGTGACAACTATGGTTCTATCCCAGATTTTGGGTGTTTTTATGCACACATTTCCCCTGCATGTTTGCTGTTACATTCTGAATTTATTGTGTGCCTAAATCACTCACCCAGATCTTAAACATCTGGCTCTTTGAACTTCTGCATATAACTTCTCCCAGAACTTTTATTATTATTATTATTATTATTGACATTAGCATTAGCATTAGCATTTATATAGCGCCAGTGATGTACTTGGCGCTTTACAGAGAATAAAATAGACACAATCCATGCTCGAGAACTTACAATCTAAAGACAGGGGGAGGGGAGACAGGGAAGGGAGAACAGAGGGGGAGACAAGGGCAGCTGTGGTCACTTGGTTTCCATGGCAGCCCCTCACGTCTACAGCTGCGGCTACTTTAGGCTGCCTCAGGACAGCGTTTAGGTGAAGAATGTATCCAGGAACTGCTTCAGGGCAATGTATGTGTGAAAAATGCATCCGGAACTTACTTGTAGACTTGTAATCCCAGAAGACTGAAATATCCAGAACTTTGTGTGTGTAAAAATGCCCAATATCTGACCTGACACATGAGGCTGGACACAGGTTTTTTACACTGTTCTGGAAACGAGGGTTCTGATTATCAGGGGTGTATTTACAACTAGGGATGGGCAAACGCGATTTGGAATTTTGGAGTTCGGCCCGAACTCGGCCTGTTTGGATGACCGAACCCGAACCTGAACCCGAACCCGAACAGGCTGAACCGAACACGATTCCGAACTCCGAAACGACCGAACAGTTTGGTCAGTTCGGATCACGTTTGGGTGGCAAAAATGTGTCACTGGAAGGCAAATGTGACAGGGAGGGAGAGTCAGCTGAGGAACAGACTTCCAGGAACCAGGGGTGGAGAGGCTTGGAGTAGCAGCCTGCCTGCCCAATCACCACCCCTTTTCGCCTCAGACCACTGGCTTCGCAGTCTGCGATTGGCCACGGGCTAGGCTGCATGGAGTCAATGGGGCTCGCATTGAGGTGGGCGCAGCAAGTAACAAAACTCATTGGCCTCCCCCCTTCCCAATACCTTCTGAGCTAGTCACTGTTCCTGACAGCAGGCATTTCAGAAGGCTCCCTCTCCCAGCAGTTTCCAGCTCCCCAATCTATTGCCATCCTCCTCCTATTTCACCCATCCAACCCATCTACCTCCATATTATCATTTATTTAGCTTAGATTAGATAGATTTAGGTGTTATTTTTTGTTTTTACCCCTCCCTGTGTTCAATCTTCCTTCCTCCCCCTCCATTGAATCCTTTCCCTCTCCCTCTATATATATTCCATCCCTGATTCCCTTCCCCTGTGTTTTGATTAATTTTGAGTAGCATTAGATTGATTTAGGTTTCATTACAGTTTTGTACCCCTCTCTGTCTTCTTTGTGTTTCCCCCCCATCCCATATATATATATATATATATATACAGAGAGAGAGAGAGAGAGAGAGAGATATTAGAGATATAGTTGCAGGAGTTAGCTGAGATAGTGTTTAGAGATTTAGTGTTTGTAGGAGTAGGCCTTTGTACTTATTAGATAATCCATTTAGTTGATAGCATTTAGAATAGTTATAGCAGTTAGATTTAGTGTGTGTGTGTGTATATATATATATATATATATATATATATATATATAAGATAAAAAATTAAAATAAAAAAATTAAAAAACAATATAAAAACATTATTTTGGAGGGAGAAATGGAGAAGGGAAGGAGAGGCCGGTCTACTTCCTGTAGGGAAGGCGATCCCCAACAGTCCAGAGCTGGTGGATCCCACCCCGGCTGCTAGAGGCAGGGCTCAATCCTCGGGCAATGGCAGTAGGGAGAGGAGTAGCGGCAGCAGCACTAGCAGCTATAGAGGGGGGCACAGGGAGAGTGCCAGCAGCATGGTGGGCACGGGCAGTCTAGCCTCAGGGTCCCAGTACTCCCCTTCATGGGACATCACCGTGATCAGGGACAGTGAGGAAGAGGCAGACACTAGTGCCGCAGAGGAGATGTCTGCAGCTGAGGCAATGTCTGAGCCACCTCCCAGAGATGTGTTGCCAGTGCCACGAAGTACTCCCCCTCCCAGCAGTGCTGGCAGCAGTGTGTCACCTGGGGTGGGCCAGAAGGCAGGAGGGAGGAAAAAATCCTCTGCCTGGGATCATTTTAAGCTGGTGCGGACAGATGATCCCAGAGAGGTGCAGTGCACTTTGTGCAATAAGGTGGTGAAGCGTAGGCAGGTGCTCACCAACCTTGGCACAACTACAATGGTGAGGCACATCAAGACATGCCACAGTGCTCTGATGCTAAGTGGGAAGGCACAGGAAGTGGATTCCAGTGGGTTCCCAACTGCAGCAGCGGGCAGTCGCCCAGCTCCTTCAGCGGACAAGCATCCAGCACCAACTGCTGCTGCCTCTAGCAGCAGGAGCAGTATGGGTGCAGAACAGCAGTAGGAGCCTCGCCAGTAGCGTCAGCCCACTATGGAGGAGCTGGGGTGGGGGCAGCTGCCAAGGCCATCGGGTGCTGTAGGCTGGCGTGGGTTCTGTCAGGAGAAAGTCAAGCGCCTGTTGGCCAAGATGATTGCGCTGGATGGCCAGCCCTTCTCAATTGTAGAGGACAAGGGCTTCCAGTGACTGATTGGATTCCGGGCCCCCCAGTTTAAGCTGCCTTCCTGCTCCATCCTGAGTCAGACTCTGGTGCCATAGCTGTACAGGACTTTGAAGGAGCGGGTGGGGGAGGATCTGGCAGGGGTTGGGGGGGCCGCTGTCCCCTTCACCACCGACTGTGGTCCTCCAGGAACGCCTAGCATGCCTACCTGGCAGTGACTGCACACTGGTGGCAGGACCCAGAGGGATCGCTTGGCAGTGGCAGAACGGGTCCTGAAGCAGGGTATAGGTGGACCCTGCTTCAGGCACAAGTAATGGACAGCTCCCACATCTCAAGGAACCTCGAAGCAGCCCTGGCCACCATGGTGAGGGAGTGGGTCACACCAGGCATGGCCTTCACCAAGGGGTGTATGGTCACAGACAATGCGGCCAATATACTGAAGGCAGTCCATGATGAGGACTTCACAAGCATCCCTTGCGCCGCACACACCCGTAGCCACACACATCCCTTGCGCCAGGCACTCTTAACTCTCTGGTTGACCAGGGGAGGATGCTGGGGGGGTTCTTCAATAGGAGTGTGAAGGGCAGCGAGCTCCTCCAGGAGAAGCAGGCCGAGCAAGGGTCCCCGGTGCACCAGCTAGTCCAAGATGTCTCCACCAGGTAGAATTCCACCTTCCTGATGCTCAAGTGGTTTCTTGAACAGAAAGCCGCCCTGCATCAGGTGGAACTGGAAACAGACATCAAGGCACCTTCAAGGATCAACAGGGAGGAATGGGAGATTCTCGCTCACATGGTCTTCGGCCTGAGACCGTTCCTGGCCATGACGGAGACCGTGAGCACCTCCACCGCCACGCTCAGCCAGGTGACCCTGCTGGTCCATAGTCTCCAGAGGAGCCTGGATGAGATTCTTGGGGGGGACAGGAATGTGGTCCTGTGGGCAGGAAGATGTCCGATGAGGCTCTTGACCTGGTGTGGAAGCTGAAGACAGGGCTGACTGTGCACTTTTATGAGCTCCTGCGCCTGGAGGAATATGTCCTGGCAACCATGCTGGACCCCAGAATCAAGGGCAGCATGGCACACGAGACAGTGGTCTATGGCCTCCAGAAGTGTGTGCTGGTGCAGAAGGTCCGGCAGGCAGAGCGGGCCATGCAGCATGACGCTAGGGATGGGCGAACGCGGTTCGGTGTTCGGCCCGAACTCGGCTTGTTCGGACAACCGAACACAAACACGAACATGAACATGAACACACTGAACGTAAACGAACACCGAACGATGAAATGGCAAACACACCGAACGGAACCGAACACCGAACGACGAAAATGGCGAACACACCGAACGGAACCGAACACCGAACGACGAAATGGCCGAACAGTTCATTCAATTCGAATCGCGTTCGGTTGTGTTCG
>QEPC01010225.1:704562-760537 GCA_003113815.1 Sphenodon punctatus
TGAGACAGAGGACTTAAGAGAATCTCTATTGACTCTTTCCTAAACAGATGCTTCTGACTTCCCAGAAACAAGTGGGGGAGATATGTTGGGATGGTCCCAGAACAGAATGAGGATATTTGGTTGACATTTCTGTTGACCAATACGCATCACAAACCGATCTTATACCACAGTGACATAAGAGAATCCCAGGCATAGGCCCCTTCTCTACATACGTTGTACAGGCATATAAAATTAGGACCCTTTACAAAATATTTCTGATATTTGGCAGAGATGATCATGAAAGTATAATATATAGCCCTGCCAAATTTCATGTACACTGATTGGATTATAAAGATGTTATAGTCAGACATACATTTATATGTTAACTGCTTATATCACCAAGACCCTTTTTTCAATCCTTCTGAAATTTGGCAAAGATAGTAAATATAGGAAGGGATATAAACTGGACAAGTTTCACCTACATTAGATGTGAGGAAAAGAAATTACAGCTAAGAATGTATATGTAGAATATTGCAAAATACAATAATTCAACTGCTTCTAAAATCGGATCCCTTTCTCCAATCATTTTGAAATTTGGTACACATAATGCTTTCTATTGGAGGTATAGGCACCCCATTTTTCAGCCACATAGCATAAAGAATAAAAATGTGACAGCCAATAATGTGTTTTCCATTGAAACCAATGGAAATTCAATTCCAAACTCACCAAACGCATCCAAACTGAACATTCGAATTCGAGTTCAGTTCACACATTCGGTTCAGTTGACCAAACTATTCGAGTTCGGTCTGAACTCTGAACTTCTCAACCACGTTCACCCATCCCTAAAGAGCAGGCCCAAAGAACAGCAGCTTATATCTACCCTCTCTGCCCACCTTGAAGCCACCACCAATTGGTTCTGTAATTAGGGGTGTGCATGGCATTTTCATTATTACAATAATGATAATGAAAATTGTCATTTTCATTTTCATTATTGCAGTAATGAAAATGACAACCAAGAATAATGACGATAACAAAAATGACAACCGAGAATATCGATAATGATAACAAAAACGATTAAAACAATAACAATCTCATTATCATTGTCATTATTAGTGCTGCAGCAGTTGGGTTTTGGAGGGGAAATGTGGAGAGGGGAGGAGGGAGCAGACATCTCGGAGTCCTAAACAGGGTTGAAATCTTGAACTGTGCCTGTGTTGGGAGGGGTGAGCAACTCAGCAGTATCTGATGGATGTATCGCTGGCCAATGAGCAGCGTAACCAGGGCCCAGCAGTCTCATGGGACTCTGTGATTGCTCAATGCCTGCTGCCTCCCACAACCAATCAGGGGGGCTCTGCGGGAGGGCACTGAAACCCTTTATAATGGGAGGGCCAGGCTTTTTCTCTCTGTTCTCTGAGAGCTCTGCTTGTCAGGTTGCGTTTACAGAACTGTGGTGCTTGCACACACAAAAATCCTCCCTAGCCCTCATTGTATTACCAATACCTTTCCTTCCTCATACCCTACATTTTACCTTCTCCCTTTCCCTGCCCTTCTCCCCCTGTACATTATATATAGATAGTTAGTATAGATTAGATATAGATATATATTATAGACATATAGATTAGATTAGAATAGTTATATAGATAATTGATTAGATAATAGTTTTCCTTTTCCCTTCCTGTCTCCCTTAGATTTAGATAGATATTAGTTGTGTATAGGAATCGATACCGATACCAATAGTGATACCAAAAATAAAATCTTTATTTGAAACAGTACCAATATCAATAATGATAACAAATATCGATGCCGATAACAAAAATGATACCAATAACAATATTATTACCGATAACAAAAATGATAACAAAAATGTCCTTGTCATTAATAATGATAACAAAAACAACATTTTTGAATAATGAAAACGAAAATGACATGGGGGTCTGTTGCAGATGCCTAGTAAAGATGGAAGCATGCAGTAATTGCCCAGTGAATGTGTCTGACAGTCTTCTGGGCTGCTCCCCCCCTTCCATGCCTGTCTCTGAATGGCACTGCATGTGCTATTTACCTGAATAACAAAAGTCTTCAAGAGGGAAATTCAATTGCTTATAAAATATGGACCCTTTATCAAATCTTTGTACAATTTGGCAGCGATGATCCTGAAGATCTGAGATACAGTTGTGTGAAAGGTCATGTAAAATGGATGGACAAAATGTCACAGCCAGAAATGCATTTACAAGTAAAAGTCTTATAACATCAGGACCCTTCATCCACTCCTTCTGAAATTTGACAGAGATAGTAACCTGGGGGTAGGGGGTGAGGGGAGGAGGAGTATAAGCTTGCCAAGTGCCATCCAAATCAGAAAGGAGACAAAGACATTACAGCCAAGAATGTGTATGCAGATTTTTGTAAAATAACAAAATTCAACTGCTTAGAAAATCGGATCTCTTTAAACAATCCTTCCAAAATTGGGCACACATATTGCCCTCCATTTGGGGTACAATCCTGCACAGTGTCTTCCAAACTGGATAACAATCAAAAACGTTACAACCACAAATGTGTTTTACATTTTTTCCTATTTACTCATAATAACAAAATGAAATTCTTTTTTTATTTTGTTTTTATGTTCTTTAATTTTTGTTATTTAATAACAAAAATGAGAGAGCCCCCTTTTCTTTTAGTTGTTATAATAACAAAAACAAAATGCACACTCCTGGTTGGAATTGTTATGGTGCTTACACACAATAGCTAAACACGTGCTTAGGGGTTTTGACACCCAATCTTTGTTATGTCTAAACATGACCAGGGTCAACATACTTGAGCACTGTGGGCTCATCCTAAGAAGTGCCACCAAGACCTTGATTCACTCGATAGGGCATTTGGAAAGCTCTCTGACCAAGAATAGTGATGGAACAGAAGGTTCTAGCTATGACTTACAATCAAGGTGAAGAAAATTGTGCTTACAGTGAAAAAATACAAAGAACGCCTTTGTGGTGTGCTGTGGTTATTGACTCACAGTGATTTACTGATAAAGTTTATAGTTCATTTAAAAGTCAAAAGATGTTTCTCCTAATTGCTACATCTGGCACTCAACCTGGCTTCTGAGAGGCAAACCTGTGTGTGTGTGTGTCTTATAACACAGGTGTCAGGGCTTGATGGGAAAGCAGGGCTTAAATGTAGGGATGTGCAAACAGAACGGGGTTCGGACCCCCCCGAACGTTCAGAAAGTTCTGTCCCACCAGGAGGCTTGGGGCACTCCAGGGGTGCCTGTGGGGCATGGCAGGTCATCAGAGACAAAGCAGCTGCAGCAGCAAAGACCGGGAAGGCTTGGCGTTTGGCACCCCAGCTTACCCAGGCAGGCAGGCTCAGTGCTTGGTCCCCGGGAATGCCCGTGGCACTATGGCTGGCAATCTGAGACCCAACAGCAGCAGAAGCAGCAGAGGATGGGAAGGCTTGGGGCTTGGTGGCTGGCCTGGCACCCCTACTTGGCTGGGCATTGCAGGCTGCCATGCATCGGTGGAGCAGCGACCTACATTGGATTGCCCAGTAGCAGAACCCATGGCACAGCAGAGGCAACAGTGGCAGCAGCAGCAGACAGGCAGTATGGCATGAGCAGCGTAAGGCAGGCTGAGGCAGGGTTTGAGATTGGCAACCTGGGCAGGCAGACAGGCAGCGTGACATGAGAGGCAGTAGGGAAGGCAGGCTGGGACCTTGGCAGGGTACTGATAGGCTGGCAAAGACTGTGAAGTGCGAGATAGAGCCAGTCAGATAGGTGGCCAAGATCGTTTAGATAGAGGCTGGCTGGCAGGCTTTCAGCTTCCCAATGCCACCCTGCATCATGAGGTTAGTCAGATAGGCCGTCTAGTCAGAGACAGAGAGAGAGAGGCAGGGTGGGTGCTGGGCATTGTGAGGGAGGGACAACACCTCAGCATCAGCAGCCCAAATTGAGAAAGAGCCCCGTCCCAAGACTGCCCCTGGCATGGGATGGCGTGTGCCACTGCACCATCAATCCATTTCCAGGGACAGCTCGGGGAATCCCAGCAGCGGAAGGTTCACCTTAAGGAACAGCAACTGCTCCACCATATTGGCCCCCAATCTCAGGCAGTGCAGCGAGCAAATGTCCCCGCCATAGAGAACACCTACTCGCTGGGGACACTCATTGGTGTGCAGCACAACAGACCCCTGGCCACTTTGGACATGTCCCTCTGAGAGCTGTGTCGCCACCATGTTCTGCCTCTCCCATCAGCGCTGTCAGTGGTGCAGCAGCATCAGTCAGTTGAGGCCCAGAAGCGTCAGTGCACCATGGAGGAGCTGGGGTGGGGGCAGCTGCCAAGTCCATCAGCAGCTGCAGGATGTGGAGAGTGGCATAGCTTTCAACTGAAAGTCACGCGCATGTTGGGAGAAATGATAGTGCTGGATGGTCAGCCCTTCTCGGTGGTCGGGGACATGGGGTTTAGGTGCCTGATTGGCTTCCTGGCCCCCCAGTTTAAGCTGCCCTCATGCAGCACCCTGAGTTGGCCGGTCGTGGCAGCCTTGTACTGGGCTTTAAAGGAGCGGGTGAGGGAGCAGTTTGCTGGGAGCAGCTGGGGGTGCCACCGTCCACTTCACCACTGACCTGTGGTCGAGTAGGAATGTGCAGCATCCCTACATGGCAGTGACGGCACACTGATGGCAGGACCCAGAGGCAGCGTTTGGCAGTGGCAGGAGGGGTCCCAAAACAGGGTATAGGTGGGCCCTGCTTCAGACAGAAGTAATGGATGGGTTCTGTGCCCGGGAAATCCAATGTCCGCTGCTGCTGCCAATGCCGCCTCTGCTGTCTGTGCCATGGGTTCTGTGCCCCAGTAATCCAATGTCCGCTGCTGCTTCCAATGCTGCCTCTGCTGTCTGTGCCAAAGGTTCTGTGCCCCAGAAATCCAATGTCTGCTGCTGCTGCCAATGCCGCCTCTGCTGTCTGTGCCAAGGGTTCTGTGCCCAGGTATTCCAATATCTGCTGCTACTGCCAATGCTGCCTCTGCTGTCTGTGCCAAGAGTTCTGTGCTGGGGTAATCCAATGTCTGTTGCTGCTGTCAATGCTGCCTCTGCTGTCTGTGTCATGGGTTCTGTGCCCCAGCAATGCAATATCCGCTTCTGCTGCCTCTGCTGTGCCACAGGTACTGTATCCTGGCAATCCAACGTCTGCTACTGGATGGCCACGTGATTCATCATTGGGCAAGGCTTGACCAATTGGCAGAATAGCTTGCTGATATCTTGAGAGTAGGTAGCAAGCCTGCAACACCTGGACAAGTAGGGGTGCCAGCCATTACTTCTGCCTAAAGCTGGACCCACCTATACCTTGCTTCGGGACCCCTCCTGCCACTGCCAAATGCTGCCTCTGGGTCCTGCTACTGGTCACTGCTAGGTAGGTGTGCTGAGCATTCCTGTTCAACCACAGGTCGGTGGTGAAGTGGACGGTGGCACCCCCAGCCCTTACCAGCTGCTACCTCACCTGCTCCTTTAAAGCCTGGTACAGGGCTAGCAGCACCTGCCGACTCAGGGTGGTGCATGAGGGCAGCTTAAACTGGCAGGCCAGGAAACCAACCAGGCGCCTAAACCCTATGTCCCCGACCACCGAGAAGAGCTGCTCATCCAGTGCTATCATTTTCCCCAACATGCACGTGGCTTTCAGATGAAAGCCATGCCGTCCTCCACGTCCAGCAGCTGCCGATGGACTTGGCAGCTACCCACACCCCAGCTCATCCATGGTGCACTGACGCTGCTGCTGCTGCTGCTCCCCCTAGCAGTGACACCGTTCCTGCTGCTAGAAGCAGCTGTTCGTGCAGGATGCTTGCCCACTGATGGAGGCGGACGACTGGCTGCTGTAGTCTGGAATCCACTGGCATCCACTGGCCCTGCCTGTCCGCTTAACAGCACAGCACTGTGGCATTCCTTGAGGTGCCTCGCCATGGCAGTTGTGCCAAGGTTGGTGAGCACCTGCCCATGCTTCACCACCTCTTGGCACAAGGTGCACTGCACCTCCCTGGGATCATCCGCCTTCACCAACTTAAAATGTGCCCAGACAGAGGATTTTTTGCCCCCTCCTGCCTCCTGGACCACATCGGGTGATGCTGACAGCGCTGCTGGGAGGGTCAGGACATGGTGGTGACACAGCTCTTGGAGGAACAGTCATCACCTCAGCACCAGATGTCTCCTCCGCAGGACTAGTGTCTGCCTCACTGTCCCCAATCAGAGTGATGTCCTGCAAAGGGGAGTACTGGGACCCTGAGGCAGATAGACTCCCCACCATGCTGCTGCCACTCTCCATGTGCCCCATATAGCTGCTGCTGCTGCTGCTCTCCCTGCTGCCATTGCCCGGGGATCTGGCCCTGCCTCTAGAAGCTGGGGTGGGATCCACCAGCCCTGGACTGCTGGGGATCACCTCAACAATGGGGGACATTGGTGGCCCTTGAGGAACATCCGACCCTGAAGCACCTGCTCCTGCAGCTGCATCAAAGACAGCTGCAGCCTCTTGGAGTGCAGGCCTTCCAGTGCCCTGAGTGGCAGTGGAAGACGCTGACAGGAGATGTTGCTGAACCACACCCCGGCTAGTGCCACTGCTGGGAGCCTCTGAAGCCCGACTGCCAAAATCAGGCCTATGACGTTTGGGGTGTGGTGATGCTGATGCCTGCTGCCACTCCACTGGCATGGTCCCTGCCACCTCTGCCACATGCCCCATTGCCTGACTTACAGGCAGCAGACTGGCCTCTCCTGCTTCCCTTCTCAATTTCTCCCACCCAAAGAATGCACTGGAAGATTTTATATTTTATTTTTTATTTTTGAATTCAAATTTGTAATCTAATATTATATATATCTACACTAACTCTAACTGCTATTAACTATTCTAAAACCTATGGAACTAATTGGAATATTATCTAATATCTACAAAGGCCTAGTTCTACAAAACACTATAAAATATCAAAACTTAATCACTACATTCTATCTCTATCTCTATAACTAAGCTAACTCCTACAACTATCGATCTATAGTAACTATCGAATATCAAATACCTATCTACCTATCTATCTATCTATACACAGGGATCGGGGGGACACAGACAGCTCACAATAAACAACACAAGGAGGGGTAAACATCTAAAATGAAAGCTAAATCAATCTAATGCTACTCTAAATAAATCCAAAAACAGGGGAAGGGAATCAGGGATGGAATATATACAGGGAGGAGGGAAGGATTCAATGGAGGGGAGGGAGAAAGAACACGGGGAGGGGTAAAACATAAAAATAACACCTAAATCTATCTAATCTAATCTAAATAAATGAAACTACAGAGGTAAATGTGTGGAAATGGGTGAAATAGGAGGAGGATGGCAATGGATTGGGAGGTACACAAACTGCTGGGAGAGGGAGACTTCTGAACACGACTGCTGATAGGATCAGTGGCTAGCTCAGAAGGAATTGGAAGGGGGGAGGACAATTACTTTTGTTACTTTCTGCGCTCGCATTACCGCAAACCCCACTGGCTCCGTGCAGCCTAACCCATGGTCAATCACAGACTGCAAAGCCAGTAGTCTGAGGAAGAGAGGGATGGTGATTGGGCAGGCTGGCTGCTAGTCCAAGCCTCTCCACCCCATGCGCCAGGAAGTCTGTTCCCCAGCTGTCCTCCCCTCTCCCTGGGCCTTCCATCCCTGTTTTCCCCACCCGAACGGGCCCAAACTTATCCGAACGCAGCCGCACTGTTTGGGGCTTTGAGTGTTCGGTTCGGGCGTTCAGTTCGGCTGTCCGAACAGGCTGAGTTTGGGCCGAACACCAAATGGCTGAACCATGTTCGCACATCCGTACTTAAATGTAGGTCTGTGAAGGTCTCAGTTGCATGCCCTTCCTATTCATCCATCCCAGACCCAGTATGAGAACCTAGTGTGCAGCACCTGGGTTACACCCACTCCTAAATTCTGACTGGTTAACCTCATCACTTCTATTGGCCACCTGATCCATATATGGAAGGAAGAATTCAGAAGTGCCTGCGCAATGTGACAGCAACCTGACACACAGGCCCTACTTAGTAATCCTTGCCTCATGATTCAACCTGATCCCCTGGTTCCTGACTTGGTGTTCTTTCCTGACTTCTGACTTTGGCATTGACCTCCTTGACTGATTCTCTTGTTCCTGGCTCTGCATGTTTTCCTTGATTTCAGTCTAGCTCTGACCCCCTAGCTCCTGAAAGTCACAGGTCAAACTCTGATCTGTGACATGTGTACCACCACTTACCATCAGTGGGTTTTCACGGGGGTAGATGAAGGGACCTTAGTGAACAAATTTGTTGATAATGTCCAATACAAGACAGAATCTGCAGCTTACATAGGGTCACATCACGCCCATGGATGGTACTTACATAGGAGCACAGGATTAGGGAAAAGACATAGTATCCCTGTTAGTACCTAGTCCTCACTAGGTGGCTAGCTATGATTTCAGATCTATTGGACAAGAGGAGGGGACTTTATGGGGGAGTTTTATGGTATTTTTACTGTGTTTTTGTCAATGGGGGCAGGGAAAATGGAGAAGACGGGGTACTTCCACCCACACGCACCAGACACAATCAGGATACTCTGTTTGGATAAGCGGGGGGTCCTGGAGGCCCGTCAGGATAGAATGTGGGCTTTTCCATATGTTTTCACACCAGGAACGTAGGCCCATATCATCATAGGGCACAGAGCGAATATCTGGGAGGGGTACCATGCAGCTAATCCTTTCACAACACACGGGGTAGGGAGTACTGTGGGGAATGGTGAAGGAAAGACAGGGGTCAGAGAACCCAGGAACAAGGTAAGCAGCCTACGGGTACTTTCACACTGTGGGTGGGGGGGAGGGACAGGAACGAGACCCCAGAGGAGGAGGGGGACACCCAGGTCCGAAGGCCCTCTCACCCCACATGTACTCACTAGGAAGACGGGGAGAACACTTCCACATGCAGACTTAACAGGGACACACTCACTTTCACTGCACAAGGATATGGCAAGGGGAGAAGGGGAAGGACACCAGAGGCAACAGGGGGAAGCACAACAATCCCAACACAGTCACGAGAAAATCCACTTAGTTGTCAGATGGGGGGGGGAGGGCAGTCTCTCCAGGCACGCACGCTCTGTTCACCGGCACAGAGCTCGCTGCAACGCTGGCAGATAAGGAGCAGGTCCCGCCCCCTACACATGCCCGGAGATGTTCGGAGTGATGCAGCGGGGGGCGGGGCCCTGCAACGTCCCGAGAGGGTCCTGCCTGCTGCGCCGTGTCGGGGACTGCCGGAGTGACAGGCGGCACTGAGCCATGTGCCACCTCAGGCTCCATGGGGCTGGGGGCAGGGTCGCCAGCCATCGAGTGCAGCCGCCGGACTGAGAAGCGACCGCGCTGACTTACAGTACCCCCCTCAAGCCCCCCCCAGGCAATAGGAGGGGCCCAGCTTGTCAGGGTGCCGATGGTGGAAGAGGCAGAGAAGCCGTGGTGCGGAGACATGCGCAGCGGGTACCCAGGATCGTTCTTCAGGGCCAAACCCTAACCAGTCAATAAGATAATAGAGCCTCCCACGGCGCAGTTTGGCATCGAGGATGGCATGGACTTCATAAACAGGGTCCAGGCCCACCGGGTCAGGCTCGGGGCCCGCCACAGGGTTTGATGAGTCGTCAGGTCTGGTAGCTGACTTGAGGGAGGACACATGGAAGGTGGGGTGGATGCGAAGCCGAGAAGACAGTTGGAGGGTGTACGTGACCTCATTCACCTGTTTCAGGATGGGGAAGGGTCCAGGTATCTGTGGTCCAGCTTCGGCGAAGGCTGTCGAGAAGGGTAGTGTCGGCGATCCACCCATACTAAATCTCCTGGGAAAAGTTGCGGGCCTGGTTGCCGATGGCGATCGGCATATTGCTTGTATTGCTGACGCAACTTTTCTAGTGTAGTTTTGGCAAGTGCATGGACTTGCTGCAATTGCTGGGCAAGGGCCCCAGCCATGGGAACAGATACTGGTGGTAGGTCTGAAGCAGTCATCTGAGGGTGGTATCCATATGTAACACAGAAGGGGGAGTTTCCGAGGGAAGCATTTGGGGCATTGTTATAGGCGAATTCCACCATGGGTAACCACGAATACCAGTCGTCTTGGAGATAGCCGATATAACATCTTAAGTATTGCTCGAGGTTCTGATTGACCCACTCCACCTGCCCGCTAGTTTGAGGATGATATGCTGTTGTGGGTTTTAACTGCACCTGAAGGGCCTTGAAGAGTGCCGTCCAGAAATGTGAGACAAACTGTGTTCCTTGATCACTCACGATCTCTGCTGGCCACCCATGGAGCTTCACTATGTGATGTACGAACAGGACAACCATTCACTGTGATGTGGGAAGGCCTTTGCATGCAACAAAGTGGGCTAGTTTTGTGAAGTGGTCCACAATAACAAAAACAGTATTATACCCTCAGGAGGGGGGGTAACTCCACTTTGAAATCAAGCCCAATTCTTTGCCACGGGCCTGAAGGCAGTGTAGCAAGTTGGAGGAGGCCACTCGGGGGCCTCCTGAAGATCTTTGTGCAAGCACAGGTAGGGCAAGCTTGAACGTATTGGTGTACATCCGTGGATACTGATGACCACCAGAATTGGCGCTGAAGGAGGGTCAGGGTGCGTTCCCTTCCAGGGTGCCTGGCCAAAGGGTCATCATGATGGGCCCATAACACCTGTGCCCAGCAGGAGGGTGGTACTACGATCAGTCGCCCCTTTCTATAGAGGCCGTCTTCCAAGGTGAATGTGGCACTCTCAGGTGGATGAATTTCTTGGGAGGAAGCTCGGCGTAAGTGGTCGAGAGACAGAAGGGTGGCGGCAAACACTCGATGCTCAAGGATAGGGCCTCTGGGATGCATCTCTACATCCTTCCCTTCATGGTACCACGAAAGGGCATCTGCCAAAAGGTTCATTTTACCTGGGTGGTATTGGATCGTAAAATTAAAACGTGCAAAAAAAAGTGCCCAGCAGGCGGGCCATGGTTTGGTGATCTGGGCGGTCTGAAGAAAAGTTAGATTTTTATGATCTGTAGTCACTGTTATAGGGTGTTGAGCTCCTTCTAAATAGTGCCATCAGGTGTCAAAGGTGGCCTTGATTGCCAGGAGTTCTTGGTCGAAGACCGTATAATTCCTTTCCGCAGGGGACAACTGTCTGGAGTAGTATGCACACGGGAGACATAATTTTTCTGTGTTTTGCTGGAGTAAGACTTCTCCGATGGCAAGGCTATATGCGTTGGCTTCGATAAAGAAAAGTTTGCAGAAATCAGGGTGCTGGAGGAGGGGTGCTCGCATAAAAGCCTTTTTCAAAAATTGAAAACTATAGTCTTGTTCGTGGCCCCAGACATATGGATGATTCTTTTTAAAGAGTTGGGTAAGGGAACTTGTAACTTCCGCATAGTGGGGCACATACTGAGGGTAATAATTAATACTGCCAAGGAAGCGCTGCAGGGCCTTAACCGTCTTGGGTGGTGGCCATTGTTGAATGGCAAAAACCTTTGGGTCCATTTGAATTCCATCCAGGCTAATAACAAACCCCAGGAACTCCACCGTGGTGAGGAGAAATGCACATTTCTCTTGTTTACAATAAGGTTTATGGGCTCAGAGGCACTGAAGCACTTGGTGGACATGTTGGACATGTTGAGTATATGACGAAGAGTAGATGAGAATATCGTCCAAATATGCTATGACGAAGGTGTCCAATATATCTCAAAAGATGTTGTTGATGAGGTGTTGGAAAGTGGCCAGGGCATTAACCAAACCAAATGGCATGACTAGATATTTGAAATGGCCGTACCGCGTCCGGGATGCCATCTTCCACTCATCTCCTTGACATACTTGAGGCAAGTTGTAAGCCACCAGAAGGTCCAATTTAGTAAAAATCCGCACTCCTTGAAGCTGATTCACAAGTTCGGGTATGAGGGGCAGTGGGTAGCAGTTCTTGATAGTTACGTTATTGAGACCCCGATAATCAATACAGGGTCTCAGGCCCCCATCCTTCCTGGGGATGAAAAAGATGGGTGCCCCTGCTGGGGAGGTCAAATGTCAGATGAACCTGTCCTTAAGGGCTTCATCTAGGTACCCCCGCAATTCTGTCAATTCTGGGGTGGAAAGGGCATAAATACATCCAAAGGGGGGTTCCTTGCCTGGGATCAAGTCTATAGGGCAGTCATAGGGATGATGGGGAGGTAATTGGGCAGCGTGGGTTTTACTAAAGACCTCCGCAAGGTCCATGTACTCTTGGGGAAGTGCCAGACCCTGTTGGCTGGATGCATGACTAATGACAGTCATGGTTGGCCGGGGTGGAGCAGGCTGTAGGCAATGTTGCGTGAAGTATGGGGATGCAAATTGAACCTGTCACAGGGCCCAACATATGTGGGGTTCATGACACATGAGCTAAGGTAGCCCAAGGACTACAAGAAAAAGGGGGGTACATACCATATCAAAGGTAAGGGTTTCGTGATGCTGCCCCACTGCACACGGCAATGGCATGGTTTGTTGAGCAACGTGGCCAGAGATGAGGGGTCACCCGTCAATTGTCTGTACTGCTTCGGGCGGTTCTTTCGGTTGGATTTGAATTTTGTAGGTTCGTACCAGGGTTTCATCAATAAAGTTCGCAGAGACTCCGGAATCCACCAGTGCCCAGACTATCAATGACCAGTGCAGGGCAAGTCTCAGAGTCAATGGCACTCGTAAGTGGAGGGGGATGTAGGTAGTAAGGGATGGAATGATCTTCATGGTCGAGATGCTCCCTGCCCGTCTCGACCCTTGGCATTTCCTGCTTGTCTCCGAAGGGGGGGCAGGGTTGGACAGTCCTGTATGAAGTGCCCCAAATCCCCACAATAAAAACAGTCTCCTGCCCGTCGACAACGATCCCGCTCCTCCGACGGTCCCGCTCCTCTGACGTAAGGGGCCCTCGGGAGGCACCCAACTGCATGGGCTCTACCTCAGACAGGACCTGCCCGGCCAGATCTGCACTAGGGGGGTTAATCGAGACCGGTCTTACCAGGAAGCTTCTGTTGTCCTGCCGCCTCTCTACGTCGCTCTGCAAGCCATGCATCTATCTGGAGTGCCAAGGTGGCCACCCCGGCCCAGGTATCTGGAAGGGTGACGTAGGCCAGCTGATCCTTGAGGTCATCTGATAATTCTTCCGGAAATGCACCCTGAGGGTGTCCTCTGACCACTGCAACTCCAGGCCAAGTTGTTGAAATTGAGTAATGTATTCCATGAGAGGCACCCGTCCTTGGTGTAGAGTCAAAATGGCTGTCTCGGCATCCCGGAGATGGTGGGGGTGGTCAAACAGAAAACAAAACTCTCACAGGAACCCTTGGTAGTCTGACAAGAGGGGGCTCTTGCTTGTTAGCAAGTTGGTAGCCCATTCCAGGGCTACTCCCCTCAAGTTCCCAATCACGAAGGCCACCCTTAAGGCATCCATGGAGTAAGTGGCTGCTTGGGTCATGAAGGTGAGGTCGCAGAGGGCCAGAAATGCTCGACAGGCTTTGAGATCTCCCTGGAATTTCTCAATGCGAGGACTCCGAGACTCCCGCGACCACAGCGGGTGGCCTAGGGGGTGCCAATAGTACTACAGCAGAAGGGGCTGCGGGCTGCCGCTGAACAACAGCAGCTGTGAGTTCCATGTGCTGCTCCTGCAAGTCTTTTATCTGCATGGCAAGGGTCTGCACCGCATGGACCAATTTCCCTATTTCCTGGGCAACATCCATGCTAGTGGGCTAGGGCATGAGGGCGTTGAGTCAGTGACTCTGTCAATGGGGGCGGAGAAAAGGGAGAAGACGGGGTACTTCTGCCCACACGCACCAGACACAATCAGGACGCTCTGTTTGGATAAGCGGGGGGTCCCGGAGGCCCGTCAGGATAGAATGTGGGCCGTTCCACATGTTTTCACACCAGGAACTTAGGCCCCTATCATCATTGGGCACAGAGCAAATATCTGGGAGGGGTTTCACTCAGCTAATCCTTTCACACCACACAGGGTAGGGAGTGCTGTGAAGAATGGTGATGGGACGACAGGCATCAAGGAACCCAGGAACAGGGAAAGCAGCCTACAGGTACTTTCACACTGTGGGCGGTGGGGGTGGGGGGAAGGGACAGGAACGAGACCCCGGAGGAAGAGGGGGACACCCAGGCCCAAAGGCCGTCTCAGCCCACACATACTCACTAGGAATACGGGGGGCGGGGGACACTTCCACCTGCAGACTTAACAGGGACACACTCACTCACAATATGCACATGGATATGGCAAGGGCAGAAGGGGAAGGACACCAGAGGCAACAAGGGGAAGCACAACAATCCCAACACAGTCACGAGAAAATCCACTTAGCTGTCAGGCAGGGGGATCCAGTCTCTCCAGGTACGCATACTCTGTTCACTGGCACAGAGCTCGCTGCAACGCCAGCAGATAAGGAGCAGCCCCCCCCCCCCCGCGTGCACCTGGAGGTGTTTGGAGTGACGCAGCGGGGGGCAGGGCCCCACAACATCCTGAGAGGGTCCTGCCTGCTGCGCCGCGTCGGGGACTGCCAGAATGACAGGCGGCGCTGAGCCATGCGCCGCCTTGGACTCCATGGTGCTGGGGGCGGGGTCTCCAGCCGCTGAGTGCAGCCGCCGGGCCGAGAAGCGACTGCGGCGACTGACAGTTTTGTGTTTTTATGATGTAAGCTGCCCTGAGCCTTTGGGGAAAGATGGGGAACAAATTTGAATAAATAAAAATAAATAATATTTAAAAATATCTGCTTTGTCTCTATTACATTTGGAAAGTGTCACCTAGGCCTCTTGTTTTCTATATAAGTTCTGGCAATGCTTTGCCAAATAACTTCCATTAATATGTCATCTTAGCAGATTAGAACAACATGACTTAGGAATGGCTGAGGGGAATAGGGTAAAAACTAAGCTTTAATGCAATGAAATATTGCTTTTATATGTACATTTAATGTGGCATTTCTACCTTATAAAATCTTTCCCACCAAATGTTAAACTGGCTGTACTTTAAAAAGTTAGAATAAAGATCATTTCATAATTTATGTAGCAATTTATATAGTTTGGTTCAGTCCTGTGGAAAGTAGAATTTATTTGAGTCAGATTGAACCATCAGACTGACATAACAGTACTAATAGCTGACGTATACAGTACCTTTTATCCCAAAGAATCCTAAAGCACTCCAGCAACCACTGAAGTTTAGCCACCACTGGGATGGAATACAACACCCGTTTTTGTGCCAGCTATACCAAGGAATCAATCTTCTCAAGTCAATATCTCAAAGATAATTTGTTTTTATTTTTATTTACAAAAACTTCTTTGTTTTCGGGGGTCGGTGTGTGTAAACGACTCCTACCGTTTTAGGTTTTGTTGTTGTTTCCCCCCCATTTTATTTTGTTAAAGATAATTAAAAAATCATTGTGTATGAGCAAAATGGCCAGTGGACCTTTCTGCGCTTGCACAGTCCTTTTCCAAAATGATGCCAGTAGCATCAGCGCCGTTTTGGAAAAGGGTAGCCAGTCTGTGCATGTGCAAAATGGCCACTGTACATGTGCAGACTTTCTGCCCTTTTCCAAAATGGTGCTGATGCTGCTGGTGCCATTTTGGAAAGGGCACGTATGCGTAGAACAGCTCCAGCAGCCATTTTGCACACATGCAGGTTTTTTAATATATATATATATATATATATATAACAAAAATGGGTGCTTTTTCATTCGTTTTTGTCCATTTTTGTTTACCTTCAGTTCCATCACTATTCTTGGTCAGTAATTTATCATTTAATTACTAAAATGAACTAGGCTTTGTTTGTTGTAGCAAAAACAAATTGCAACAAATGTATATGTTGCACCTCTACAGAACAACATATACCGGGAGCTGCCCTACCGTTCCACTCATTCCACTCATTGCCACAGACGGTTTGGTGTGCATTGCCACCAGTATGCTGATGACACCCGGCTGTACCTCTCTTTTTCAACAAACCAGGCCCTGCAGTCTTCGTGCTTTCCCAATGTTTGCTATCAGTAAGTGATTGGATGATGCAGAGCAGACTGAAGCTGAATCCCGACAAGACAAAGGTGATGTTGGTGGGTCGGGTGGCAGAGGTGATGGCCCCCCTCGTGGAGGGGGTTCGCCCTCCGATGGCCCCGCAGGTACGGAGCTTGGGGGTCCTGTTGGACCCTGGCCTCCAGTTGGATCGTCAGGTGGAGGCGGTGGCAAAGGGAGCCTTTTGCCAATTGTCCCTTGTGCGTAGGATCCAGATATATGTCTCAAACTCTGACCTGGCCACCTTCATCCATGCATTCATTACCTCAAGGCTAGATTACTGCAACGCGCTCTATGTGGAGCTGCCCTTGATGACGACTCAGAAGCTGCAGCTGGTGCAGAGTATGGCGGCCCATCTCTTGACGGGGATAGGCCACAGGGAGCACATTACACCAGTGCTCCGGGCTCTGCACTGACTGCCTATAGTGTTACGGGTCCGATTCAAGGTGCTGGTTTTGACCTTTAAAGCCCTACATGGTCTTGACCCCTCCTATCTGAGAGACCGCCTCATTCCCTGGGCCCTAGAGCGACCTCTGCGATCTGCCGGGGGCGCCTTCTTGGAGGTCCCCCGGGTGAACTGGGGGGCTACGATGGAGAGAGCGTTCTCGATGGTCATGCCGCGGCTGTGGAACTCCCTCCCAGAGGAAGCTTGCCTGGCCCCCAGCTTATTGGTCTTTCATCGGGCCTGTAAGACCTGGCTTTTTGTCCAGATCTTTGGGGGTGGGGGGAGTGGGGTGGGTTTTTGCCAGTGGGTTTTGCCAGCTGAACTTTTACTACAAAGGATTCTGGTAATGGGTGCCTCGTGCTTAGTTTGTCCTCTTACACATGATCTTACCCTGCCAGCATTTGCATGGATTTACAGTGACCATTAATGGTCAGCACATTAGCTTTACATGGAAGTAATGAGTGGAACTGTGCAAAATGCTGATAAAAATTATTCTCCCAACCCCACTTTTATTTAATATTTTGATTTTTTTCATCAAAAATCCACAATCCAAAAATACTCCTGCCAATGCATCACGTAGCAGTCAGGTGCCAACCCTGATGCAGAAGTGGGTGAACATCTGGCGGCCTCCAGGCAGATGGTCAGCTGCATCACAGGCTAATGTGGGGGTAATGTAGGCTAATGTGGGGGTAATGTGGGATAACATCTTGTGTGGCCTTACCCAGACAGACTGATTAGATTATAATATTGTACACCACTGTAAGTCTTTGGGAAGGGTGGGATGGAAATCCAAATAAATTAATATGCATCACATGTGAGTTAAGATTGTAACCCCATCTGCAGATTTGGGGACTCTACAGATTGGGAACCTTTGGTCTAAAGTTAGTCACCTAAATGTACATTTAATTATATAGCACCAGCAGTATACCTGACAGTAGTTATAGGCCCTTTTTTACATGGGTGGCACCCACACATGAATACCTAGAAATCTGGGTGTTCATGTGTGGGTGAGTCACATAAAATCCACAGCAGGAGGGGGTGGGTGGGTGGTTGTGCATACTCCCACGAACATGCATGCACACCCATCTCCACCCATTACACCCACACGGAGCAACTGGCAAAAATGGCGATTGCTCCATGCATGTGCAATGGGTGGAGGTGGGTGGAGTTCAGTGTGTGATGGTGTGTGCCCATCTACACCCTCCCCCCACCCACTGTACACAGACCAGTGCCAACACCGACACACCCCCCCCATGCCACGACCTGTGTAAAAAGGGCCGTAGATATGTCTACCCCAAGGCGCTTACAATCTAAGAGAAACAAAGAAGGGGGAGACAAGGGAGAGGTGAACATCAAGAGAGACAAGGATACATTCATGAGGTTGAGAAAATGCAGGTTAACGTGCTTAACTTAGTTACAAGGAAGAGATTCTGAGGGAGGGAGGGAAGAGGATGCAATTTTACTCATAAGAAGCTAAGGAAGGCCTGATGGAAGACATAGGTCTTCAGGAGGGATTTGAAAGTTAGAAGGGAGGGAGCAGAATGAATGTATCCAGGGAGGGAGTTTCAGGCATGAGGGGAAGTAAGCAAGAATGCGTGAAGATGCTTAGAGGAGCAGGGGAGTCATGAGCAGCTGAGGGTGGGGGCAGAGGAGGAGCAAACAAAGCTTCTTGGCAGGAGGGTGGTGGGATACAAGAGCAGAAAGATATGGGGGAGCAAGGCCGTGAAGAGCCTTGAAGGTGAAGACCAGGAGCTTGTGCTGAATGCATTCACATAGCACCTCCCCCCCCCCATCCAACCACTATACATGTTGCAGGGCTACAGTAGTGTCCTATGGGTGCTCTGCAACATGTATAATGGGTGGGAGGTGGGTGGGTAGTGGGTGAGGAGGTGCTTGTCTAACAGCACCCATAAAGGGAGCCAGTGTTGGGTGCAGAGGAGGGGCTGAATGTGGTCAAAGTGATGGGCAAGGTGGATGTCTTTGGCATCAGAGCACTGAACAGAGATGAAGGGGGCAAGATCAGAGATTATAAGGGTGTTTTTACATGGACACTTATCCTGGGATTAGATTATTAGTCCAGGGATGATTTGTCCATCAAAATGCAGCATTCAATTATTATAATCCCAGGATTATTGAAAAACCCAGGATTACCAAATCTCTTTTTTGAGGGTTTGTATCCGGTTGTTAACTAAACCCAGGATTAGGTCCGTCTAAACAACTATCCTGGGATAGTAATCTGTCCTGGGGTTATTATCACAGAGTGTTATGGCAAGAGCTGACATCCTCTCTATGAAGTTCTGCCTCTATGGTATCTAGTAGCATATGACTGTGGGGTGATCGTATTACCTCCATCATCCTTCAACAATACATTGTGGAGCACCAAGTTTAAATATCCACAGAACAAAGGGTTGAGTCTCCATTTTCTTCAACTCAGAAATCAGATTTTCTTCAGTCCCAGAAATGAGTGCGCTGACCACAGACGAAAAGCACCACGGGGCTGATATTCATCCCAGATTTTCTCAAACTGGAATAACAGCAATGTGCTGTTCACTGAACTATCTCAGGATGGATTTCAAAATGGGATAGAAATGTCCATGCAAAACATGTACCGCTTGTAATCCCTGGATAACAATTCCGGGAGATTTTTTTTCTTAATTCCGGGATGAAGTGTGTCCAGGTAAAAACGCCCTCAATGATGGGGCACTTTACTGACAGTCTTTACTAACTGAAGACCCTGCTGTGTCATGTTCATATGGACTTGTCTGATCCCTTCACTAGCACACTGTGGTTTATTTCCAGCACAGTGTGCATATGCAGTTCCACACTAATTCTCAAGGCACCTTCTCTCAGACTTCTATTCCTGGGACCTTTCTACAGCCCAGGTTTTCTGGCCAAGTCTGTTTATCCAGTCAGCTTCAGCACAACCCTGTTTAGGCAAACTCTTTCCTGTGTCTTTAGACATACTGTTACGATGTTTAGACATACCGTCAACACAGTGTTCACCCCAAACACTGGAAGTGAACAACTGCCAGATCTTGACAGTTTAATCAGTGTTTGGGGTGAACACTGGGTTGACGGTATGTCTAAACACTGTAACGGTAGGACACTGTTACAGAACACTGAACAGCGTTATGTCTAAAGACACCCTGAGAGGTGCTTCCCTGGTGTTCTCCATGTGAGGAGCTCTCACCTCAGGCTGAGAACAGGTGGCCACTTCAACCTCAGCTGCCAGCAAGGAGCAAGGGATGGGAGTTTTCCTCCCTTGCTCCCAGCTCTCACTAACTGGCTAGGCTGGGACTAGCCACTCAACTCCCTGTCCCCCAGCCTAGCCAGTTAGTGAGAGCTGTTAGTGCTAACGTTTCTCCCCTGAAGAGTCACACTCTGCAACTACTTATGCTCAGTCATACTCAGGACCTCACCCTATAAGTTCTTAGGAACTGCTCCATTACAAGGCTCTTAAATAAAATGGCCAGTTTTCAAAAGTTCTGAATACCCACAATTCCCACTGATGTCAATATGAGGTATGGATTCCTAGCACTTCTGAAATGTGGACCAGTAAATATATTTATTAATTCTTATTTTTATTCTTATTACATCAGCAAGGTACATGGTGCTTTACAATCAACAATTATACACAGGCCCCTGTCCCAGTGGACTTACAATATAAGAGACAGGGGAGGGGAGTCAAATGGGAGGGGAACAGAGGAAGAGAGACAGAAATACATCCAAGAAATTGCAAAGTTTCAGATGGACGTGCTTAGCTTAGTTACAGGGAAGAAGGAGAAGCTAAGAAAATAATAAAATCATGGCAGAGACCAAGGGGATGAGAAGCTAGGAAAAGTCTGATGGAAGATATAGGTTTTCAGGAGGAATTTGAAGATAGGGAGGGAGAGAGCAGAACAAATGTAATCAGGGAGAGAGATCCACGCATGGGGGGCTTCCCGCCTCCTGACCTCCATTCCTTCCACTGTCGCCCCTCCCCTCCTGCACATCATCAACCTCTCCCTCTCTACCAGCTCCTTCCCTCCTCTGCCTTTAAACACGCCACTGTCTCCCCCATCCTCAAAAAGTCCACTCTGGATCCATCTGAACCCTCTAATAACCATCCTGCCTTGCTCCTCCCTTTTGCTTCCAAGCTCCTTGCACTCCACTGAAACTGCTCTTGCTAAGATCACCAATGATCTTCTTGTAGTTAAATGCAACCACCTTTACTTTATTCTTGTCCTCCTTGATCACTCTTCTGCCTTCGACACTGTTTACCACTCGTTCTTGCTTGAATCACTTCACTCCCTGGGTTTCTGGGACTCTGTCCTCGACTGGCTCTCCTCCTACCTTTCTGACTGCTCCTTCAATGTATCTCTTCCTAACTCCTCCTCCCCCTCTCGGTCGGGGTTCCCCAAGGCTCTGTCATTGGCCCTCTCCTCTTCTCTATCTACACCCAATCCCTAGGCAAACTCATTGCCTCCCACGGTTTCCAATACCACCTATATGCTGATGACACTCAAATCTATCTCTCCACTCCTTCCCTCTCCCCCTCTGTTCAAGCTCATCTCACCAACTATCTCTCTGTTGTCTCCGCCTGGATGTCTCAACACCAACTCAAACTGAACATGGCAAAAACTGAATTCCTTATCTTCCCTCCCAATCCTTCCTCTCCCTCTTCCCTGTCAATTGCCATTGACGGGGTCTCCATCCTCCCTGTCCCCCAAGCCCGTAGCTTGGGCTTCATCTTCGACTTGCACCTTACCTTCAAACCCTACATTGATTCCGTGGCCAAATTCTGCCGCTTCTCCGTCCACAACATTGCTAAGATCCATCCTTTTCTGTCTGTCTCCTCTGCCAAAACTCTTATCCATGCCCTAGTCATTTCACGCCTTGTCTATTGTAACCGCCTCCTCGCTGTCCTTCCCCGTTCTCACCTTTCTTCCCTCATCTCTGTTCAAAACTCTGCTGCCAGGATCATCCACCTAGCCCATCACTTTGACCATGTGAAGCCTCTCCTCACCTCTCTCCACAGGCTCCCCCTTCCTGAGTGTGTTCTGCACAAGCTCCTTGTCTTCACCTACAAAGCCCTTCACAACCTTGCTCCCCCGTACCTCTCTGCCCTGATGTCCCTCCGAACCCCTGTTCGAGGACTCCGATCCTCTTCCATTCCCTCCCTCATGCTCCCACGCTTCCCCTGCTCCCCCAACCGCCTTTGTCCCTTCTCCCTCGCTGCCCCACATGCCTGGAACTCCCTCCCTGCTCTCATCCTCCTTGCCCCCACCCTCCACACCTTCAAGTCCCTCCTCAAAACCCACCTCTTCCGTTCTGTCCTTCCTAATTCCTGCTAATTATCCCCACCCAGGATTACCCCCCACCTGTTGTCTGCAAACTCCCAATGTACTGTAACCAAGCCAAGAACGTGTACCTGAGTTCTCGCATCCTCATGAATGTTGCATCCCTTGTCTCTTCCTCTGTTCCCCCTTCCCTGTCTTCCCTGCCCCTGTCTTTAGATTGTAAGCTCTTGGGCAGGGACCGTGTCTATTTTATTCTCTGTAAAGCACCAGGTACATCGCTGGCGCTATATAAACTATAATAATAATAATAATAATAATAATAATAATAATTAATAAATAAAAGGGGCAGATACATTTGAGGAGCAAGGGACTCATGAGCAGGTGAAGGTAGGAGCAGAGGAGAAGCAGAGTTCTCAGGCAGGAGTGTAGTGGGAAACAAGCTCAGACAGACAGGAGGGGACAAGGCCATGAAAGGTCTTGAAAGTAAGGACCAAGAGCTTGTGTTGAATGCATTCAGGTAGAGGGAGCCAGTGGAGAGAAGAGAGGAGGGGCTGAACATGATCAAAGTGGCAGGCGAGGTGGATGACCTTGGCAGCGAAGTTGTGAACATAAGTGAGGGGGGCAAGATGAGAGGGGGGAAGGCCAGTAAGGAGGTGGTTGCAATTAGGGGTGTATAATTCATTTTCATTTTTTAATTACTAAAATGAATGAAGCCCCATTCATTATAGAAATTAAAATATGAAAATGAATGACAAAAGTAACGAAAATGGACAAAAATGAACAAAATGTGTATCCATTTTTGTTATAAAAATAAAAAATTAATTTTAAAAAATCACTGCACATGCACAAATGGCCGCCAGGGGTGTTCTACACATGCTTAATGATTTTTATATTTTTTATTTCTTATTTAATTTTTTTTTTAAATGGCCACTGAACCATTCTGCGCATGTGCACCCTTTTCCAAAATGGTGCCAGTAATGTTGGTGCCATTTTGGAAAAGGGCTGCACATGCACAGAATGTTCCAGAAGCCACTAGTGCATGCACAGTGATTTTTTTATTATTCATTTTTTATTATTTTTAATACAATTAAACAAAAAAAAACCCAGAAAAAATGAAGACAAACGGTTTTATTTACAACTCCCCTCCCCCCAAAGTGAATGATGTGACTGCTGCACACTCCTAGCTGTAATAGTCAAGGGGTAATTTCAGACGTTACGTGCTCAAGGGTCACCACAGTGGATTTCTAAGCGTGACGAGCTGCCCAACCCCGACCCGCGGTTCCAACAGGTCCCAAACACAGATGATGGGAGCAGGACCACAGCAAGGAAACAGACAGCCAGGCCATGATCCGGGATAGCAGAACAGACGTGACACCGATCCCGGACCATGGCAAGAACCCCCAGAAGCCACCAGGGCGGGACAGGACACAAACATGGCTGACCGAGGGCAAAGGAAGCCAAAAGCGCCACAACGCACCGCCCATGCGAGGGAAATGGGAAGGGAGGGAGGTGAACGGCTGAGCTGCACACACACAGCAGGGAGAAGGAAGCCACGGACAAAGCTGAACAACACAAACCACACACACGCTGGTGAGCACATGCACAGCTGAATGGGAAAGGGAGCAAGGGGGAGGCACAAAGAGGCACGCAAGGGGGGATGGGGAACACCACACCAGGCAGCCCAACAGACAGTGGCAAGGACAGGGGTGGGGGCTGAGGCCAACAACGAGCAACAAAACAGGAGGTGGCCAGGGCCGAAACAGAGTGGGACATGGGAGCAGGCACCCAACACCCCAAGGACAGCATAGGCACCATGAGGCACCCAACAGCAACACAGTCCGCTGTACAGAGAGGGGTCCACACGGTGACAGAGCAGGGTCACAGGGGATGAGCCACCAACCCGAGGAAGACATTGGGGAGGGCAGAGGCAGGTCCGAAGAGCAAGGCAACCAGTCCTGGTTAGTACTGTAAGCCAGCGAGGGAACCAAGACCCAAGTCGCAGACAGTGGAAGGTGCCCCCCCCCAACTCAGGGATGACAGGTGGTGCGAGCAAGGGAACCCCAGTCACAAGCAGTCATGGAGGCAGCGTGGGGGTGGGGACTGATCACAGACACTGGTAGGGAGCTGGCAGAGCAAGGGGTGCAAAGGTCCACGGGGATCCCCAGTACAGATCTCGGATAGCAGCAAACAGCTGACTGGGGGGCGGTCACGAAACAAACCCCAAGGGTACAGATGGGATAGCAGTGACGCACAGACAGCCCTGGGGTGTAGGCGACCTGGCACAACCGAGCGGAACAGGGGGAGCAGATGGAGCCAGGACAGCAGCGGGTCCACAATGGGAACAATGGAATGGGTCACAGAATGGAAAGTACAGGGAGGTGCAGGGAGCACCAGGCGGAGGTGATAGGCGGGACACAGATGGCCGAGGGGGGACCTACAGCCAGCTGCACGGGGTCATGAAGGGGGTGGGACGGGGTGGCCCAACAGATGAATGTAGTGGGGCCATTGCAGCAAAAGCCCATCCGTGCCATGTGGTCGGCAACTAGATAGTAGGTCTCAAAAGGATCAGGACTGGTGAGCCCAACCTGAACATCGGCACGGGACCACATCTCAGACAGCGCTAGCAGATTGGGTCCGGTGGGATCGGGCAAGTCATAGTCAACAGCAGGAGGCCACGACAGCTGTCTGAGCTCCAACAGGCAGTAATACGATGCCCCACGGGAACGCTGGTAGCCACGGGTCCCTAGGATGCAGCAGAAGTAGGACACAGCCAGGGCAGGGCCGCCTCCACCGGACAGATCTGGAAGCTGGACAACCCTTCCACAGACAGAGAGAGCTGACACCGTCTCAGGAGCAGACCACGACTCCAGTGACCCCCTCAGCTCCAGAATGTGACCATCTGGAAAGGGAAGGAGGCCCTGCTCCTCAGCATGGAGCTGGCACTCGTAAGTGGTAGCCACGTATCCAAAGCGGTGGAGGCTCGATAGGCATCTGGGAGGGTAGATGGGGAGGCAAGGAACAGTTGAATGCCAGGGTAATGCCACAAGTCGGCTAGAGCCATGGTCTCCCTGTAAGTCCAGCAACGCAGACCGGCTGCAGAACCACTGAGTGGGAGCTCTGATGCAGCAGCATCGGCTATGGTGCAGCTGGCAGAGGGTCTGATAATCATGGACAGTGGGGCCCCTCAAACCATGGTAGGCAGGGGAGGCAAACAGGGGAGCTCCAAGGCCATGCGATAAAGGTAAGGGCAGAACAATGGGACAGCAGGGAAGCGATGCATGGGGAGCGGACACAGCACAGCTGCAGGAACCCAAGGCCAGAGACGGCCTACACACAGAGAGTAGTGATATGCACACAACGTTCATGCACCCTACAAGGCCCCAGTAAGCCACTCACATGTCAGGGGCATAGCCCTCCCCCCTCCCATGCACCTGAGAACCCAACACCTCAATAGGCAGTAGTGACCAGCACCAGGGGGCACGGGACCTACAGGCGGAGCCCCCCGGTACAGGTGAGCAGCCCCGTGCCACCAGGAGCACCCGGTAATGCATAGCCCACAACCAATCAGCGCAGCACCTGGGTACAGGGCCCAACAGACAGCTGGTGGTGCGTGGGTGTGTGCTGGCCCCAGACCCCTTATAGCGAGCCACAACCTGCAGCACAATGGCACGAGCATGACTCTCAGCAGTGTTGCTGACACCACCCGGCGCTCCTGTGGCACCAACCTGCTAAGGCCCTTGCAGGTACCTAACATGGATGTGAACCAGCAGACTGCCCATTGGCTCCTACTGGAGATGATAGCCAGTACTGCTAGCACACCGAGCTCCAGTGGGTCACCACAGAGCGGCTCAAGATGTATACGGGTGCGTGAATGCCTGGACCGGCTTGCTGGAACCAGCCAGCTCGCCCACCACAGGTGCTGCCCCATCAAGGCCATGCACATGGCATACCGGCTCTCTGGGATGTACAGCAGGGCCCTGCTGATTGCATGCACCCGTCCGGCTGCCCTCAGGCATGGAACTGCATGCCACTACTGGAGGAGGGCAGCCCTCTTCAGTTCTGTCAGGCTTGCTATGCCCATCGACAGGCACCTCTGGACTGTGTCCAGGGCCCAGCAATGGTGGGAGGGGGCCCTGACATGATGGGAGGATGCTGCTTGGAGGGTACACTTCCGGCTGGACCGGTGTACCCTCCTGCAACTGACAGAGCTCCTGCAGCCCTGGCTGGAGCGGCTGCACACCCCCATGCACTCCCCTATCCCAGTTGCCCAGAGGGTGGGCATAGCTGTCTGGGCCCTGGACACCCCGGATTCCTACCGTTCCGTGGCTCAACACTTCAGAGTGGGCCTCGCAACCATCACCAACATCATCCGTGACTTTTGTGAGGCTGTGGAGGCGGTCCTCCTCGACCACGTGATCCAGCTCATGGATCAGTGGGCTGTGATGGCCGGCTTTGAGGCTACCGGGTTCCCCAGCTATGCCCACCCTGCCTGGGTGCTATTGACAGCACCCATGTGGAGATTCCACCACCCCCCCCGATGATGCCGCTGAGTACATCAACAGGCATGGTTACCACTTGTTGCAGCTCCAGACTGTTGTCGATCACCGGGGCTGGTTCACTGACATCTTCACTGGCCACTCCGGCTGCAGCCATGATGCCCGGATCCTCGCCATTTCCCCCCTCTTCGCATGGATGTACCGGGGGGACTTTGCCAACATGCAGATGACCCGGATCGAGGGGGTGTTGATGCCCCCCTGCTTCATTGGGGACCCGGCCTATCTGCTGCTCTGTTGACTCATGAAGGCCCATCTGGTGACCCGGAACCAGATGGAGGCCCTGTACAACATCCTGATGTGCACCATGAGGATCGTGGTCAAGAGGGCCTTCGGTGCCCTCAAGCAGAGATGGAGGTGCCTGCCCGGGCACCTGGACTACTCGGTGGAGACCTCTGCCCTGGTAATCAGCACCTGCTGCGTGTTGCATAACATCTGAGACTGATGGAGCGGCCCTTGGGTATCCCAGGCCACAGCAGCCAGCTGGCCCCGTTCCGCTATACATGAACGTGGCAAACCCCAGGGAGTACCGTTATGCTAAGCGGATCCGAACAGCACTTATGAGGCACATAACATGGTTGCCCCAGGCCTGAGACTCCTAGGGTCCATGGGGCGGGACCCCTGCTATGCCCGTGCCCAGGAGTGCCTGAGTCGCAGTCGCTGAGCACAGGGTCCCCGGCATGTGTATCAATGAGTACAGATGGACATGATGGTTACAGTGAATAAAGGTGTCTTTATTGTATATACAGTGATCCCATGCCCTAATTTCCCCTCCCCTTACTCCTGCCCCACGGCCCCTCCTGCTTCCTGGGGCAACCTCTCCATCACTGTGCTGGCTGCTCCACGTTCTGTGAGCCGCCCTCGTCTGCACTGGTGTCCCCCTCCAGCACTTCCTGGGTCTGCGCAGGCTCCTGGCTCTCGTCTGTTGCCGCTGCTGGGGACTGGTCTGGGCCTGGGACCGCCTGATGCTCTGCACCTGGCGGGGCAGCTGTTGCCATCTCAGTCCTGGCGGGACAGGGAGGCAGATGCATGGGCCCTGTGGTCAGGGCTGCTGCTGAGAGATGGGCACCGGCAGCAGGATGGTAAGTTGGTGTGGGGCTGCAGCTGGTATGGTGCCCATGGCGTCCTGGGGTGCTGACGCCATGATGTACGCACTCATCATGCCCACATGTAGCAGCAACGAGGTGCCGATCTTGAAGGACCGATCCAGCTTCCGGGAGTGCTCAGTGGCCTGGCAGTTGATGGTGTCCATCAACTGCTGTATCACCTCCATCTGGCATGTGTGGTCCCGTCTCTGCAGCCGCCTCTCCTTCTGCATCTCGACTAGGAGGTGCCTGTCCCATCCCTTCACCTCCTCCATGGCCCTGCTGGTGGCTGCCTCCATCCTGTCAATGGAGGCGATCATCGCCTTCCCCTGCTCCATGCTGGTCCTCATTATCTCCTCCTCCAGGTCCTCCTGCTGGCGTTGCACACGTGCCCTGTGCTCCTGCATTCTCTGGGCTGCCAGCACTGGTCCCTCTTGGGGCCAGGTCAGCTTCAGGGGCAGCAGATCTGCGGGATACGGGTTCGGTTAGCTCGGTCAGGCAGCCGGTAGCTGCACAAGTGTCCCCCCGGGCCGGTACTAGGGTGGGGCCTGGGATGCCTGCCCATCCCTCCCCCTTCCCTATGGGTAGTCAGGTCCCCTCCCTCCAAGCACCTGTGACCCACTACCCCTTCCCTGTTCCCTCGTGGTCACCCTCGGTGCCCTGCCCGCCAGCTCTGGCCACCGGTCCTTGGAGTCCCCTGGGAGCCATGTGTGCTGCCCGATCCACTCCCCCTTGGGCCGCCATCCTCTGCTGGCCCGTTAGTCCACCCCCCGCCCACTCACCTCACCCCACCTGCTGCTTCTGCTGCTGCTCCCACTCCGCCTTGGCCTCCCATGGCAATGGTATTGGTCCTGTGTGGGAACGGCCATGGGGATGTGGCATTGGGGTTCACCTCTCCCTACCCCCATGTCCCGCCCACTCCCCCATCCCTTTCCCAGCCTCCGGTGGGCCCCATCCCTTCTGCTTACCTTCCGCCACATGTTCCACTGCTCATGGGGATTGTTCCCCCTCCGTTGCCTCCTCCTCTCCCTCGGTTGCTCCTGCGGTAAGGAAGGGGGGGTTGGTTGGTATGGTTCCCTGATTGTTGGTCCCCCCCCCCCTGCTCCCTTGGAGGGTCTGTGCAGGCCTCTGTGCCTTCCATGCCCTGTCCCTACCTCCTATGTCTGTCTCCGAGTCCTCCATGGCTGGCTGATTGATAGGGCTCTGCTCGGAGTGCTCGCCTCGCATCCACTGGCTCAGGGTGGTCAGCGTATCATCATTGGAGCCTGACTCCCGAGTGCGGTAGTGGGCTCCCCATGCCTGACCTTGACGGGGGCCTACTGGTCCTTGAGGTCCCGGGCCATTCCTCTTGGATTGTGGGTCCGGCGGTGTCTGTGGGTGCACCCGGTGCTGCCATGGGGGGGTGGGATGTCCTCCTGTGTCCAGCCCTGTGCCACAGTGCTCCCTACCAGTCGGGGGGCCACGATGGATCCCTTCATGTGGAGGATCCTGTCTAGGGCATCATAATAGGGCGCAGTCCGCGCTGTGTGACCGGACCACTGGTTATTGTCCTTTATGCGTTTTTAGCCCCTCTTTAGCTCCTTGGCCTTGGACTGGCACTATGCTGCCGACCTCCGGTATCCAGCTCCCCCATGTCCCCCACTATCAGGTTGAACATGTGCTTGTTTCACTTGTTTACTGCAAGCTCCACTTGGTTTTCCAGGGACCCTCAGATCCTGATGAAGTCCTGGGTCTCCTGGACTCCCCACTGTTGCCCTCTTTGGTACCTCCCTCTCCATGCTGGGCCCTCCAGCTCCTGTACTGCCACCTCCTCCTCCGCCTCTTCCCTGCTGGTGTCCTGTGGGGGTTCTGGGGCTCGGGTCCGTTTCCTGATCTGTTGGGTGGACATGGGGGGTTGGGTGCTGTGGTTGTTCCATTCCTGCCCCCGGTCCCCACCCTTCCTCCATGGCTGTCCACTACCCTTGCACACCCGGCCGTCCCATTGTGGTTTCCTTACCCATTTGTAGGGGGAAGGGGGGGCTCTGTCCCCTGGTCGGTTTCCCCCTGTAGGGTGGGTTGCTCTGGCTCCTCCTGCTGCTGCTCCTCGTTCTCCATTGCTGTCCTGTCTCTCCACTCTCTCTTCCTGTCTCGCCACATCATTCCCCTGCTGCAGTGTGCCCTTTAAATATCCCTCCTTGTTCCATTTGTTGCCCATTGCCTGCCAGCGATGCTGCATGCATTAGTCATGGTGTGGGATCATTCTGTGTGATTGCACCTGGCGGTTGCCGTTCAGATGTTACTTTTGGCCATTTGCCGGTGATTGACCACAGTTCTGGACCTGCTCCTGTCTCGAGCTCCAGGACCTTGGTTAGCCTTGGCCCCTACAGGGGATTGACTGTGGTGAACATCTGGACGCTGCTGAACAGATGTTCAGGGCTCATTGGCTGAACATCTGTTCAATGAGCTGTGGGGGATTGAGTGTGGTTTACTGTGGTTGACTGTGAGTATTTTCAGACGTTACGAGATCACGCTCAACCACGGTGAATCCCCACATGGTGATCGTGATCCCGTAACATCTGTTGGGGGGAATGGAAGCTCCCCCCCATATGTTCACCCCTGTGAATCACAGGGGGGAATCACATTCAACGCGCAAATGGAGGTCCTGGCTGGACCATCTCCATTTGCGTGTTGAATGTGATTCCCCCCGTGATCAAGGGGACCGTAACGTCTGTCCCCCTACCATGGCCCGGAATCAGCCACGGGATTCCGGGCCGTGGTCAATGTGGGCAGGCGCTGCGGCCGCATTGGCCACGGCGCCCACCCGTCTCCCAAGAGGGCGGCCGGCCTAGGGAGCATGGGCGGGCGGGGCCGTGCAGTCGCACATTGTTCCGCACGGCCCTGTCCCCCCCCCTTGGATTCGCCGCCGGGAGCGGTCAACACGTCTGTTGGCCGTTATGTGTTGACCCCGATGGGGAATCAGTAGGGTGTTTCCGTGGCAGGCCGAATTGAGCCCCGTCACGTCTGAAAATACCCTGTAATATCGTAACATCTGAAATTACCCAAGGTGAGAGATAATCATGCACTAGAGCTTCGGTGGCGGAAACAGTATAAGGAAGGGCCAAATGTTAGTCATGTTGTGCTGAGAGAAACAGGATGTGGCAACAGATTGCATCTGAGGTTTAAAAGAGAGGGAGACATCAAAGATTAACCCCAGGAGGGACTGAGCATCAGTGGTAACCCTCAGTATGAGTGCGAGTCCTCTTCAAGAGAACTGCATTCACACCCATGCTGTGTGCTAGCCCCAGCAGCACTGTCCACTTGGATGATTGCACCAAAAATATTTCCTTATTTTGAATTGTGCACCTCACAAAAGGGTGTCTCTGTGCATACAGCACTCTTGATGTTACCAAACAAACAAACAAAAAGTGCATCACAAAAGATCTTCAGTGGACTTAGACACAACATTTTCACCCGTATTTTTGTGTGCTAATAGTCCTGTTGTGGAGGTATCAGCCTGAATTCTGCCGCCTGTCCTCCTTTAAAGAGACAGTCCTCGTCTCTTTTGTAATTCCTTCTTAACTTCAAACTCCTGGATATCAAATGTGAATTAGTGACAGGGCGCTGTCGATCTGCCACAGCAGCGTTAAGGATTTATTGCTCAGAGCATCTCCCAGTAGGGGGAAAAATGCCAAATTTCTATAAGATCAAGCAGAGGATTGTATATTCTTTTTATGTTTCTCTTCCTTAAAGAGAGGATAGGGTTAAACTGCCATCCAGTAAAAACAGCAATTTTATGCTGAGGTCTCCGAGTCAGTGAATTTACATTTCGTAAGAACACCCGGAGGGGCTTTCAGCTACTTTGCTTAAAAGGTAGATATAGATACATTTACAGCAGTGCAAGCACAGCTCCATGCACTAACATGGTCTCCTAGCCATAGCTTCTCTTTCGGGCACATGTGTGCTAAGGGTGACTTAGTTTTATGTGAATAATGTGTGTGGACACTTTTATGTGTTGGCAGGGAATATAGTTCAATAAGAAAGCTGACCATTATTACCAGTAACGAGGATATAAACTGCTGATCCCTTTTTGTTGCATGAATTTTGCTACTGTTTTTATTTAAGCATTTAGTTTACAATTGCTTTATTTATAGCCTGAAAAAATGGTACACTCATTTTTTGCATACAGTAAAGGCTTTTATCCCATTTACTAAGAAGGCACTTGCTTTGCTCACTCTTGTTTCAAAGAAATTTTAAAAGAACACAGTTTAGGTTAAAAAAAATTCAGTCTCATAGTAGATTGAGTTTTTAGTGGGATAAATAATCATATTGCTACATATTTCACCACATTGATAATTCCAGTTTTTTGTAAAAATTCCAATATGGGCTAAATCCTCAGCATGGGGTTACATCTATGGAGAATTTGGCATGTAAATTCAGTATGGGAAAGAGCATTTTCATTTCAGCTCAAGAATAAAAAGACATATCTTGCTCATCTATCTTATGTGAACAGTCCTATTGACCGCACATCTCAGAGTGTGTGAGCACTAGAGCAGATTGAAACATGGAAATCACACTCTTAGGGAAATTCTAATATTGGTATCATCTCGAGGCAGGACAAAAACTCAAAATAGCAAAGCTTTTTGTAGAACAAAAAATTCAGAAAAAAAGTTGATGTGGAAATGGCAAAATATGTTTTAGCATTTTATAGCACCCCTTCCCTCTCCCATTCAAACTGCATTTGTGGCACTTCACAAAACGAAACAATAAAATAAATTAATTGATAATCAATTTTAAAAGGGAATGGTAGATGGGGAAGAAATAAAATCTATCAAAGAAAATATTTTGGATGAGAGGTAAGGTACTGGGAATGAGTGGGATAGAATATAGACGGTTGAGAGGGTTGGAGATGTTTCACCAGGCTTTTGGCAGGGGAGATTAGTATGCTTCTTATGGACTGACTCTTCCCTGTTGGTTTTATTATATTTTAAAATATTTTTTGTATTCTCTTATTTATTGAAATATTTGTCTTATTGTTGTTTTATTGTGAACCACTCCGAGCTGCCAGAGGCAGGAGGGGCAGCAAAAAAACTGAAGTATAAATACATGAATAAATAAATAAATATAACTGATATATCCATCCTTTTAGGGTCCCCACCCTTTTATGTCCTCATCAGGGTGGTGGATCCATTAGGATGGTCCGCCCTCAGAGACACATGGATCCAATTGGTTTCCAGAACTCTCTGGGGAGTTTACCTACTGACCTTGATGGCTACTCAGTCAATGACCTGGTTGATTTATGGAACAACATCTTGATCATGGCCATTGACATGGTTGCCCTGAGACATCCACTCCCACCGCTGCAGCAGTACAAGTCCCCTACTCCCCCTGGTATACAGAGGACCTGGGGTGGCAGAAGCAGGAGGGTAGGTGGTTTGAGCTCAGGTGGCGCTCAGCTCGCACTGAAGCCAACCAATTGTGGCATATATCATTTTAAAAGGACTATGCCATGGCTGTGATGGTGGCGAAGAAAGCTTTCTTCTCCCTTATCCTAGTGTCTGCAAAGTCTCGTCTGTCAGAGCTGTTCTGGTTGGTGAGGGGGTCTCTGCCTCCGCTTAGAAATGGAGTCATCTAATGCCTGATGTGACATTTTAATTAACTACTTTGCAGACAAAATCGCTTGTACTTTCCATGACTTGGGTGCTGCCATTTTACCTGCAGAGTCAGAGGGTGATTTCAGACGTTACGAGATCACGCTGAACCACAGTGAACCACGCTCAACCCGTCCGCGGGGCCAAAGGGCCCTGAACGTCTGAACGGCGTGCGCCAGATGTTCATCACGCTCAATACCCACATGGGGTCAGTTTCAACCACGCTTCCCGGGCTAGCCGGGGGAAGGTCCCGGGAAGCGTGGTCAAACCAACCCCCACAGGGAACCAAGGAAAAGTAACGTCTGGACGCCAATCCCCCAGCGGAACCAAGAAAATGGAGCCCCGGCCGGGGACGAGGCACGCAGCGTCGCTGCCAGGCAACCGGCACCAACACAAACACCGGAGGGAGATTTAAAGCGAGAGCAGCAGCAAGCAAGCGTGGCGGGATGGAGCGAGGAGGGAAGCGGAAGAGAGCGGAGGCACGAACAGCGACAGCGGCGGGACAGGAGGCGGAGGACGTGCAGCCAGGCCCAGCGATGCAGGCGGAGGGGGCACAGGTGCAGGAAGGGGGCACACGGGAGCACCCGACCAGGGAGGCGCCCCGGGAACACCAACCACAGCTGCAGCCGGGTCGCGCCGCCCCGGGGACAGCGGCCGGAACAGGCCCACAGGAGGCACCCAGGAAACGGGTAAGGGCACCCACTGGGAGGGGAACAGGGGGCACAGGGGAACCCCCTGTGGAGGGGGCCGGGGGGACCCCGGGCGGAAGGCAGGGGGGCAGGGGGACCCCGGGCGGAGGGCAGGGGGGCAGGGGGCCCCCGAGAGGGCCCACACCCTCACCCAGCAACCAACCACCCCCCTTCCCCCCCCCAGACACGAAAGTCGGCCCGGGCGGACGAGCCCCAGGAGGAGCCCGGCCCCCGGCCCCCGGAGGCGCACCCCCAGGAGGAGGTGGAGGAGGAGCAGAGGCAGGTGCAGCATGAGCTGCACCGGGAGGAGGAACAGCAGGGGCCCAGCCGGAGGAAGGCCTATCACAGAGGGGGACAGTGGGGCCTCCAGGAGACCCGGGACTTCATACGGATCTGGGGGACCCTCGAGTACCAGGTGGAGCTCGCAATAAACCAGCGCAACGAGCATGTCTACCGGGACATCGTGCGCGACATGGAGGCGGCGGGGCACGAGCGCACTGTCAACCAGTGTCGCTCGAAGGCCAAGGAGCTCAAGAGGGGGTACAAGGCCCTCAAGGACAATAACAGCCGCTCCGGCCACGGGGCCCGCACCGCCCCCTACTACGATGCCCTGGACCGCATCCTTCACATGAAGGGCTCCATCGTTGCCCCACGCCTGGTGGGCAGCGCTGTGGTCCAGGGCAGGGAGCGGGCCGAGGTACCCCCTCCCCTCGCCGCCCGCCCGGTAGACACGAGCTCAGGGGACCCCCACCCCCAGGAGGACCACCCGGGACCCGCAGAAGCCCCAAGGCCCCCCCCCAGCAGCAGCCCGGAGACATCCCAACGCCGGGCCGGCCAGGCGGAGTCGGAGGTCGGCACCTTCACCACCCTCAGCCAGTGGTCCCAGGGGGAGCACTCCCAGGGTGAGGCGCCGGGCTCCGAAGGCTCGGAGACGGACATAGAGGGTAAGCGGGCCCCCAGGGCAGGGGGGGGCACGACCAGGGGGCCGGTGGCAGGGGCGGGGGTGGGGGCCCTGCTGCAGGGGCCACAACCAGCCCCCTTCACCCGCTCCCCCCTCTCCCGCCCGCAGGACATGGGGAGCCCCAGGACCGGGCCAGCGAGACGGTGCAGGCCCCCGCGGAGGGCACAGGAGAGCAGGTGCCGGACCCAGGTAAGGCGGGAGGGCTGGGATGGCGGGAGGGCCCCCCGGGCGCCAGCCCAGGGGGGCCTCCGGCCTCAGTGGGGGAGGGGGGGCAGGGGGCCCCGGGACCCGACCCCGCTAGGGGACAGGGCCCTGCACTGACCCACCCGCCCATTTCCACAGGGCAGCCCCCGCGCGCGGCGCCTCCGCCGGCCGCGGCCCCAGCCCAGCGGATGCGGGAGTACCGGGCGCGGGTCCGCAGGCGCAGGGAGGAGCAAGCGGAGGACATCGTCCGCAGGGCGGAGGAACAGGGGGAGCGCATGATCGCCTCCGTGGACCGCATGGAGGCGGCCATAGAGCGGTCCATGGAGAAGGCCCTGGAGACAGACCGCCGGCTGGAGGCGGAGGTGCGCCTGGAGCGGAGGCGGGAGCGCCGGGAGCACCAGCGGCAGCAGGGGCTGCTCAGGGGCCTCCGGCAGGACATACAGGGCATGGTGCGGGAGCACAGTGCAAAGATGGACAGGTCCCACGACATTGGGACCTCCCTGCTCCTGCATGCGGGCACCATGTGTGCCTACGTGATGGCCGGCGCACCTCCGGGCGCCCTGCCCGCCCAGGTCCCCATGCCGGGCCCCTCGGCGCCCCCGGGCCCAGCCCTGCCGCCCCTGGCGCCCCCCCGGCCCCAGGGCCCTCGCATGCGCCTCCCAGTGCCCCCGGGCCTCCGGAGGGTCCAGCCCCCCCGGGGCGCGACCGGGGCACCGGGCACAGCTGCCCATCCGCCGCCCGGCCCCCTGCCGGGGCCGGGACCGGCCCAGGACACGGCAGGGGACACGGACAGTGGGGGGGAGGGGAGCTCCCAGAGCTCGGTGGGCCCAAGCGGCCGCACGAGGGGTCGGCCCAGGAAACGCGGGGGGATGGTGGGAAGGGGGGGGAGGGGGAGGGCCACATGAGGGCGGGTGGTGGACGGGGTCACGGGCACGGGGGTGGGGAGGGGGCACAGGGTGATTGTGTGAACTGTGTGGGCAATAAAGTGGTGTAAATAGACAGTTGTCCCCGGCCCGTTTGTGGGGGGGACAGGGCTGTGGGACCGCGTGTACAGGGGCATTGGCACGGAAGGGGGGGTGGGGCCCCCAGGGGCGGGAAGGCCCTCACAGCGGGCCCCCCCGGGCGATGTGGGTTGCAAGGGCGTTCCGGATCCTTTTGGCATACCGGTACTCCCGGGGGTTCCCTGCGTTCACGTACAGGGGAACAGGACCGGGGGGCCGGTGGGGCTCGGGGTACTCCAGGGCCGCCCCCTCGGTCTCGCACACATTGTGCAGAACGCAGCAGGCACCGATCACCAGGGCGGAGGTGGGGACGGTGAAGTCCAGGCGGCCAGCTATACTCCTCCAGCGCTGCTTCAGGGCCCCGAAGGCACGCTCCACCACGGTCCGGCTGGCACACAGGCGGGTATTGTATACCTGCTCCGCAGGGGTGCTCGGGACAGGGTAGACCTTCATCAGCCAGCGGGTCAGGGGGTAGGCGGGGTCCCCCAGGATGCAGGGGGGCATGGGAACCCCCTCGATCCACCTCATGCCCATGTCCGCGAAGTCCCCCCGGTACATGCGGGCATAGAAGGGGGAGATGGTCATGATCCTGGCGTCGTGACTCCGGCCGGAGTTGCCCGTGTAGATGTCTATGAAGCGGGCCCGGTGGTCCACCACCCCCTGCAGGTGCAGGGAGTAGTATCCGTGCCGGTTCACATACTCCAGGGCCTCCCCCGCGGCCGGGCGCAGGATCTCGATGTGTGTGCCGTCCACGGCTCCGATGCAGTTCGGGAAGCCCCCGGCCGCGAAGCCAGCCATCACAGCGCCCTGGTCCAGGAGCTGGATGGTCCTGTCGAGGAGCACGCCCTCCACAGCCTCGCACACATCCCGCACGATGCAGGCGACCGTGCTGAGCCCCACCCCGAAGTGCTGGGACACGGAGCGGCAGGAGTCGGGCGTTGCGAGGGCCCAGACCCCTATGGCCACCCGCTGGACCATGGGGATGGGCTCCCGCATGGAGGTGTGCTGCCGCTCCAGCCAGGGCGTGAGGAGCTCCGCTAGGCGCAGCAGGGTGGCCTTGCCCATCCGGAAGTGGGACCCCCACTCGGCCTCCCCCCAGTGGGCCTGGGCCCGCTCCCACCAGGCCTGGGGCCGCTCCGTGACCCATAGGCTCCGCGCTATGGGCATAGCCAGCAGCGCTGCCCGGCGGAGGGTCTGCGTTGCCCAGCGGAACCGCCTCGCGGCCCCTCGGAGCGCAGCGGGCCGGGTGAGGCTCCGGCAGGCGGCCAGCCACGCCCCCCAGGCCCGGCGCCGAGCCCTGAGCCGGGCACGGACTCTCCTGCGGGCCTGCTGGCCCCGGAGGCGCACGCCAGCCCGCAGGGCCAGGACATAGCGCAGGCGGACGGCCAGGTGCACCCTCTCGGTCAGGAGGCACAGCTGCTCAGTGTGGTCACGGTGCCACTCAGCCGCGAGCGCGAGGAACATCCAGTTCCCACCTGCCCTATCGCGCTCCATGGTGCTGGGGCCCCGGTGGGGGCTGGGAGCGCTTATGGCGGCCCGGTGCTGGTGGCTCCGCCCGGGGGTCGGCCTCGCGGGCCTGCGCGCGCCCTGTGCCGGTGCGTTCCGGCTGCTCCCGCCCCCAGCACCCCGGGCCCCCTCCCCTCGCTGTTTGTAGCGGGATGGCCTTGAAGGTGCGATTAGGCAGACAGAGAGCTCGCTGTTGTTCTCTGCAGCTGTGCCGGGCCCGCACCCCACGCCTCGCTCTGTTGTGCTACAATGTTGCGGTGCGGGCCCGTGTTCCCTGTCCCGGGGGCCGGGCCGAGCCTCTCCCGGCCCTGGGCAGTCTGTGTGCCCTCCGGGCTCCGTGTCCCATTCCCTGTTGTGCTGGACCATGGCTGGCTGCCCATCCATGGGGCTCCCGCTGTCCGGCCCCCAAGGGGCCCCCCATATCTGGGCCTTCCGCGAGACCATGTCTCTGTGCGACCTGTGGCACACCCCTGCCGTGCAGCTGCTCCTGGCCGGGCCGGGGAGCCGTGCAGGTGCCTACGAGAGCCTGAGCTCCGGGCTCCGTTACTTTGGCCATGTGGTGAGCGCCCGTGATTGCCGGCTGCATGCGGAGGCCCTGGGGCTGGCTCGTTTCCCCGAGGGGCGCATCCCGGAGGTGCTGTGCGCCCATGTGCCCTGGAGCGCCTCGGAGACCGTGTCAGCGCTGGTGGTGTGTGGTCTGGGCGCCTACTCGGAGTGCCTGGCCGAGGGTGGCCCTGCCTTGGCCGTGAGCTACTTCTCCTGTGTTCACGGGGCCCGTGGGTACCAGCGCACCCGTGGGGCGGCGTTCCAGCGGCTTCTGGAGCTGGGGCATCTTCCGTGGCCCCCTTCTGCTGCCTGCTGTGTGCCGGAGCCCTCCGCGGTGGAGATGTCATCCCTGTTGGCGGTGTGGGCGCGTGTGGATGTGCAGCTGGCCCTCACCATGCCCGATCCCTTCGAGGCCTACTACCTGATCGCCCACTACATGTCCTTGCAGGGGTACCGCCGGGGCATGCTGCACTGGCCCCACCTGGTCCACCGGGCGGGCCACCCGGGCCCTCGGGCCAGCGGGGCCCCCGGCAGCGGCCCGTGAGCCCCGCGTCGCTGGCCTGCCCCCCCCGGCGTGGTGCCCCCGTGTGGGCTCCCGCCCCGGCCCGGGGGGGGGCCCTGGTCCCCGCTGGCCGCTCCCGACCTGCGGACCCCACCTCGGTGAGCTCCCGCCCGCCTCGCTGCTTGCTGCTGCCCCTGGCCGTGGTCCTGGGCCCCCTCCATCCCCGTGACTCCGTGGGTGCTGCCTGAGCGTCGCTGGTGCTGCGGAGGAGCACCGCTGGACCCGGCTGCCCTGCCTGTGCCAGCCTTTGACTGTGGGGCCCCCTTCCTCCTCCTCCTGGCGCCCCTCCGCCGGCCTCGCTGTGCTTTGGGGGCCCCCAACGTGCCTTGCTCCGGGGGTCCGCCCCCCCCCCCCGAGACTGCCTCTGTTCCTGTGGGGGCACCTCCTTGGACTGGACTGGACTGGGGTGGTGTGGGGGTGGGGGTTGCTGCTGTCTGTGCCTTGCCCCGTGGTGGTGCCCCCCCCTCCCTGCCGGTGTTCCGGGTGGGGTGTTCCGGGCGCCCCTTCCCCCCTTCCCGGCCTTTCCCTGGTGTGTGTGTGTGTGCGTGGGCGTGTGGCCGTGCATTGTGCCCTGCTGCGGGACCGCTGTGTGAGCCGGCTGTCAGCCTGTTCTCGCTCTTCCCCCCTCCCTTCCCGTTTCCCTTGTGTGGGCGTTCCCTTGTGTGCCTTGTGGCTTCGTTTGCCCTCAGTCGGCCATGTCTGTGTCCCGCCCCTGCCCGGTGCCTTGTGGGGGTTTAGCGCCCGCCGGGGGTTCGGCTGCACGTCTGTTGTGCTGCCCCGGGCCGCGATGGTGCGGCCCGGTTCCGGCCCGTGGTCCCGTTCCCGGCACGTCTGTTTGGGTCGTTTTCCAACCCCCGGGCGTGGTTGCGCTGTTCGCCCCCCCTGGTGGTTCGCTGTGGTGAACCGGCCGGCCGTAACATCTGAAAATACCCAGTGTTTAAAGTTATGGAAGCTCAATCTTGTCCTGTTTATTTGGATCAGTTTCAATCAGTATCACCCACCGATGCAGGGGAGGTGCTTGGGGCGGTGAGGGCAACAACCAGTTGTGAACTAGATCCTTGCCCATCCTGGTTAGTGAAAGCCAACCAGGAGACACTGTGGCCATTGCTGGCTGGGGTTGTCAATGCCTCCTTTTGGGAGGGGAGGGTGTTGGACATTCTTAAAACTGTGCTTGTCCAGTCCCTGCTTAAGAAGCTACCTTTGGGCGCTGACTCCCCAGCCAACTATCAGCCTGTTTCTAACATTCCCTTTTTAGGGAAGGTTATTGAACGGGTGGCTGCCTGAGAACTCGAGACTCATCTTGATGCCATTGGATTCCTGAACTATTTTCAGTCAGGCTTCCATCCTGGATGTAGTATGGAGACCATGCTTGTGGCCTTGGTCAATGACCTGTGCCTGGAGATTGACATTTTGAATTCTACCCTGTTGATCCTGTTAGATCTTTCAGCGGCCTTTGATACAGTTGACCACAAGTTGCTGTTGACACAACTGCGGGACCTGGCAGGGGTGCATGGGACTGCTCTTGAATGGTTCCGCTCCTTCCTATTGGTGAGGTCCCAGAGATGTCGATTGGCAATTGCTTTTTGTCCTTTCAGGATATCCCCTGTGGTGTCCCCCCTCTTGTTCAACGTGTATATGAGGCCAATGGATAAGATCATTTGGAGGTTTGGTGTGAAGTGCCATTGTATGCTGATGAAACTCAGTTCTACCTCTCTTTTTCATCTGACCCAGGATCTGCAGTTTTGATGCTTACCCAATGCCTGGTTGCTGTTGATGACTGGATGAAACTGAGCCGATTGAAGCTGAATCCAGAAAAGATGATGATGGTTGGCTGGCCTTGTGACCTGGAGGGGATTGGGACTCCTGTTATTGATGGAGTCTATCCCCCTCTGGCCAGTCAGGCCTAGCTCCCACAGCCTCGGTGTGTTTCTGGACCCCTTGTTGTGCCTGGATTGTCAGGTTGCAGCGGTGGCCAGGAGCGCTTTTCACCAATTCCATCTGGTGAGGAGGCTGCGGCCTTTTCTTTCCAATTCAGATTTAGCCACTGTCATCCATGCTTTCATCATCTTGAGGCTAGATTACTGCAATGTGATCTGCATGGGGCTGCCCTTGATGACTGTTTGGAAGCTGCAGCTGGTGCAGAATGGGGCGGCTCGCCTCCTTTCAAGGGTGAGGCACCAGGAGCACATTACATCGGTGCTCCCAAGTCTGCACTGGGCACAATTTCTGGTGCTGGTTTTGACCTTTAAAGCCCTAAATGGTCTGGGCCTCACATATCTGAGAGACGGCCTGTCCTTCCATGCCCCACTGCAGCCCCTGCGATAGACCATGAGCGCCTCCCTGTGAGTGCCGTCTTGTCTGTTAGTCTTGTGCATCTGGTGGGGGCTCGTAGGGGGACATTCTTGGTATGTGTCCCGATGCTATGGAACTCCCTTCCCCCACAGGTTCATCTGAGCCCGAGTCTGGGCATCTTCCAGACGTGATGTAAGACCTTTCTTTTTGTTAAGGCATTTGACAGGCAGGGATAAGGAATGGGGATTTAGTGGGTGTCTGGGGTAGGGGTATGATGGGGTGGTTGGAGAGGGTTTTATTGTGGGGTTTGTGGTCGGGTTGGGGAGGGGAAAGTTTTGAGGTTTGTGTTTTAATGCTGTTTTATATGCATTGTTTTTATTTGTTTTGTAAGCCGCCCTGAGCCATTTGGGAAGGGCGGCGTAGAAATTGAAATAAATAAATAAATTTATATTTGTTTTTGCATTTTTATATTGTTTTGAGATGCCCGAGCCTAAACTGGGATAGGGCAAGATATAATAAAATAAATAAATAAATAAATAAAATTCACTAATACCATTTCAGAACTGAACAAAGCAAACTATGAAGAGTTACAAAGGGCTCTCATCCAACTGGGTGACCAGGGAATAAAATAGCAGATGAAATTCCATGTTGATAAGCAGTGCTTGAAGTGGGGTGGGATGCCATCCCACTTCTTTTCAATGGATGTAAAACCATCCCCGTATGTTACACAGAGCAAGGTCACACCAGTACTGCAAAAAGTCACTAAGGAAATGTTTCACGCTCATACCTGGCTGGGCAAGGCTAGCTGGAAATAGGCTCTGCTGGGCTTGGGGCGTCAGCTGTTGGAAAAAGATGAAGATGGAAGTAGCCTGGGTCCTATTTATTGCATCTAGGCTTGCCCAGGCCAGAGCAGTTTATGGAGCTGGGAGAGACAGGCGCTGCAGAGGCAGACACTTAGAGAGACAGAGACAGCTTCCTCTTACTCCAACATCTGAAGCCCAAGCCCAGCAGAGCCTATTCAAGGCTCTGCTGGGCTTAGGCCTTGGAGGAAGAGGATGTGCTGCAGACAACAAGAGCTCATTTGTCATCATTTATGAAACAATACCAGGGTCCAAACAAGGAGGATGTACACACAAAGGGGTGGGCATTACGGATTTGGATTAATTCATAACTGCTCGTGAAGGGCAGTTGTGAATTAATCTGTACTGAACTGCAACACGCCTGTTGAAGTGTGGTTTAAAATCTATACATTAAAAAAAAACCTCTGCATGCGTAAAATGTCCACTGGACATGTGCGCGCGGCCTTTTCCAAAATGGTGGTGGAAGCGTTGCTACCTCTTTGGAAATGACTGCACATGAACACTCCAGTGGTCATATTTCATATGCACAATGGTTAGTTGTTTTTTTTTTTTAAAACTAATTCTTTTTTTATATTTTAATTGGCTGAAATATGGATCCGTAATACAGGTCCATAATTAAATCCAGAATTAAGGATCTGGATCTGCAGTACAGATCCATAACTCCGTCTGGACGCCCACCCCTAGAAACTATAGCCCTGAGGCTGCAGTCCATCCCTGATTAGTCCTGACCCAGGCACACTGTGTTGCAGATTTCCTTGTGACAATTTGTGTCTGTAAGGCAGCAGTGATGAAGGTATTCCCATGATACCCTGGTGGCTGCTTCTGGGCATGATACCAGTGAGGGGTCTGTCTGACTTGCTGTCCCCACAGCCCCACTTTCCAGTGCTCTTCTCCCAGCTCAGTGCTGAGGTGAATCTACCCACAGCACTTTGTCTCTTGCGTGTCATGCAGGTAGCTCTGCCCACAAGCAGGGGCAGGGGGGCAGCTGGAGGGACAGCAGAGTGTCATGGCTAACAGGAGTTAGCTGGCCCTATTGGGAGTCTTTTCAGGGTTCCAAGTGGAGGGAAGACATTTTTCAACCTTGATGGAGCCAGGGTCTGAGGCAGGGTCTCATTACAAACAAAGACTGATCCCCTATGGGTCATGTGGGAGTTTGCATTCACCACAGTATGCGATCCCTACTTGTGTGTAAAGGTTGCAGGACCGAGTCCTAAACTGGCAACAAAGCAGAGTTCAGTTAATGAAACCATTGCCCCATTTTCTGTGCGATGACGGGTGAGAGCATTCTGTACATTGTCTGAGTATTCAGAACATCGTTCAGCACCACTCTGGCAGTGTAAAGGGATCTCTGGGTAACGGAGAATCAGGCCCTTTGTGTTTGCTTGCTATTATTTCATGAGTCTGGAATGCAGGAAGATGCTGATTGAACATTTCAACGCCATTTAGCTCCTTCACTATGGTTACTCCTGATTTACACAAAGTTAACTGAAGGCAGAATTCATCTCTTCATGCTTTCTTTGAAACCAACTTCAATGGGAATGCCTAACAGTGAGTCTTTGATTTGGTGTTTAAGTTTGTTTATCGCTAAGTTGTTAATGCTCTTGGAGTTGCTTGAAAGGATTTCCTAAAGGACTGTGATTGGCCTTTGTGCCAACACTTTAATGGCAAAGGATGCCCAGGAAGCTCCCTGAGCCCCTGAGTTGTGCAGCTCATGGAAGGAAGCCTAATTACAACAGAATTCTCTCTAGCAGTGTTCCTGATAGCCTTTTCCTCTCCCAAGAGACCAACTTACTCAAACAAGCATCATCTCTATCCCTCTCCTCCTCAGCATCCCTCAGAGAAAGCAGGCATTGCCCTACCAATGTATCAGGGCCCATAGTCCAGGACCCCAAGTCATGCCAGGATCAGGTCCAGGTAGGTTAAGATGAGGATCAAGGCTGTGCAGAGAGTTGCGACAGACCTACAAGAGCAGAGCAGGGTCAAGGTGAGAGAATGGGAGAGCAAGACAGTTGTCTGAACAGGCTGGACTCAGGAACAGGAAGTCAGATTTATGTTCCATCCAGTTTCCTGTAGCAATCAACCAGGAAGCTTGGGTGGTGTGGTCTCTAGCCAGCATAATGGAGAACCTACAGGGTCAACATGAGTCAGGGCCACAATGCAATAGTTGTGTGGTGTAGCTGGGGATTCCAGAATCCCCAGGGACAATGGTTCAAAGCCCAGGCCAGTACCTTACACAATGGCGCAGAGTGTGTGCCCTCTGCCAGCGAGATCCAGAAGTATCATCTCTCTTTGTGCTGACTCACTCACGGGCAGGTCCATACTAGAAATGGATGATGTGGATTTTGGCTTAAAGCTGTAAATAAATTCTGTCTACTAAAAGTGAAACAAATATTCAAACAAAACAAATCGTTTATTGATTTAACCTATTGAAATTTGTTAGTGCAAAGTGAATGCAGAGGTTGATTTGGAAACAACTTGTTTTCAGAAGTTGGCAAGTTGCACTGGTTTTTGCTTTGTTTTTTCATCGTGTTGTTACTCATTTTTTCATTTGGAAGTTCCATCACTTTGGGAAATCAGTTATTTGGTACTTCTGTCACTTTTGTATTCTGTACTTTGTGTCTTCGGCAGGGCTGGGTGGAAGGTTTTTAAAGAAAAAACGTGAATCTGGATTTGTTTGGGCCATATGTGTGGCAGGAGAAAGTAACACAATGCACCTGTCAGGTATTGGGGTTGATTTTAGGAGTAAACAAAGCTACAGTTCACATTCCTGGCTCCCAGTTCTTTATCAGCCTTTCCTTCAGCAAGGAAAAGGTATAACGAAGGAAAACCCAGACTCAGCTCTATCTTCTCCTGTGTCTGGCTGCCAAAGGAGCTCTCTCTTCCCTCAGGCCTCCCTCAGCACACCAGGTGGCCCTTATGCACTTCTTAAGTGACTGTGTGGGGAGAGAGGCTGACCCTTCCCCTACCAGTCCCACAGGAGCATGCGTTTATTTATTTATTTATTTATTTACTTACATTTAGTCACGTCAAGTCAGTTTATTGCGTGGATTTAAACCATTGCATAGCTAATACATGTGACCATACAGAAAAATAAGGTCGTAACAATACGTTCTCAATTAAATATAGTGAAAAATAAATCTAAAACAAATGAGAACAGATAAAACTAATAAAATAAACACTAAAATAACAATTGGAATCCAAGCCCCACATCCTAAAACAGAACAGGAACCAATAAAGAAAACCCCTTCACTAAGCCTCCATTGCAGAGTCCAGCAAGGGGGCCTTAAATTCTAAAAAATTCCTTCTATCTTTAACCATCTGACTGAGGAAGGCTGCAATAGCCTCAAATATGACCTGCACCTCCGAGTTGTTTAACAAGGAACTCACAAGAAAAGCTTCAGAGCAACCTGAAAACTTGTTCAGGTGCCAGGCTAAAAATTTCTCCCTAGCCTTATCATACAGATGACAGCTTAGAATCATGTGCCCCACTGTTTCTGCTATAAGCTGATCAACTGGACAGAGATGATCGGGAAAAGGTACACCCTGAAACCGTCCCTCTAGAACTTGGGAGGGAAGGGCATTGACTCTGGCCCGAAAAAGAAACTGCTTGGCCCTTAACGGAATGGAAGTTAAGAGATAGCTTGCATGTGACCCTGGGCTGGAGTCCAATCCACACAGGCCCTCAGATGCGAAGAAGCATTGATTTTCCCTATCTCCAGTTGTCTATGTATACCCGTATTCTGGTGAGGACCACTCCTCTGACAGCCCCAGAAGGCTGATGGGGAAAATATTCCCTAGAGACCCCCATCTTCAGCAAATGCACCTCCCAAGTCACTTGCCAAGGGCTGACAAAAGGATCTCTAGTGACCTCTCTCAGCAATTCTGAACACTGCCTGGAAAAAAGTCTACACCAGAACTTGGCCACAGCCTCCATGGCAACAAATTGCCAAGCATCCTGGCCAAGCTCCAGTTGAAATGCAGTGTAAGGAACCAACTTGGGGTCACCCAAGAGTCTCACTAAAAACTTGGCCTGCACTGTCTTCAAGTCCTGAGCAAAAAAGAGAGCCCACAACTCGGCCCCGTAAAGCAGCTGGGCCCTCAACTTGCTATTTAACACCTGGATAGCAAGGTGAATATCATTCCTCCCTTGGTACATAAACAGACCAAGAATTGCCTGTAACGGGGCCTTGGTCGCTACGAGGGCCTTATTTAAATGCTCCCTCCAGGTGCCTGATTTATGAAAGTAAAGGCCAAGATAACAAAAGGAAGAAACCTCTTGCACCCGCTAACCACAAATATCCCATACATGGGATCTAGACTTTTTGCTGGTAAACATCATCACCTTACATTTATCATAATTCAAGGAAAGGTGATTTTCAGTACAGAAAGTGGCAAAGTCATTGAGTTGTCACTTGAGGCCCAATCTGGTCTGTGACAACAGTATGACGTCGTCGGCATATGCCAGACAACCCACAGCCCTCGATCCCAGCTTCGGTGGAAAAAAGCAGGTTTCTGCCATCCGAGGGATGACATCGCTGATGTAGTAATTGAACAACGTCTGGGCCAGGACACAGCTCTGCCTCACACCCCTATGGGTGTCTATCGGGGCTGTGACGTGCCCCCGAGTGTCAACTCTCACAATCAACGAGGAGTTTTCATGAAGAGAGCATATCAGTGCCGCAAGCCTTCTGTCGACCGAGGATCTCCGAAATTTCTCTCAGAGAATATCCCTGTCGACAGTATCAAAGGTGGACCTAAGGTCTAAGAATGCTGCATAAAAAAACTTATTCTGGGCTCTGTATTTAGATTGCAGATAAGACAAGATGAAATACTGCTCCAAAGTGGACCGACCACTTTGGAACCCAGCTTGTTCTGCAGCCAGGGCCTTCAACTCCGTCAACCACTCCACCAGCTTACCCAGAAGATATTTCGAGTAAATCTTTCCCACCACTGAGAGCAAGCTTATGGGTCGATAGTTTGCCGGATCAGACTTAAGGCCCTTTTTGTACAGCGGTATTATTACTGCCTTACTCCACTCTTCTGGAATTCTGCCAGAACTATTTATCGCAGTAAATAAAGCTGCGTGTAACGGAATCCACCACTTCTTGTGCCTTTTAATAAATTCAATATGAATCCGGTCGGGCCCAGGCACCTTCCCATTCCTAAAAGAGTCAACAAGCCTCTCTACCTCGGTACCCGTAACCTGGGGCCAGGGAGGCAAATCGTCAACTGAGAATGGAAGAAAGCCCTCTACAGGTGGTCCGCTAACATAGCTATATAGATCGCTAGAATGATTCCTCCAAGTTTGCAGGGTAACTGACAACGTCACAACCCTTGGATCTCTGGAAGTAGATCCCTTGACAAGTTGCCCAAAAATTTTGGTATCTTTCCTGTCAGCAGCCAGACAGAGTTTCACCCACCTTCCTTCCTGAAACTCCTTCTTTTTCTTAATAAGCAGCCCCCTATACTCTGCCTTACAAGACCAATATTCAGGCGGAAGCCTAACCATAGCACTACCCCTATACTGGAGATATATAGATTTTAATCTGGCACGGGCAGCATAACATTCCTTGTCAAACCACAACTTACCCCCCCTGGAATGTGGACCCGAAGGATCTTTGCCTTGCAAACAAGGTAGCCGATACAACCGGGAGGTGATACAATTAAAATACTCCACTGTCTGCAAACTATTGTAGGACGCGGTAAGTTGATCTCACAACTGACGTATGGAGGGGTGGGTAAGAAATATAGCCAAGTCCTAGGTCAGAACCTCACTCCAAGGGGGAACCTTAAGCCTATTTAATCCAGCAGGGTCTCCATCCAGTTGAGTTATTGCTCCCATGGCTCAAAGCCAAATTTAAGGACAACGGAAGATGATCCCCCACTAATTCTGATCCAATAGTAAAATCAAGAATGTAGGGGACCAGTTCTTTACATTTATTGGCCGCCTCCTCATACCTATGGCATGAGGGGTGGCTCACAACAACTAAAACAATAATAAAATACATAAAACAGCAATATAAATAATTTAAAACTGCCCCCCCAAACATTCCCCCTCCCTACCCTGCCCTCCCACCCTCCTCTCCGAAGGCCTGGGTGAACAGCCAGGTCTTACAGGCTCGACGAAAAACCATCAGACCCGGGGCCAGGTTAGTTTCCTCTGGTAGGGAGTTCCAAAGCCGTGGCCCGGCCACCGAGAATGCCCTCTCCATCGTGGCCCCCCGTTTAACATGGGGGACCTCCAGGAAGGTGCCCCCGGCAGACTGCAGGCAAGGCGGTCCCCAAGGCATGAGGGGCCCAGACCATATAGGGCTTTATAAACCAATACCAACACCTTGAATCTGGTTCAGTACGCTATAGGCAGTCAGTGCAGAGTGCGGAGTACAGGTGTGATATGCTCCCATCGCCTCGTCCCCATAAGGAGACGGGCTGCTGCATTCTGCACCAGCTGCAGCCTCCGAATCAGAACCAAGGGAAGTTCCACGTAGCGCGTGTTGCAGTAGTCTAGCCTCGAGGTGATGAAGGCGTAAATGAGACTGGCCAGGTCGGGCCCGGAAATGTATGGGCGCAGCCTCCGCACCAGATACAGCTGGCGGAAGGCGGCTTTAGTCACCGCCTCCACCTGTTGATCCAGACTGAGGCCCGGATCCAACACCACCCCCAGACTTCGAACCTGATGGGCTATGGGAGGGCAGACCCCCACCCCCCCACCACCACCAGAGGGGTCGGCACCTCCCTCACCCTACCCACCACCATCACCTCTGTCTTATCAGGATTGAGCATCAGTCTGCTCTGCCACATCCAATCTGCCACAGCCTCCAAACATTGTGAAAGCAACAAGACAGCAGGACCTGGGTCGGTCAAAAACGAGAGGTACAGCTGAGTATCATCAGCATATTGGTGACAACGGACCCCGAACCCTCTCACAATCTCCCCCGGGGGCTGCATATATACATTAAACAAAAGCAGAGACAGAATCGAACACTGCAGAACGCTGCAGGTCAAGGCCCAGGGGCTTGATGTTTCAGCCCCCAGCACCACCCACTGGCTTCTCCCCAAGAGAAATGAGCAGAACCACCCAAGGACAGTCCCGTCCAGACCCCCCAGGTCTTGCAGCCATTTCAGCAGCAGCCCATGGTCCAGAAAACCAATACGGTCCAGATGTGCCTGGAGCTGCAGAGCCACAGCCCATTCAATAACCTTCCCTAAAAAGGGAAGATTAGAGACAGGACGGTAACTGGTGAGTGCGTCCACATCCAGTGAAGACGTCTTCAGCAGGGGGCGCACCACAGCCTCCTTGAGACTGGGAGACAAGCTCCCCTGCTGAAGGGATGCATTAACCACCCTCGCCAGAACCGACCCCAATGTCTCCCTGGAAACATTTACCAACCAGGACGGGCACGGATCTAATTCACAACTTGTGGCTCAAACAGACCCCAAGACATCCACCGCAACGGCTGGCATCACTTCCTGAAACTCCTCCCAGAAAGATCAACCAGACGGTGCCTCCATAACCTCATGCTCCTCTCCTACTGCATCCAACCCAATGTCAAAGTTACTCTGGATCTGAGCGATCTTGTCTGCAAAGTAAGTGGCAAACTCCTCACAGTGAGCCTGGGACAAGTCCCCATCCAGGCAGAGGGAGGCCGGACTGACCAGCCCCCATACCACCCAGAACAGCTCCACTGGACGCAACTTTGCAGACGCTATGAGGGCAACAAAGAATTCCTTCTTTGCTGTCCTCACAGCCTCAACATAGGGCCACAAATGGGTCCTATGGAAAAGTCGATCAGATTCAAAGCGAGTCCGATGCCAGCGTCGCTCTAGTCTCCTGCCTACCCGCTTCATACACCGCAGCCCCTCAGTAAACCAAGGGCGATGAGACCCCTTATGTCCCAGAGCCTGTTACAGTACCAAACAACAGCATACTGAATAATGATATAAACAAAGTGAATGCAGTCAATGGGGGGGGAATGATGTTTTTATAATTTTATGGTTTTATATTGTTGAAGTGTGTTGTGAGCCACCTCGAGCTGCCTGTGGCAGGAGGGGCAGGATATTAACTTTTAAAATAAAATAAAAAAATAAAAAAATAAAAAGTATCAAATAACGACATACCAAACAACCAAGTGAATGAAATCAATGAAGCATTGAATAACAGTCTGTCAGCCATTCGCGGTAAGTAGGATGAATAAAGGTTCTGTGTGGGAAGGTTCGCTGATGGATTATCTTTGGCAGGTAAGTTGTCCTCATTGAGTAGGCTTCCCCCAAAATTCCCTGAATGAACTTGAGTCTCAAGGGGATCATATGGTGCTGTATGATCCCCCTAGCACATACCTTATACCAGGGATGGGGAACATTTTTCTTTCCAGAGGCTACTTTGAAAATTAGTCCATGCTTCAAGAACCACAGAAGTTGGGGGGTGGGGAGAGGTGTGTGCTCAGGAAGAAGAGGGTCCAGATCATGAACCTGTTCATGCCCCCATCTCTGCCCCCTTACTCTGGGCTCAGTCTTTTGGTACTTGAGGTCAGGAACTGGAAAGGGGCCAAAGAAGCTAGCTGTGGGCTACATTTAGCCTCCAAGCCTGAAGTTTCTAACCCTGCCCTGTACTAAAGGCAACCGGGATACAGGTCTAGAACCGACATACACATTCCTGCAGAAGCAGATGACCCGCCCCCCACCCCACCCCCTTTCTGGCATGTACCCATTCACAGCTTCTTGTTGATTTAGATTCTGTCAGAATATACCAGCAGCAACCCTAAACTCTGCCCTGCTAACCCCCTCATTTCCCAGTCTGGGGGCTACATCAAGCAGAGACAGCCGATCATAACAAATTGTATCAAATTGTGCCATTTGGACAAATATCTGGATAGCATGAGACTATCGCTTGCTGTGACTTAAAACAGATTAAAGGGCAGCTCTCCTTAGTGCATTAGCCCACCCTGCCTCCAAGGGGCTCAGCATTTTCTTTATACATTTAAAAAAACACCAAACCTGAAGCTATTTTATGAGCCCCTAAGAAATGTGGGCTGTAGAATAGCTTAGTGGGGCTTGTCAGTTGCCAGCTGCCACTCTTACAGGGAATTCAGACATGCATTGTTATTTAACCAAAGAATGTGTAACAAGCTTCATTCCCTGCACAAGGGTCTGTGCCTCAGTTCTCCATAAAACAATGTGTATTCTGCTTCTCCAATCATTTCACATTTCCCTGTTTACAGCAGGGCTCCTCCTCCACCCGAGGTTCTCCTGGCAATGGATTCCGATTCTCTGAAAGCCCAAATCCTGAGCCTTTCACCTGGACCTGCTTCCCTGGTAGCCACTATTATAATGAGCAGAGGCTTTTCAGTCTCCCCAGTGGACAGCTGACTTCCATGGCTCACCTGTTTGGGACATCTGGATCCTTCTTTTTCTAAAATGATTTCCTGTAATTTCAGGCATCAGTGTGCTCTGGCTGATCCCAGTCTCTGCTTGTAGTTATTGGTGGGATTTCTCTGCGTGGATGGTTGGGGTGTGGCAGGTCCTGCAGTGGTGTAGGGGGCTAGACTAGATGACTGTTAAAGGTCCCTTCCAGCTTTGGGACTCTATGGCCCTTTTTAAATGGGGGGGAGGAGCGGGGGGGAGCGATGTGTGGTGATGGGTGAGGGGAGGTCTCCACCCATCTACATGCACAGAGCAACCTGTCTTTTCACTGGTTGCTCCCGGCATGGGTGATGGGTAGAAGTGGGTGGAGATGGGTGGGTCACGGGAGCACGCCTACACACTCACCACGGCAGTCACCTGGACGACACCCACACATGCACATGCAGCGGATTTGCATGGGTCTGTCTCGTGTAAAAAGGGCCTATGACTCTATGACCCAAGCTGACCACCATCCTCTCACTACGACTGTGGAGGTTGAGCTGTCAGGGAGCAGGGGAGCTGAGCCCATTCACACTTGCTGGGTCAGCACGCCCTGACAACATGAAAACATAAATGCTAAGGGCTAGCATTAATCAAGGATATAGCAAGAACCCCTGTATCAAGGAAACACGTAGACTCCTGGGAAGGCCTGTCTCCTGAGGCTGTTTTTACATGAGCATTAAGCCGAATTTATTTATTTATCTTAGCATTTCTACCCCACCTCTCTCACCAACGGCGACTCAGGGATGTTTACAAAATATAAAAAACTTCAGTAATAAAACATCAAAATAAAAAATGTATTAAAAATATAAATATAGGAACAACTTACATAAATACACATACATAAAAGCAACTCTCTGCATACCTCCCCCAACCCAACTAACTCAAACCTCCCTTCCCCCCACCACATGCCTGATGAAAGAGCCAGGTCTTACAGTTTCATCAGACGGCAAGGAGATCCAGGCTGAGACGGACCTCCACCAGGAGGGAATTTCCAAAGTGATGGCACAATTGCTGAGAATGCCCTCCTGTCAGTTCAGACCTGTCGATATCACAGGGCCTCCAGGGGGGTGCTCCTGGACAATCACAGGGGCTGCCCAGGGGATAAGGTGATCTCTCAGGTAAGCAGGGTCCAGGCCATGAAGGGCTTTAAAGGTCAAAACCAGCACCGTGAATCAGGTCCGGAAGCCAATAGGCAGCCAGTGCAGTGCTCGGAGTACTGGTTCAATGTGGTCCCTGTGGCCTGTCCCGGTAAGCAGGTGGGCTGCTGCATTCTGCACTAGCTGCAGCTTCTGAACCATCACCATGGGCAGCCTCATGTAGCACGCATTGCAATAGTCTAGCCTCAAGGTGATGAATGCATGGATGACAGTGGCAAAGTCAGAGTCCAAGACGTATGGGTGGAACCGCTTCACCAGCTGTAATTGACAAAAGGTACCGGCCAAAGCCAATACCTGGGAGCTCAGGTGTAACTGTGAATCCAGGTGTGGCAAAATGCCATCAGGACGCACTATACAGCTGAGCAACCCACCTCACTGTGTTTCTCCAAATCTCTGACCAGGGGTCCCCACAGCTGGCAAACCCCTGAACTTGATATTCCGCTGCCACTGCCCGAGTCTATCCCAGAGGGCATTCACACCACTCAGGAAATGTGAGTCCCCAAAGGTATAAGCCTCACAGTTTCCCAAGAGCACTCCCCATTCCTGGCACTCTTTTCCAGGGGTTTCCTCCCCTGTCTTGGAGGCCAAACCCCAGAGTCACCCAAGGAAGACTTCCCTTGGTCCCAAAGCTGTTGACTTCAAGTGAAATACGGAGTTTCCCCCTCTTTAGTAGTTTGGCCTGGCTACCTGGCCAAAGGAAATGTTTAATGGTCAGCCAATAACACACACACCCAGTAGGGTAAAAACAAAGCTTAGAGATTACTGGTGCATATAAAAAAGAAATAAAAGCGAAGTTTACACTGAGAACCAAGAGGTGATAAACCCTTTTAAGCAATGCGAGTCAGTCTATTGGGCGTGTTAGTCCGTTTGGAACGCGTCTTTCTACAACTGTATCTTATGTAGCAGGCAAACTAGCAAGTACTCACGCAGGGTACATTCTGCTCTGGTCTCCATAGGTGATGTTTTTCCTGTGGGGTCAAGGTTCTTGTCCTGGCAAGGCCAGAGTTACAGAGTTCACAGCCAAGCCATCCAGTCCATGTGTGCCAGAGAGAGCCCCAGAGAGAGAGAGAGAGTGAAAGCCTGTGGCTCAGCCTTTTAAAAGTTCCCTTCCCTCTCCCTATGATTGGTTCAGGAGAGTCACCTGGCTCAGGTACAGATCCCCCCTGACCAGTCCAAACCAATCAGGTTTCCGCCTCCTGCTGGCTCTAGGAATTTCAGGAATGTGGAAGTCCTTAACATGTTCTAGTTTAGAGGCCTAGCACTCAGTTAAGCCTGACTCAGTTTCAGGCAAGTGTCCTTGTCAGGGCCAGTGGCATTTCGCCACACCAGGAGTACCCCTAGGCTCCACACAGATGGAACCAATGGAGGATGGATACCCCCAATAACGGGGGCAACCTCCTCCCCCAGATCACTGACCCTCCCCCACTAGCATCATCTCTGTCTTATTGGGATTGAGCTTCAATTGGCTTGACCTCATCCAATCCCCCACAGCAGCCAAACACTGGGACAGCAAAAAGACAGCAGGGCCTGGGTCGGTTAAAAATGATACAGCTGGATATCGTCAGCATATTAGTGGCAACAAATCCTCCAGCTGCGTACAACCTTTCCTAGTGGCTTCATATACACATTAAACAAGAGAGAGGACAGAATAGAACCCTGTGGGACCCCACACTGGGGATGATGTACAATCCCCTAGCACCACCCGCTGATATCTATCTGCGAGGTAGGAACGGAACCATCGTATGATGGTCCCATCCACCCCAGCCAGGTTCCACAAGCGCGTCACCAGCATCTCATGGTTCACAGTATCAAAAGCCGCTGATAAATCTAATAGAACCAGCAGGGTCATATGACCCTTATCCAGTTCTACCAGGAAGTTGTCAACCAAGGCCACAAGCACTTTCTCCGTGCCATAACCCGGACAGAAGCCAGACTGCATGGGATCAAGAAAACCAATGCCGTCCAGATGCACCTGCAACTGATGAGCCACTACCCATTCAGTAACTTTCACTAAAAAGGGAAGGTTAGAGACAGGTCGGTAACTCGCCAAAGCACCAAAGTCAAGTGATGGTTTCTTGAGGAGAGACTGGACCACAGCCTCCTTGAGGCAGTCCAGCACTCTCCACTTCCACAGGGAGGTGTTGATCACCCCCACCAGTGCTGGTCCCAGTGTCTCCCTGGTGGCTTTCACCAACCAGGAAAGGCATGGATCTAGTTCACAGGTCGTGGCTGGAACAGACTCCAGCACATCAGCTGTATCAGCAGGCATCACCAATTGAAATTCATCCCACAATTCCTGACAAGACAGGGCATTTATAACCTTTGGCTCTGAACTGCCCCTGAAGTGGCAGAGTCAAAGTCATGCTCTATGCGAGTGATTTTGTTCTCAAAGTACTTCAAAAACAAGTTCCAGGCAGAGACTGACTGGACTGACTAGACCTCTCACCACCCAGAACAGCTCTTAAATGCAGATAAAGTTGATTGTGTGATCGTGTGAACACTTTAGTCCAAATTAATGACTCCAGATTCAAAATTTAAACTGGGTTCTGGAAACCTAATTTCCGAGGATTTATTTTAATGTGGATTAAGGTCAGTCTGAATTAGTGATTGTGTGAAGAGTTAATCCAGACTTAGTCCTAGGTGCCATAGAGTGCTGCAGATAGACATGTCTCCCCCTCTAGCCATCCGAATCTCTATGGTATCCTGCAGTTTTTCCAGCAGTCTCTGCTTGGCATGCCAAATTTAAAATCCACTGCAGTGACCACACCAAGGTGAAGACCCCTCCATTTTGCAATGTGACTGGTATAGCTGTTGCTGTCAATGTACTCCCAGAAATCAGTGGAAAAGGATGCTGAAATCTGCACCATGGATTTTGCAGTCTTCCTTGTGACTCCTAATCCAGATTAGCCTGTTCACACTGCAAATCAGGATTAATTCTTATTCCTGATTAAAAATAATTGCGTAAACAACTCCTGAATAATAACCCCGACAGGGCCGGTGTTACAAATTGTGGGGCCCTGGGCAAACACAAAATGCGGGGCCCCACAGGCCCCACCCACTCCCCACAGATAAATGCAGAGAATTCCCCCCATGCCATGTTAAGCCATCAGTGCAATGAAATCAATATGCAACAAAGAACATTTAAATCTCTGTTTTGTCCCCACATGGAAGAAAGAGAGCACAGGACACTGATATTGGTTAAAAAGACAACTCTTTATTTAAAACACAAGCAACAGCAATCAAATACTTCAGCTCCATACTTCCAGCCTATAACTAAGCACAACCCTAGATCTACAAACAATACTAAATTCCCAAACTTAGAACCAATGAGTAGAAACCAAACATGCCTATAAGATTCACATGCGACTACCCACATAAGATACCATGTAACCTGCTCTGGCCCCCCAAGTGTGCCCTTAAAGGGAACACAGACAAGAGTTCTCATTCAGTGGCTACTCAAAGTTCCCTGTATATGCGCAGCGCAGCTCACCCAAACCTTAATTTGGCCATCTCTTTCGAAGGCAGGCTCCCCAATGGCACCTTCAGCTCCTCCCTAGAGCTGTGCTGCTCTCTCCTACCTGTTGCTGTCGCTTTGCCCACCAGATACTAATGCTGGTGCTTCAAGGTCTCTCTCTCTCTCTCTCTCTCCAGAAAGGAGGCCCTGTGGAATTGATATTATTATTATTATTATTAACAAACATTTATATAGCGCCAGCAGTGTACCTGGCACTTTACAAAGTAATAAAATAGACACGGTCCCTGCCCCTAGGGCTTACAATCTGAGAG
>QEPC01010225.1:768489-792645 GCA_003113815.1 Sphenodon punctatus
TCTCTCTCTCTCTCTCTCTCTCTCTCTCTCTCTCTCTCACACACACACACACACTTCAAAACACATCTCCTTGAGGCCATTTATATAAAAACTGGACAAAAGTGTGCATCATTCTGAACTTTGGAAGAACTGTCTTTCTACTATCCCTCTATTCACCCTGAACTATTCAATTTTGCTGACTTCCCTTTTCTTTTCCCTCAGTCAATTCTGAATCCAATTGCTATTTCTCTCTCTTCCCAGATCATGCTTACTGACTCCATAGATCAGTCTTTTGTGGGGTACAGTACCAAATTAATTTCTCATATCCAGATAGATTATCTCCTTCACTCACTTTTGCCTAAGTATTTACTAGTGTACTGAGAAAATTTAAGTACATGTGTGAGGCAATGTCAGAATCAGTGCTGACTCTCCTTCACCAGATTATATATTTCTACATGTTGCATAATCCTGTCTCTTATTAATGTTTCAATCTCTATTGTTTGGATTACTGGTGAGTAGATTCCTAAATCCTCCCTCAATTCTTTTTTTATACAACTGAGCCGGAGTAGCTACCTTCCAGGCATCTAATGTTACACTTCCCTCCTTAGCAAGCTATTAAGCATCATTGCTAAAGGCCTTCCCATTTCTCTTGCTATTTCCTTCAGAATTCTTAAATGTAGTTAATCTGGGTCTTTCTGCCTTGTCAACTTTTAATAGTTCTAATTGCCTAACTATCTGCTCTGGTATGACCATAAAGCCTTTTAACATTTCACTTCTCTCCCTCAAGAAAATGTATCCCAGCTTCCGGGACAAGACCTTCAGCTTCTTTCGTAAATACTCAGGCAAGGGATTCATTCAGGCTCTCGGCAATATCAGCCTCATCTGTCACTGACTTCCCACTTAGACCCCTTAATGGCCCCACTGATTCCTTGCCTGGCTTTCTGCTTTTAATGTAGCGAGAGAAAGTTCTCACTTGATTCTCTTCATTTCCTTGCCATTTTTTTAAAAAAAGAAAAGCATTTGCTCCATTAGAGTTTCTTGCCAGTGTTTATAATTGTTGAATTTTGGATAAAATGTCATCATATGGCCTGCTCTGTAAAATAATAATGCAATAAAGGGAACTGAAAAATGTGCTCTGGGCCAAATTGTGATCTCATGCCAGTGTAAAGCAGCAGAAAATCCATTAACTTAAGGGACATTACTCTAATTTTAATGAGTGTAATGAAATCAGAATCTGGATTTATACATGAACTAGCTCACAGATGTTTTTAGGCTGCATTGGGCAGGCACAAAGATAGAGCAGTGTGTTCAGAATCTTTTATTAATTATTATTATTATTATTATTATTATTATTATTTATTTACATAGCGCCAGCGATGTACCTGGTGCTTGCAAAGAATGAGATAGACATGGTCCCTGCTCGAGGGCTTACAATCTAAAGACAGGGGGAGGGGAGACAGGGAAGGGGAATACAGAGGGAGAGACAAGGGATGTGACATTCATGAGGATGCGAGAGCTCAGGTCCACGTGCTTGGCTCATAATGATGCCTTTGAGGGTGTTCAGACAGAATCTGCAACTCCCCAGAATGCTCCTTGAGACATGAAGGATAACATTTTCAAAAGTGCCCAAGAGACTTAGGAGCCTAAATCTCATTTCCCAAAGTTATCTATAGAAATGCAAGACTAAATTCCATTGATTTCCAATTACATGTAGCCTCCTAGAAGGTTAAGTCACTATTCAATATGGAACTCTGATTCCTAAATCATGTGGGCACTTTAGGAATTTTTACCCCAAACAAATTTAAAAATGGGTCTGTTTAAAACGTTTGAACTGAATAGCCATCCCTTTCTTTCCTGGTTAGTGTGGAACATCCATTCATCCACCGTCCTCTAGGGTTAACTGATGTGGCTTTAGACTCCTCTTCCTGAAAGGAAACAAGCACCCTTCTGGTATGCCTAAGGAAGGCCTGCTTCCTGAGGGCAAAAAAGAGGTGTGGCCAGGAGAGGTTGAGGAGACTGAGTGTGTTAACAAACAAGACAGTAGCCCACACCAGGTGAATGTCAACCTGCCCATTTATCAGGTGTTCATCCCCCACTGGCCATGATGCACTGCACATGCAGCCAGCCCCCACTTGCAACTGAGGGGAACCTGCGTGCTGGTGAATGTGGGTCAATGTGAATTCATGTGTCCACATCCCATCAATTAGGTTGCGTGCAGCCTCCATGCATACAGGTTTGCCACCAACATAGAGTTACAGGATGTTAGAGCGCTCGACAGATATATCACTTCTGACCAGTCTCTCCCCTATCACTGGTATGCACATAACATCCATCTTAAAACCTCACCGTGCCATTTTCAAACATGCCAAACTCATCCTGGCTGGCAGTATGTGCCTGGTGCTTGCTCTTTCCCAGTCTTTGCATTCTCCATAACAACTGCAGAGGATTACCAGGAACATGCAGGGACAGGCTGCCAGGTGGAAAATGTCAGGGTAGGAAGGGGAAGAGGACCCAAAGGGGCCCGGGCATGGGGGCAAGGGTTCGGGGGGGTAGGCCGCCTCTCTCCCTGGCGTATGGAAGGCTCCCGGTATTCCCCTCAGGTTAGTAGGTGGGCTTTCCTCGAGGTCTACGAGGCAACCCGTGTCATCATTGGGGGGGAGAGAGGTATTGCCACCAGGAGAGGGGAGAGGGACAGGTAGCCTGGCACACAGGAGCGTCACGTCACTCAGGGGGTCCCTTACCCAAGTGATGGCTTCGTGAGGAGGGAAGTGCTCCAGGTGAAGGGAAGACAGGGCCAAGGGGGGGGGGTGTAACCCTGGAACCAGGAAGGAGGCAAACGGGGGAGGGGGGGGTGCACGGCGCGAATACTTGGGCAAGGAGAGGGGGATGAGTCAATCAGGAAGGGGGCACAAGTGCAGGAAAGGATGCTGTCCCTGGGGGGGGGGGAGGGGGAAACGGGTTGCGGGGAGTGGGGGGAGGCACACGACTCACCCACACACTTGCTGAGGCAGGAAAGGTAAAGGAAGAACAACAGGACAATTATACACACAGTCACAAAAGCACGCAAACAGGTCAACACTTAGCTTCAAGGCAGTAGCTCAGGATAGCAGACAAGAATCAAGGGGCCAGCTTCTCTCTCGATTACCGGCGGGGAATGGCTACCCCGCCGGCGTTTTTATGGCTCCCAGTGAGGCCTCGCCCGAAAGCCCCGCCCCTGACTCCGCCCCTCGCGCCGCTATGCGTGCGCTGCGTCGGAGGGGGGCGGGGCCGGTGCCTGACGTCTTCCCCTGCTGCGGGGAAACCTCTTGGAGCTGTTCAAGGGGAGCGGGGGGCGGAGCTCCGTTCCCCGACGCTGTCTCTAAGGGGGGCGGCCGCGCTTGTGCTTGCCGCCGTGATGCCGGTGGCGGGGATTGCCCCGCTGCTGCAGGTGGGTCCCTCTGGGGTTTTTCCTGTTCTCTTCTCCCCTTGCCTCTTTGCAAGGGGCGGGGCCTGACAGAAAATATACAGGGGGGCTGCCCAGAGAGGGAAATTATGCCGTCCTGGTGCTGGCGAGCAGCAAGATGGGCCGGAGGAAAAAACAGTGACACAATGGAAACATTTTCAAAGGCTTTATTGATATCACAAAAAGATCACTGATGGTGGGTGTTGGGGTTAACATTGCGGTTGATACCCTGGCACAAGGCATCCAGATCTCGCCAACTATGTGCTGCTTCTCTCAGTTCAGCTAGTCCTGGAACAGGGGAATTGGCTCGCCTGAGCTAACTGGCAGGGGGTTCTCTAACACTGCCCCGCCAGTCTCACAGATGTTATGGAGAACACAGCTGGTGGTAGTTAGCAGTGGAAGGGTCTCTAGCTGGAAATCAGTCCTAGCAGTTATTGATCCCCAGTACTGCTTTAAAATACCAAAAGCCCTCTCCACAATAGAGTGGGTGCCTCTGAGCTGCCAGTTAAAGTACCTTTGCTCTGGGATGCAGGCAGTGCTTTATGCCTTCATGAGCCAGGGCTTTAGGGGATAAGCTGGGTCCCTGAGAACAAGGTCCCTAACCTCATGAGCACACTTCAATGCATGTTTCTGTGGAGGGTCCAAAGTCTCCTGTGTACGTGCAACAAAGAAGGGGGACTGATGGAAGAAGCGAGTGTCATAGTTCTTCCCACACCACTAGGCCAGCAAATCCACAAATGCACGGTGCTCCGGTATGACCTGGAGAACCACAAAGAAAACCCCCTTCCAGTTCAAGTAGTAGTCCTTAGTATCGGGGGGGCAGATAATGGCAATGTGGCTCCCATTGAATGCTGCTATACAGTTCTGAACTCCTCCCACCAAAAGCCCTCTATTCCCTCTGGAGGGTCAGCTAACTGCATCACCCAGTCCAGCAGCACTTCCACAATCACTGAGCAAACCATTGCTTGCTAGTATGGTACCCACTGTGGAGGTTCCAACACCAAATTTCTGGGTGGCAGGAGTCTGAAGTGGTGAGCTTCCAGATGGTGATGGCAACATGCATCTCCATGGGAATGGGTGACCTCATCACCATGCTCTGTTTCTCCAGTTGTGGCCTGAGCTCTTGGCTATCTGCAGGATGAGGCAGTGGACAGCCTGAAGTTTGTGACCAACTCAGTATTTCCCCATGAAGATGGCATGTTCTCCTGATAGTCCATGCTTTTCGCTTTCACCCAGACCAGCCTCTTGGTGGGTACGCATGGTGTTGGTGATTGAAGTCATGTCTCCAGACAGGTAGTGGTGCTTCTCTGAGCACATCAGCTGCCCCTGCACAGCTTTAATCCTCCCTATTGTGATATGTTGTCACTGGAGGTAGGCAAGTACATGGCACCAAAGCAGGATCCACCTTCCCAGTGTGGTGCGCCTGACTATTCCAGCCAGAAATCGAGTGAGATCCTGTCTGTGTCTTGACATCACATTGTACCAATGACAGCAGAAGGTTTACATCTGTTAGATCACTTGTAGGTTCTGCTCAGCAAGGGTAATGAAGGAATGGAGCACGATAATGAGCATAAGAGTGTTCTCGGCATGTGTCTCCATGGCTGCAGTTCCAGTGTCTGTGAACCCTGCAGACCATGTGCCAAATGTTTTGAACAACTTAAAGAGCTGGCTGCCTAGCCAGGACGGTCTGCACACTGCACATGAGCAGCTATTGGCCACTATTGTTCATGTGTCTTTACAGGACTGACTGTACATTGAGTGGGAGCTACTATTGGCTGCTATTTTCTGTGATTGACTACAGGCTGGTTATTGGTTGAAAACATTTTTGCAAAGCTTATGCTGTGTGTGTCTGGGGGTGTGTTTCTTGTTGCACCAGCACTGCCAATCCAGTTAAACTGCATAGATAGACATTTCTGACACAAGTACATCAGTGCACACACCAACTCATAAATGTCACAGATGTTAGCACTGTGGAAGCAGGGCATTTTTTTAACTGGGGGGGGAGAGAGAATGGGAGAACCACTGAATATTAAGAAATAGGCAGGTGGGGGAATCTGCAAGATAGTGAAGGTCAATGTACTTGGAATGTATGTGGGAGCAGAGCTGCTCATTGATTAAAAGCTACTCATATATTTTCTTATCTTTTGAAAGTAACAGTTTTTGCTGGCAATGAGCATGAGGGGTCATAACCTCTGCAAATCTATTTCTGAGGGTTGTTTGCCTAGGAACAACAAATGGCTTCAGCTTTTGTTTGTGGATGCCGTGGATGCCCAGTGTACAGGGCTCAGAGAAGTTGGGATCTGATGGATACCATACCCTGGCCTTTGCTGACATTTGGGTGAGGCCTGATGTACAGAGAGACCTGATGTACAGAGACAGTATCAGACTCAAGCTTGGGATCTGTTTTGGTTTAGGGGTAGGTAATTGGGGCGGGTGGATCATTGTGGGGATATAGAGGAGATTGGGATTGGTTTTATGTGTTTTGGGTAAGTTGTTTGAGTGGGGTATTAGTTGTAGAATGAAGGGGTAGGGTGGGGGGGGTGAGTTTCCCCCGATATGAATGGGGTAGGGTGGGTTTGTGGGGGGGCTTTCTCAGCTGGTGAGGGCGACTGTGTGGCCCCTCTAGGTCATCATAGCACAGTGAGGGGGGATGGGGGTTGTTCTTAGGGTTGAATGGGGAAATGATTGGGACTGGGGAGGATTGGTCATACCCCCTTGGTGAGAAGAGGGGAGGGTTGGCAGGAGTGGGGGTGCTTGGGGGGGTGGAGGTGCTTGGGGGGGTGGGCCCCCTCCTGTTGGCCTGTCAGGGAGTGAGAGTTGGGGTGTTGGTGGTCCACCAGGGGGGAGCAGCAGCGGCGATTGGGGTCATCCTGGGGCAGGGGAACTATGGCCCATAGGGGTGGAGATGTCATAGCAAGTGGAGGGACTGGTGGTTAGTACTGGTCCCTCGCTCAGTCCCCTGGGCTTAGGTAACCAGGTAGTCGAGGTCCCAGGTGACTCAGGCCTGTCTCTGTTGCTGTGTAATGCAAGGTCAGTAGCCAATACATTTATTTATTTATTTATTTCACCACTTTTCTACCCCACCCCCTCCTGCTCACAGAGCAGCTTAGGGCAGCTTACAAGGTGCATAAACAATCATAGCATAAAAAATAGCAAATGCATAAAATATCATTAAAAACATTAAAATGCTAAAAATAAAGTAAAAGGGCAACCCCCCCAACCCACCCCACTCTACCCATCTCCCTCTCCAAAGGCAAAATGGAACACCCAGGGTTTACATTGTCTTCGGAAAGAGGGGAGGGCCAGGGCCAGGGCCAGGTGGGCCTCCATCTGGAGGCAATTCCACAGCCTGGGAGTGGCCACCGAGAATGCCCTCCCCATCGCCACCCAGGCAACCCGGGGGACTTTGAGTCAGGCATCCCCAGTTGACCGCAGGGTCTGCAGTGCAATCTGGGGCCTCAGGTGGTCCCGCAGGTCATTTAGGGCCATCATTCATCATCCACGATTAATTCATCTAAATAATCCCTCATTCAGGATTCGATCTTGGATTGGGCAGCCAACCTCGTGTGTGTGACAGAGACCTGGCTGGATGAGTTGTTGGGGCCAATTTTGACTGACCTCATTCTGGCTGGATACTCCATCTAGCTATTGATTTTAGGGATGGGTTGGTCATTCAGAGGTTTTCAATGCAGCCTGAGTCCAGTATAGAGGGCCTACATCTTGTGTTTGATTTGCCCAGAGATGGACCAGAGGGTCCGGCTAGGGACAGGTTGGGGAGTCTGCTAGTGTACTAGTGTGCACCCCACTGCATGGCAGCATCCCTGACTGCTCTAGCAGCTCTAGTCTCAGACTTGTTCTTGAGGTCTCCTTAACTTATTGTTTTGAGGGACTTCAGTATTCATGCTGAGGCTGGATTGCAAGGGGCAGAGCAGGAATTCATGGCTTCCATGGCAACCATGGGTCTCTCCCAGGTGGTAGTGGGCCTGACACATGAGGGGAGGGGGCATATTCTGGACATGTTCTGCACTGACTTTGAGGCGGGGGTGTGTCTGATTTTTATTTATTTATTTATTTAGTCAAATTTCTACCCCGCCCCTCCTAAAACAGCTCGGGGCAGTTGATGGTTGGGAGAGTAGAGTGTATGCCTTTGCTGTGGTGTGACCATTACCTCCTGCAAGCCTCCATCTCAGCACGCTTGCCTGACCATAGAGGTTTGGGATCAGTTAAGATGGTCCACCCATGGAGACTTACGAAACTGGAAGGGTTTCAGAATGCTCACCGGGGGGGCCAGCGATGGTGATTGGGGTCACCATGGGGCAAGGGAACTATGGCCCATATGGGGGGAGAAGTAATAGCGAGTGGAGGGACTGGTGGTTAGTACCAGTACACTAGCAGAATAATACCTGTACAGTAGCAGAATAATTCCTGTCATTCTCGACGGTTGCTCTATCGATGACCTTGTGGCCTTTTGGAATGATTGGCTGACTGAGGCCATTGATCAGGTGGCTCCTAAGCATTCACTTCCAGCGTTTTGTCATCGCAGGTCCCCGTGGTTCACAGAGGACTCGGGTGGATGAAGCATGAGGGGAGGTGGGTGGAGCTATGGTGGTGCCGTACTCGCACCCAAGATGACCAGTTGGGGCATAGAGCATTTTTGAAGACCTATGCTGTGGCTGTGCAGGCAGCAAAGAAGTGGTTCTTTGCTGCCCTCATAGAATCTCAGTCACATCCAGCAGAGCTGTTCTGGGTGGTGAGGGACTTGATCAGTCCAGCCTCTCTCTGCCTGGATCCGGATTTGTCCAAAGCCCGCTCTGACATGTTTTTGGCATACTTTGTGGATAAATTACTTGCATTGAGCATGATGTCGATGTCACCCTTTTCGATATAGTAGCAGAGTCAGAGGTTAGGAATGTCCTGTCTGGTCATGAATTTCAATTGCTGACACCTGCTGATGTGACAGATATGCTGGGTTCTGTTTGGGTCACGACTTGTGAATTAGATCCTTGCTCATCCTGGTTTGTGAAAGCCACCAGGGAGACGTTGGGGGCTGGTGCTGGCAGGGATGATCAACACTTCCTTTGAGAGGGTGCAGGACAGTCTCAAGGAGGTAGTGGCGCAGCCCCTCCTCAAGTAACCTTTGCTTGATGTTGATTCCCCAGTGAGATATCACCCTGTCTCTAACCTTCCCTTTTTAGGGAAGGTTATTGAATGTGTGGTGGCACATCAGCTACAGGTGCATTTGGACTGCACCAGTTTTTTTAATCCGGCACAGTTTGACTTTCACCCAGTTCATGGCACAGAGAAAGCGCTTGTGGCATTGGTTGAAGACCTCCTGGTGGAACTAGATAGAAGTCATATGGTCCTACTGTTTCTACTAGATCTATCAGTGGCTTTTGATACTGTGAACCATGAGTTATTGTTGACTCGCCTGCAGGACCTGATTGGGGTTGATGGAACCGTCTTGTGATGGTTCCATTCCTACCTTCCAGCTACATCTCAGTGGGTGGTACTAGGCAACTGTACATCATCTCCTGGGGGCCTCTCATGTTGAGTCCCATAGGATTCCATTCTGTCCTCTCTCGTTCAATGTGTACATTCAATGTGTACGTACAGTGTGTAAGTTCAATGTCAACCCCACTAGGTTCATTGTCATCAATATTCTGATGACACACAGTTGTATCTATCTTTTTCAATTGACCCACACCCTGCTGTCTTGTTGCTATCCCGGTGTTTTTATACAGATCAGGTCGATGGTCCCTGATGGAATGACGGGTTGTCTGGGGCTATTGATCAGGTGTCTCCCAGGCATCCACTTCCCGTGTTTCAGCACTGCAGATCCCTGTGGTTTACAGAGGACCTGGGGCAGCTTAAGCATGAGGGGAGGCGGTTGGAGTGACAATGGTGTCATACTTGTGATGAAGAGGACTGATTGCAACATAAACTATTTTTAAAAAGTGATGCCGTCACTCTGAGGGCAGCAAATAAGGGTTTCTTCGCTGCACTCATAGTGTCTTCAAAGTTGTGTCCAGCAAAGCTTTTCCAGGTGGTGAGAGTTTTGGTCAGTACTGCCTATCTCCACCTGGACCTGGAGTTTTCCAGGACCCGCTGTGACATGTTTATTGCATACTTTGCGGATAAAATGAGTCACGCTGAACATGACTTTGATGTTGCCCTTTTCGATACAGTAGCAGAGCCAGAAGTAACAAATGCCCAGTCTGGTCAGTATTTATGAGATCAATTCCAATTAGTGACACCTGCTGAGGTGGCGGATGTGCTTGGTTCTGTGCGAGCCATAACTTGGGAACTGGATCCTTGCCCATCCTGGCTGGTTAAGGCCAGCTGGGAGATGATGAGGCTGTTGCTGACTGGGGTGATCAGTGCCTCCTGGGAAGGTTATTAAGCGGGTTGTGGCTCGTCAGTTGCATGGACATCTGGACAATATCACTTTTCTAGATCCTTCACAGTCCAGTTTTTGCCTGTGTTATGGCATTGAGACTGCACTTGGGACTTTGGTTGATGACCTTCAAGTGAAGCTGGATAAGGGTCATTTGACCCTTCTTGTTCTGCTCAGTCTCTTGGCAGCATTTGACACAGTGAACCATGAGGTGCTGGTGACTTGCCTGCAGGACCTGGCTGGGTTGGATGGAACCATTTTACATTGGTTCCAGTCCTTCCTGGAAGGTAGATATCAACAGGTGGTTCTGAGAGATCTTACATCTTCTCCGAGAGATCTCTTGTGTGGGGTCCCACAGGGTTCCATTCTGTCCCCCCCTCTAGTTTCATGTTTATATGCAGTCACTGGGAAATGTCATGCATAGATGGGGGTGGGGGTGGGTGTTGATGACACACAACTATACCTGTTCTTTTCATCAGACCCAGGTCCTGCAGTCTTGGTGCTTTCCCAGTGTTTGATGGCTGTGGTGGACTGGAGGAGGTCAAGCTGATTGAAATTGAATCCTGACAAGACAGAGATGATGCTGATTGGCAGGCCTGGGGTCCTAGATGAGGGGTTGTTACCGGTTTGCCCTGTGTTGTCATCTCAAGATAGGACCATGGGGGCTCCTGGACCCACAACTGCGTCTGGACCTCCAGGCATTGGCTGTGGCCAGGAGTGCATTCTGCCAGTTGCATCTGGTGAGGCGGCTCTGCCCTCATAACTCAGACTCCGACATGGCCACTGTCATCCATGCATTTGTCACCTCAAGGCTGGATGATTGTAATGCGCTTTACGTGGGGCTGCCTATGGTCACAGTTCGGAAGCTGCAGCTAGTGCAGAATGCCGCAGCCCATCTCCTTACTGGGACAGGTCATTGAGAGCTAGAGGTGTCCACCAGGGGCCCATGTTGTTTTTGTTTTTTTGTTTTTGTTATCTAAATCTGTCATTTTAGTTTTCATAAATATCAAATTGTTTTTGTTTTTGCTTTCGTTTTCCACATATTTGGATGTATCTTTCTTTTTAAAAAATGATATTTGGCTGAAACATGGAGGGATTATACCTCCAATGGAAGGCATTATGTGTACCAAATTCCAAAAAGATTGGATAAAGGAATCCAATTGTAGAAGCAGTTGAATTACTTTATTTTGCAAGAATCTTCATATACATTCTTAGGTGTAACTTCTTTGCCTCAAATTTAATGTAGATGAAACATGTCAAGTGTATACCCTTTCCTATATTTACTATCCCTGCCAACTTTCAGAAGGATTGGATAAAGGTTCCTGGTGGTATAAGCAATTAACTTATAAATGTATGTCTGACTGTAACATCTTTGTAATCCAACCAGTGTACATGAAATTTGGCAGGACTCTATATCACATTTTTAGTATCATCTCTGCCAAATATCTAAAAGCTGTGCTAAAAGGTCCCAATTTTATATGCCTGCACAGCATATGCAGAGAAGGAGCCTATGCCAGGGATTCTCTTACGTGTCACTGTGGTATAATATTGGTTTGTGATGCCAATTGGCCAGCAGAAATGTCAACCAAATATCCTCATTCTGTTCTGTGACCATCCCAACATCTCTCCCCCACTTGTTACTGGGAAGTCAGAAGCATCTGTTTAGGAAAGAGTCAATAGAGATTCTCTTATGTCCTCTGTCACAGTGCTGCAGGATGTGATTGTGATGATAATTGGCCAGCCTGGATGTGTAAATGATGTCTCCTGATTTCTGCAATTCTATCCCCAAAATCCCAGTTATGTCCCTTGTATGCCTACCTGAGGGCCACCCCCTATACCTGCCTTGAAGCCACCACCCATTGGCCCTGTAAAGCTGGAAGCATGCAGTAATTGGCCAGTGAATGTGTGTGTCAGTATTTTGGGTTTTTCCACATCCTCCCTCGTACAGCCTCTCTCCCCCTGCCATGCCAGGTGCCTGCCTCTGACTGGCACTGCGTGTGCTGCTATTTATCTGAATAATGATCTTCAAGGGGCAACTTCAATTGCTTGTAAAATTTGGTTCCTTTACCAAATTGTCCTGTAGTTTGGCAGAGATGACAGGGAAGGTATATGATATATTCCTGCTAAATATCTTGTAAACAGGATGGAATATACAAATTTTACAGCTCGGAATGTATGTTCAGGTTAATGTCTTATACCATCAGGACCCTTCATCCAATCTTTCTGAGAACTGGCAGATAGTTTAGGCTTGTGGAGTGACATGATATTTGTGCAAATTTGTGAAAATTGTGACAGGCTTTGTGCAAATTGGATGGGAGATCGAGAAGTTGTACCCATGAATGTGTATGGAGCTTTTCTTAAAATCAATTAAGAATTGCTTCTAAAATCAATAATGCAATTGCTTCTAAAATCAGTTTCCTTTATCAAATCATTTCATATGTTGGTACACATAATGCCCTCCATTGGGGGTACAATCACCCCAAATGTCATCACAATTGAATAAGAAATAAAAATGATATAGCTGGAAATACATTTTTCAGTTTTTTCCCTTTATTTCAAAAACAAAATGTCATTTTCATTTCTATTTTCATTATTATTCTTTTTGTTTTCATTATTGCAATAGCAATAATGAAAATGACAATTTTCATTATCGTTATTGTAATTAGAAAAATGGCATGCACACCCCTAGGGAGCACATTTTGTCAGTGCTCCGGGCACTGCGCTGGCTGCCTATAGCCTTCTGGGCTCGATTCAAGGTGCTGGTGCTAACCTATGAAGCCCTAAATGGTCTGAGCCCTACCTATCTGAGGGACCACCTCACTTCCTGGGCTGCTCCTGTGGTCATCAGGGCGCTGCCGTCCTGGAGGTTCCCCACTATAGACGGGTGGGGACTGACATGCGGGCATTCTCAGCAGCCACTCTGGTGCTGTGGAACCCTCTCCCAGTGGAGACCCGTCTTAGCCCAAGTCTTCTCACTTTCCATCAGTGTAAAACCTGACTCTTCCACCAGGAGGGGAGGGTTAAGGGTGGATTGTTGATGTTTTACACACAATTGTATTGTCATTTTTATTGTTTTAATGATTATTTATGAAATTTGTATTATTGTTATTTATGCTTTTATTGTATTTTAACGATGTTCTGATCTGCCCTGAGCTGCCTGAGGCAGGAGGGGCGGGATATACATTTATAAAATAAATATTCTTGAGCACGCTCTATTAGCATATTATTTGCTGTTAACCAGATACAGAGCAGCCATTGCTGTAACAGGGATCTAGAAAATATATATTTTAAAAAACTAGTTTTGAACAAAAGGTTTTGTTCGGGGTACCCACAAAGCAGGGATACCCACTGAATTTCTGCTACCCACATTGACCTGACAACATTCAGTACACAATTGCGACCCAATTTGGTTCCTGATGTCCTAGAATGTTCCCTTCCACCAGTACCGATTTATTCATTTTTTTGTCAATTTATTATTTCTGACACCTATTTATTGGTTTTCTGTCCTAGAAAATTGACTTACGGTCCCAGAGAGTCAACTTCTGGTCCTGATTTTTTTTTAATCTCCATCCGGTTTTTCAGTTTTCCAACCTGCTATACTGATTAATAACCGGAAAACTGAAACATTGTTAATGGTAATTGGTAAAAATTACCTATTATTTTGCTCTCTCTCAGTGTTGACATGTTCTGACATACTACAGCTCCATATATGGATAAATCAGCAATGGAAAGATGTGTAAGGGCAGATGGCTGGTGTCCCTGCATGAGCCTGAAAGGGTGGTTCCCTAATTAAATCTAGTGGCCATGGGCACTTCCCTGGCTTGAGATGTGGAGCCTTTCATACCGCCCAAGGAGCTAAGATTTAATCAACATTCATGACTTGTCCTCTTCTCCTTTATTCTGTATAAGAGACCCTTAGTTTGTAGGTGCTCAGAACCATATTGGCTAGCTAGGAGGGTCTGTGTTACTGGTTCTCCTGGTCAGGACATATCTGGATCCACTGTCCCTGTTCCAGTTACTGAGCAATAAAAGCCTAGTGACCCAATCCTGAGAGTGTGGTGTCTACCTTGTTCATCATGTGTGTACTGCAGCAACCCTTGACCCCCTCAAGGAAAGAGACTACTACACAGGATACCCAATCGGAACCGGGAACTGTCAGGTATTCAGAAATGTGAGTATTGCCTGCGGGTACTAAATTCAATCCCTGTTTCAGCCCTACTTTTGATCTTTTCTCTCAGAAGAAGTGAACAGTATGTCAAACTCTAAAAATATTCCCTTCAATCCACCACATTGTTCCCCCCCCACACACACTTTCCCATGTTAATTTTGAGATGTTTATTATTGAAGGGGAAAGAAATGATCCACTGCTGGGAAAGAACTATTAATTAATTATGATGATTATGATGATTATTATTAACCATGTAAAAGCCATTTAGCTGCAAAAATTATTATATTTACCCAGGAGCATATCCAAGAATATTCAAATTCAGCATTTCTAATTAATTATCATGAAATTTAAAATCTAGATTAAGGGCCAAGCAAAACCCTTCCAGAAGAGGGTCTATGTTATCTCTTTCCACCACTATTACTTAAGTATAAAGCAAATAAATTTATTCTGGTACTGCTATCTTCAGGCAAAATCACTGCAAGTGTTTTCCTGCAAAAAAAGAAAAAGGCCAGAAGGAGAAAGGAGCTGCAGAGACTGGTTTTTTAAAGAATGCTCAGCAGAAGCGACGAGCATTTTCATTCAAGTCATATTGCTGAGACCATGGATCACTAAAAGGGGATGTGCAAAGTCAGGAGCATTTAAAAACCAGCTTATTCTGACTCCCACTTTCTCCAAAACTTTCTCCAAAACCAATAAGTCTACATACTTTTACCCGACATAGCAGATTCTCCATTACTTTTCATAAGCTTTCAAATTTCAATCAAAACCAGGCATCTTACTAAAAGATTTTCTGTGACTTAACCAGAAGCCATGAGCCTGATGCAGGGATTGGGCTGGCATATTTTGTTTCAATATTAGGAAAAACTCCCTAACAGTGTTGGATAATGGAACAGGCTGTCTAGGGAAGTTGTAGAATCTCCTCTCTTGGAGGTTTTCAAAAACTGACTGAACAAGCACCTGTCTGTTGTGCTGTAGAACAGGGTATCCTGCCTTGGAGCAGGGAGTTGGACTAGATGCCCCTTGGCTTCCCTTCCAGCTCTACAATTCTATGCTTCTACAACAGGCAAAAAATACTATGGCCAGTGTTATGCAGGATGTTGGAGTAGAAAATGATCATAATGGTGTCTTCTGGCCTTCAAGTCAATTAATCCACATACAAGAGTCACCACCAGAGGGTGGTGAGGGGCAATGGCTTGACATCCCCACAGGGCATGCCTTATGGGGTACTTCTCCTTCAGGGTTCCTTCTTGTCCCCACCCCTGTTCAATGTGTATCTAAAGTCCCTGAGCAAGGTTGTATGGAAATGTGAAGTATAATCAGTACGTTGATGATACCCAGCTTAGGGCTAAAACTCGATCTTGTTTTTCTCTTGATTCTTGTCAGGAATCACGCTCCTCAATGAGAATCAAGAAAAAAAATGAGAATAAAAAAAAGCCCTGGTTCGAGACACTTGATGAGATTTTTTTCCTCCATTTTCTTACCGGAGCCATGTGTGCCACGTCCCGCATCTTTCTTTCTCTTCTCTCTTCTCCTGTCTCTGCCACCCGTGTCTGTCTCTCTGTGGGCACCCACATCCCACCAACTCGAAGTGGGGGGGAAACAAAGAGAGAACTGCACATGTGCAAATAGTCTCCAGACCATTCTGCACATATGCAGCCCTTTTCCAAAGTGGGACTAGCAGCCATTTTGTGCATGCACAGTTCTTTTTTTCTCATGAGAATCGCAAACTGTTAGCAAGATTCTGGTAAGATCTTGCTAAGAGTTCTCGATTCTTGCGAGATTCTCATGTGAACCAAACTGATTCTTGTTTCACACCTCTCGCTCTCTTTTTCATCTGACCCAGGTCATGCAGTCTCAGTCTTTCCCCGGTGCCTGGCTGCTGTTGGCGACTGGATGCAGGTGAGCTGTTTGAAGCTGAATCCAGACAAGACCAAAGTGGTGATGATTGGTAGTGATGTGCACAGTAACTTTCTTTTGTTTTCTTTATTAATTTCATTTTCATTATTAAAATGTTATTCATTTTTGTTACATTTTGTTAGTCTTCGTTTCGTTTTTGTTTTTACTTTTGTTTTTAATTTCCATTGGTTTCAATGGAAAACACATTTTCAGTTGTACCTTTATTTTTCCTTCAATTTTGATAGCACCTGACATGATTGTACCCTCAGTGAAGGACATTATGTGTGCCAAATTTCAGAACAAATGGTCAAAGGGATCTGATTTTATAAGTAGTTGAAATTTGTTATTTTACAAAGTTGTGTGTACGCATTCCTAGCTGTAAGGTCTTTGTCTCACATCTGATTTGGATGAAATGTGGCAGGACTATACCTGTTCCTGGGGTACTACCCCTGCCAAATTTCAGAAGGATTAGATAAAGGGTCCCAATGCATTTCTGGTCGTAACATTGTATTCCAGCCAGTTTACATTAAATTTAGATATCTTCTATCTCAGACTGTTAGGAACATCTCTGCCAAATATCAAAAGGATCTGGAAAATGGTCCCAAAGGTATAAGCTTGCACAGCATCTGAAGAGTATGAGCCTATGCCAGGGATTTTCTTATGTTTGTCACTGTGGTACAAGTTGTGTTTGTGATGCCAATTGGCCAGCAGAAATGTCACCCATATATCATTCTGTGATGTGACCACCACAGTCCCTCTCCCTCACTTGTTACTGGGAAGTTGGAAGCATCTTCTTAGGAAAGAGCCAGTAAGGGTTTCTCTTATGTCCTCTGTCACAGTGCTGCAGGATGTGATTGTAATGACAATTGGCCGGCCTGGATGTGTGAACCTGAAGTCCTAGTTATGTCCCTTCTATGACCACCTCAGAGCCACCCAGGATTTATTTATTTAATTAATTTTCCTTGTATCCCGCAACCCTCCTGCTCACAGAGCAGCTTGTCAACAATTCACAATTTAAAATACACTAAAAGGGCAGCACCAATCCCCCCCTTAACACACTCCACCCTACCCGTCTCCCTCTCCAAAGGCTTGGTGGAACAGTCAGGTATTACACTGTCTTTGTAAAGAGGGGAGGTCTGGGACCAGGTGGGCCTCCATAAGAAGGGAATTCCAGAGCCTGGGAATGGCCACCGAGAACGCTCTCCCCATCATCGTCACCTGGTCAACCGCAGGGTCCACAATACAACCTGGGGCCTGAGACGGTCCCAGAAAGCTGGATGTATGCAGTAAGAGAGGCAATCAAATCTCTGTTACAGCCAGGGTGTCTTTGAAATCTCAAGCCAATTGGCCAGAGGAGATATCTGTCATCTCTGCCGTTTGGCACAGGCTTCAGTCTGGGTGGACACCCCAGGTGCATGGGGGTGTCTGTCAACTTCCAGAGAACACCCCTGGAGGGGGCAGGAGGATGTTGGGCAGCATCCCAGGTGCATGGGGATTACATTAATGCAGCTAGCTGAATGCTTGCAGTGAGCTCTAGTACACACACACAAAAAGCCTACCAGAAAAGTCTGAGAAAAGTCTCTGACCAAAGCCAGAACTAATAGGGATGGGTGAACAGATCGCGGTTCAGGTTCAGCCGTTCTGTTCGGCTGAGTTCGGTTCAGCCATTCGGTTCGGCCGTTCGGTTTGACTGCGTTCAGTTCATCCGTTCGGTTCGGCAGTTTGGTTAGTTCGCTGGGTTCGGGTTCGGCCGTTCGGTTTGGCCGTTCAGTTCGGCCGTTCGGCCGTCCGGGAAATGTTATGGGTGGTTTTTTTATATATATATGGTTTTTGGGTTTTTTATAGGGTTTTATATGGTTTTCTTTTGTTTTTTATTTGGTTTTTTTTGTTTTTATATGGGGTTGTTTTTGTTTTTTATCTAATATTATATATATATATCTACACTAAATCTAAGTGCTATTAACTATTCTAAATGCTATGAACTAAATGGATTATCTAATAAGTACACAGGTCTACTCCTACAAACAATAAAACTAAATCACTAACGCTATCTTTATCACTAAGCTAGCTCCTACAACTGTCTACTATCCCTAACCTATCTATCTGTCTCTCTATATCTATATCTCTCTATCTCTATATATATGGGATGTGGAGGGGAATCACAAACACAAGGTTTCAGTTTAAGGTTTAAGTTTCATTTCAGTACAAAACTGAAATGAAACTTAAAGCAATCTAATAATCCTACTCAACGCCTGCTGTTCAGGAACAGTGACTAGCTCAGAAGGTGTTGGGAAGGGGGGAGGCAGATAGTTTCATTTCTTGCAAGCCTCTCCACCCCTGGTGCCTGGAAGTCTGCTCCTCAGTGACTAGTACTACCCCTCCCTGTCACATTTGACCTTACAGTGAACCTTTTTTTGCCACCCGAACTCACCTGAACAAGATCTGAACTGACCGAACTGTTCAGTCATTTCGACGTTCGCAATTGAGTTCGGTTCGGCCAGTTCATGTTCGGAAGTTTGGTTCAGTTCGGTCGTCTGAACAGGCCGAGTTCGGGCCAAACTCCGAACTTCTGACCCGCGTTCGCCCAAGAACTAACCACAGACAAAGAGCAGGCCAAAAGAACAACAGATTATATCTACCCTCTATGCATGCCCTGAAGCCACCAGTGATTGGTCCTCCTGTAAAAGTGGAAGCATGAAGTAATTGGTCAGTGAATGTGTCTGTCAGTCTGTCAGGCTGTTCCATCTCCCTTCTACAGTCTGCTCCCTTCCATGCCTGTCTCTGAATGGCACTGCATGTACTGTATTTACCTGACTAATGAAAGTCTTCAAGTATAAATTTTCAATTGCTTATAAAATTTTGATCCATTGTCAAATCTCTCTACAATTTGCCATAAATGTTTCTGAAGACTGGATATACAATCTTGCACAATTTCATGTAAAATGGATGGGGGAAAAAATATATTACAGCAAGAAATACATTTATAAGTAAATTGCTTATAATGTAAGGACTCTTTATGCAATCCTTCTGAAATTTTGCAGAAATAGTAATATTGCTGAGAAGTATAATCTCGCCAGGTTATATCCAAATCAAATGGAAGACAAGGACATTACAGCCAGGAATGTGTATGTAGATGTTTGTAAAATAACACATTACAACCACTTATAAAAATTGGATTTCTTTATCCCATCTTTCTGAATTTTGGTATAAATAATGTTCTCTGGTGGGGGTACAATCTTACAAAGTTTAATCAAAATCAGATGACAAATAAAGAAGTTATAGCTATAAAATGTGTTTTTCAGGTTTTTCCTATTAATTCATAATAACAAAACAATTATTTTTGTTTTTTCATTATTATATTCTTTCTTTTTCTTTATTCAATAACAAAAATGAAAAATTCCTATTTTTTCATTATTATAATAACAAAAATGAAATGCACACCCTTCATTGGCCAGTTTTGTGACCTGGGAGACATAGGGATCTGTGTTATTGATGGGGTTCAGCCTCCTTTGGTCACTCAGGTTTGCAGCCTTGGGGTGCTCTTGAATCTATTGCTGTGCCTGGGTTGTCAGGTTGTGGCAGTGACCAGGAATACTTTTCACCAATTACATCTGATGAGAAGGCTGGAACCTTTTTTTTTTTTTATCAGATTCTTATTTGGCCACCATCATCCATGCCTTCATAACCTTGAGATGAGGCTAGACTACTGAAATATGCTCTACATGGGGTGGACCTAGATGACTGTTTGGAATCTGCAGTTGGTGCAGAATGTGGTGGCCTCTTCTGTTGGGGGTGGGTCGCCTGGAGAACCTTACACCGGTCCTCCAGAGTCTATTCTGGCTGCCAATAACTTTCTAGGCACAATTCAAGGTGCTGGGTTTAACCTATACAGCCCTTAAACTAGGGATATGTGAACAGGATGGAGTGGATGTTCGGGCATTTGGGTGTTCGGACTAAAAACCTAGTTCAGGTTCGTGGATTTGGTCCGGTGGAGTTCGGACTGTTCGGTGGAGTTTGACGCTCCTGGGAGGCTTGAGGAGCTCCAGGGACCCCCAAGGGGGCCCGTGGTGGCATGGCAGGCCGTTGGAGACCCAGCAGCAGCAGAGACTGGTAAGGCTTGGTGCCTGGCACCCCGGCTTGCCTGAGCAGGCGGGCTCAGCCCTTGGCACCTGGGTGTGCCTGTGGAATCAGGGCTGGCCTTTGGAGACCCACCACCACCACCACCAGCAGCAGCAGCAGAGACCAGGAAGGCTTGGCGCTTGGCACCCCGGCATGCCCGGGCAAGCAGGCTTGGTGATTGGCCCATGGGGGTGCCCGTGGTGCCAGGGCTGGCCGTCGGAGACCCAGAAGCAGCATCAGAGACTGGGAAGGCTTGGAACTTGGTGACTAGCCTGGAACCCCTACTTGGCCAGGCATTGCAGACTGCCAGGCATCAGTGGAGCAGTGGAAGACATTGGATTGCTCTGTAGCAGAACTCATGGTACAGTAGAGGAAGCTGTGGCAGCATCAGCAGGCAGGCAGCATGGCATGAGCAGCGGAGGGCAGGGACACCACCCAAGCATCAGCCCAGATTGAGGAGGAGTCCCATGTCAAGATTGCCCCTGGCATGGGATGGCATGTGCCACTGCACCATCAATCCATCTCCAGGGGCAGCTCGGGGAATCTCAGCAGTGGAAGGTTCACCTTGATGAAAAGCAACTGCTCCACCTACTTGGACCCCAGTCTCAGGTGGTGCAGTGATCAAATGCCCCCCCACCTTAGAGAACACCTGCTCTCTGGGGACACATGTTGGTGGGCAGGACAACAGACCCGTGGCCACTTTGGATGGGGCCAGCCACACATCCCTCCGAGAGCTGTGTCACCACCATGTTCTGCCCCTCCCATCGATGCTGTCTGTGGTGCAGCAGCAGCAGCAGCAGCCAGTTGTGCCCCAGAAGCGTCAGTGCACCATGGAGGAGCTGGGGTGGGGGCAGTTGCCAAGTCCATTGGCAGCTGCAGGACATGGAGGGCAGCGTGGCTTTCAACTGAAAGCCGCATGCGTGTTGGGGGAAATCATTGTGCTCAATGGGCAGTCCTTCTCAGTGGTAGGGGATATGGAGTTTAGGCACCTGATTGGCTTCCTGACCCCCCAGTTTAAGCTGCCCTCATGCACCACCCTGAGTAGGCAGGTGGTGCCAACCTCGTACTGGCATTAAAGGAGTGGGTGAGGGAGCAGCTGGCAGAGGCTGGGGGTGCCACCATCCACTTCACCATCAATGTGTAGTCAAGCAGAAACGCACTGCATGCCTACCTGGCAGTCATGGCGCACTGGTGGCAGGACCTGGAGGCAGCATTTGGGAGTGTCAGGAGAGGTCCTGAAGCAGGGTATAGGTCGGCCCTGCTTCAGGTGGAAGTGATGGATGGCCCCCACACTTCTCTGAACATTGAGGCAGCCCTGACCACCATGGTGAGGGAGTGGGTCATGCCAAGCGCACCCTTCACCAAGGGGTGTGTGGTGACGCACAACATGGCCAACATATTGAGGGCAGTCCGCAAGGGGGCTTCACCAGCATCCCTTGGACAGCACACACCCTTCACATGGTGGTCAGGGATGCGATGGGTTGGAGGAGAAGGGGATTGGGGTAGACACCCTTAGATCCCTGATCAAGCATGGGAGGAAGCTGGCTGGTTTCTTTAACCGGAGCCTGAAAGGCAGCGACCTCCTCCAAGAGAAGAAGGTGAAGCAAGGCTCACCAGTGCACCAGCTGGTGAAGAATATGTCCACCAGGTGGAATTCCATGTTCCTGATGCTGAAGCTGCTTCTCGAGCCTGGCATCAGGTTCAACTGGTGATGGACAGCGGGGCACCTCCATGGAATGTGAGATCTTGGATCACATGGTCTTTGTTCTGAGACTTTCCCTCACCATGACAGAGACCATCAGCTCCTCCACAGCCACCATCAGCTAGGTGACCCCTCTGGTCCAGAGTCTCCTCAGGAGGCTGGAGGAGATTCTCCAGGGGCAGGATTGTGGCCCTCAGGGCAAGAAGCTGGCTGATGTGGTGGTTGACTTGGTGCAGCAGCTGAAGGCATGGCTGAAGGCACAGTGGGATGAGCTCCTCCTGCAGCAGTAATACGTGTTGGCAACCATGCTTGACCCAAAGGTCAAGGGCAGCATGGTATGCCAGGCAGTGCTCTATGGGCACTGGAAGGGTGAGCTGGTGAAGAGTGTCCGGCAGGCAGAGAGGGCTCTGGATAGTGCATGGCAGCAGCAGCAGGATGCCCCTGGGGATGGTGGGAGTAGGGGAAGCCACCCCTTTTACCTGGTGGGGACTAGCCCTGCCCCCAAGCCCTAGCAGTAGCAGCCCCAGCTGCAGGCTGAGAAGCAGCAGCACCCCTATTGCTTCTGGATGATGTGGATGGACAGCCCTCCCTGCCTGGAAAATAGGCCCCAGAACCCTGATGGTGGGTCCTGGGGCTGGAGTGGCTGGCTGCTTCTTGATGCAGTGGAATGATTGCTCTGTGTGAGCTCCCCATGAGCAGAATGACTGCCCAAGTACCCTCATGGTTGGGTCCTGACACTAGAGTGGTAGATTCTGGATGAAGTGGAATGACAGCCCTCCATGCCTGGAACATAAACCCCAAAACCCTGAGGGTGGGTCCTGGGGCTGGAGTAGCTGGCTGTTTCTTGATACGGTGGACTGATGGTTCTGTGTGAGTGAAATGATGGCCCCAGAACCCTGACAGTGGGTCCTGAGACTAGAGTGGAAGCTTCTGGATGAGGTGGATGGACAGCCCTTTCTGCCTGGAACGTAGGCCCCAGAACCCTGATGGTGGGTCCTGGGGCTGGAATGGCTGGCACCCCTTCTCGGCTGGGCATTGCAGGATGGCTGGCAGTGGTGGAGCAGTGGCAGAGGCCCGGCCAGGGCTCAGTGCCTGGCACCCCTGCTCAGCCGGTCGTTACAGGCTGGCATCCTACTGTACTGAACTCAAGAAGCTCTATTGAGGTTTGGGAATGCCGGTGAATCTCATGGACACCCAGCCCCCACCCGCCAGCGCACTTATCCGAGCTATGCCCATCTACAAGACTGAGGAGCAAATGACTGACATGCAGTAGCAGCAGCAGACATTTGATTGCCCAGATGCAGTAACTGCAGCTGACAGCGCTGCTTGGCCGGGCATTGCAGGCCAGCTACCATTGGTGGAGCAGTGGAAGAGGCCCGGCCAGGACTCAGTACCTGGCACCCCTGCTCAGCCGGGCATTGCGGGCTGGCTGGCATCATTGTGGGATACTTGCAGACAATTAAGTGAAACAACAGCCCTTCCTGCCTGGAACATAGGCCCAAAAACCCTGATGGTGGGTCCTGGGGTTGGAGTATCCAGCACCCCTGCTTGGCTGGGCATTTCAGGCTGTCTGCCATTGGTGGAGCAGCGGCAGAGTCCTGGTCAGGGCTTGGTGCCTGGCACCCCTGCTCGACTGGGCATTGCAAGCTGGCTGGCCTTAATGTGGGCACTTGCAAACAGGTAGAACTACTGCCTGGAACATAGGCACCAGAACCATGATGGTGAGTCTTGGGGATAGAGTGGCCAGCACCCCTGCTCGGCTGGGTGTTTCATGCTGGCTGGCATTGTTGGAGCAGCAGCAGAGGCCCGGCCAGGGTTCAGTGCCTGGCACCCCTGCTTGGCCAGGCATTGCAGACTTGCATGCTACTCTCAGGATCTCAATGAACTATTCTGCCAATTGGTCAAGCCTTGCCCAGTGGTGAATCATGTGGCCACCCAGTAGCAGACATTGGATTGCCTGGGCACACAACCTGTGGCACAGCAGAGGCAGCAGGAGCAGACATTGGGTTTCTGGGGCACAGAAACTGTGGCACAGACAGTAGAGGCAGCATTGGCAACAGCAGCAGACATTGGATTGCCCAGTAGAAGAACCCATGGTACAGACAGCAGAGGCGACATTGGCAGCAGCAGCAGACATTGGAATGCCTGGGCACAGAACCCCTGGCACAGACAGCAGAGGTGGCATTGGCAGCAGCAGAAATTGGATTTCCTGGGCACAGAACCTGTGGCACAGACAGCAGAGGTGGCATTGGCAGCAGCAGCAGACTTTGGATTTCTCAGTAGCAGAACCCATGGCATAGACAGCAGAGGTGCAATTGGCAGCGGCAGGGGGAATTGGATTGCCCTGTAGCAGAACCCATGGCACAGACAGCAGAGGTGGCATTGGCAGCAGCAGCAGAAATTGGATTGCCCAGTAGCAGAACCCATGGCACAGACAGCAGAGGTGGCATTGGCAG
>QEPC01010225.1:795359-822153 GCA_003113815.1 Sphenodon punctatus
GGGCAGACAGGATGCATGGAATGAACAGAAGACAGACCAAGGCAGGCTTTGATCTAGGCCATCTTGGCAGGCTGACAGGCAGTGTGGCACGAGCAGAAGGCAGATCAAGGCAGGCTTTGACGGCAGCAACATGGGCAGGCAGAAAGGCAGCGTGGCATGAGAGGCAGGAAGGCGGGCTGAGGCAGACTTTGATCTAGGCCACCTGGGCGGGCAGGTGGGCTGACAGGCAGCATGGCATGAGAAGAAGGCAGACTGAGGCAGGCTTTGATCTAGGCCACCTGGGCGGGCAGGCAGACAGGCAGCGTGGCACATACAGAAGGCAAACCGAGGCAGGCTTTGACCTAGAGCACCTGGGCAGGCGAGCGGGCAGACATGCAGCGTGGCATGAGCAGAAGGCAGGCTGAGCCAGGGTTTGAGCTTGGCAACCTGGGCAGGCGGGTGGGCAGACAGGAAGTGTGGCATGAGAGGCAGCAGGGAAGGCAGGCTGGGACCTTGGCAGGGCACTCAGATAGGCTGGCGAGAGAGCCAGTCAGATAGGTGGGCTGAGATCGTCTAGCCAGAGGCCAGTTGGCAGGTTTAAAGCTTCCCAATGCCACCCTGCGTCATGAGGTCAGTCAGATAGGCCGGCCGAGGCTGTCTAATCAGAGATTCAGAGAGAGAGAAGCAGGGCCGGTGCCAAGCATTGGGAGGGAGGAACAGCACCTCAGCAGCAGCAGCCCAGATTGAGGAGGAGCCCCGTCCCAAGACTGCTCCTGGCATGCGATGGTGTGTGCCATTGCACTATCAATCCATGTCCAGGGGCAGCTCGGGGAATCCCAGCAGTGGAAGGTTCATCTTTATGAACAGCAACTGCTCCACCAACTTGGCCCCCAGTCTCAGGCGGTGTGCAGAGCAAATGTCCCCCACCATGGAGAACACCCGCTTTCTGGGGACACGCGTTGGTGGGCAGGACAACAGACCCGTGGCCACTTTGGACAGGACCAGCCATACGTTGGTCTTGCCGGCCCAGTAGACCAAGAGATCGTTGGGTTCTATGCACGGCTCCTCCTCCAGGTAGCTCTTCACTGCTGCCGAGGCACTGTTGTAACTCCCTAATGTAACTGGTCTTTGGCATGACCTCCACCACTGCCCTCAACCACGCTGCCTGCCCTGCTGTGCACGAGTCCATGCTCACTAGAGTGTCCTGTACCTACGAGCTGCTGCTGGCGGTAGGGGTGCTGCTGTTGCTCAGCCTGCTGTTGGTGCTGCTACTACTAGGGCTGGGGGTGGGAATAGACCCCGCCGGCTGAAAGGGGTGGCTGCTCCCACTCACACCATCCCCAGGGGCATCCTGCTGCTGCTGGTGCTGCAGCGCACTCTCCGGAGCCCTCTCTTCCTCCTGGACCCTCTCCACCAGCTTACCCTTCCAGTGCCCACAGAGTGCTGTCTGGCGTGCCACGCTGCCCTTGACCCTGGGGTCCAGCATGGTTGCCAACACGTATTCCGCCTGCTTCAGGAACTCATCGAAGTGCACCTTCAGCCCTGCCTTCAGCTACCGCACCAGGTCGACTGCCTCATCCGCTAGCTTCCTGCCCTGAGAGTCACAATCCTGCTCCTGGAGAATCTCCTCCAGCCTCCTCAGGAGACTCTGGACCAGAGGTGTCACCTGACTGAGGGTGGCCGTGGAGGAGCTGATGGTCTCCGTCATAGCCAGGAACGGTCTCAAAATGAAGACCGTGTGTGCTAGGATGTCCCATTCCACCCCATTGTACCCTGGAGGTGCCCCGCTGTCCATGACCAGTTGCACCTTATGCAAGGCAGCTTCCTGCTCGAGAAGCCACTTGAGCATCAGGAAGGTTGAATTCCACTGGGTGGACACATCCTGCACCAGCTGGTGGACTGGGGAGCCTTGCTCAGCCTGCTTTTCCCGGAGTAGGTCGCTGCCCTTCACGCTCCAGTTAAAGAAACCGGCCAGCTCCTTCCCCCGCTTGATCAGGGAGCTAAGGGTGCCTGCCCCAATCCCCTTCTCCCCCAAGCCGATAGCGTCCCTGACCACCAGGTGAAGGGTGTGTGCAGTGCAAGGGATGCTAGTGAAGCCCCCCTAGTGGACTGCCCTCAAGATGTTGGCCGCGTTGTGCTTCACCACGCACCCCTTGGTGAAGGGCGCGCCTGGCGTGACCCACTCTCTCACCATGGCGGTCAGGGCTGATTTGATGTTCCGAGCGGTGTAGGGGCCGTCCTTTGCTCCCACCTGAAGCAGGGCCCACCTATACATTGCTTCGGGACCCCTCCTGCCACTGCCAAAAGCTACATCCAGGTCCTTCCACCAGTGCACCATGCCATCATGACAGGTAGGCATGATGCGCATTTCTGCTGGACCACAGGTCAGTGGTGAAGTGGATGGTGGCACCCCCAGCCCCTGCCACCTGCTCCCTCACCCGCTCCTTTAAAGCAAGATACAGGGCTGGCACCATCTGCCAACTCAGGGTGGTGTGCGAGGGCAGCTTAAACTGGGGGGCCAGGAAGCCAATCAGGCGCTTGAAGCCCATGACCACTGAGAAGGGCTGCCCATCCAGGGCAATCATTTCCTGCAATATGCATGTGGCTTTCGCTTGAAAGTCACGCCACCCTTCACGTCCTGCATCTGCTGAGGGACTTCTCAGCTGCCCCCACCCCAGCTCCTCCATGGTAGACTGATGCTGATGCTTCTGATGCTGCTGCTGCTGCTGCTCCCCCCTAGCAGCAATACCGCTCATGCTGCTAGACCCAGCTGTTTGAGCAGGATGCTTGCCCGCTGATGGAGGCGGATGACTAGTCATTGCGGTCGGGAACCCACTGGCATCTATTGCCCCTGCCTGCCCACTTAGCAGCACAGCGCTGTGGCATCCCTTGAGGTGCCTCGCTATGACAGTTGTGCCAAGGTTGGTGGGGATCACCTCAACAATGGGGAACATTGGTGACCCTTGAGGAACATCCTACTCCAAAGTACCTGCTTCTGCAGCTGCAGCAGAGACATCCACAGCCTCCTGTACTGCAGGCCTTCAGTGCCCCGTGTGGCAGTGGAGGACACGCAGGAGGTGTCGTCAAACCACCCACCGGCTAGTGCCACTGCTGGGAGTCTCGGAAGCCCGACTGCCAAAATCAGGCCTGTGGAGTTTGGGGCATGATGATGGGCTCTGGCTGCTGCATGTTGCCACTCTGCTGACATGGCCCCTACCACCTCTGCCACATGCTCCATTGTCCGCCTTACGGGCAGCAGACTGGCCTCTCCTGCTTCCCTTCTCCATGTCTTCCAACCCAAGGAATGCACTTGTAAATTTTATATATATATATTTTTTATTTATTTATTCAAATTTTTAATCTAATATATATATATACTCTAACTACTATTAACTATTCTAAAATCTATGGAACTAAATGGAATATTATATCTACAAAGGCCTAGTCCTACAAACACACTCTAAAATATTAAAACTGAATAACTACTACACACTAACACTATCTCTATCTCTATAACTAAGCTAACTCCTACACTATGTATCTAGCTATAGTTACTAACTAATATCTATCTATATAGACAATATTACACAGGGATGGAGTGGGGGGACACAGACAGTTCATATCAAACAACGCAGGGATGGGTACAAAACTGAAATGATACCTAAATCAATGTAATCCTACTCGAAATAAATCCAAAAACAGGGGAGGGAATCAGGGATGGAATAAGAGGGGAGGATTCAATGGAGGGTAGGGAGAAAGAACAGAGGGAGAGTTAAAAAATAGAAATAACACCTAAATCTATCTAATCAAATCTAAATAAACGAAACTAGCGAGGTAAATGTGTGGGATGGGTGAAATAGGAGGAGGATGGCAATGGATTAGGAATAGGAAGGAACAGAAACTGCTGGGAGAGGGAGACTTCTGAAAACACCTACTCAGGAACAGTGACTAGCTCAGAAGGTGTTGGAAGGGGAGAGGGCAATGACCTTTGTTACATGCTGTGCCTGCCTTACCACAAGCCCCATTGGCTCTGTGCAGCCTATCCCCATGTCCCCCATGTCCAATTGCAGACTGAGAAACCAGTGGTCTGAGGAAAAAAGGAACGGTGATTGGGCAGGCTGGCTGCAACTCCAAGCCTCTCCACTCCTGGTGCCAAGAAGTCTGCTCCTCAGATGCCCCCCTCCCAGTCATGTTTCTGCCACCCAAACTCATCTGAACTCACCCAAACGAGACTGAACTGCTTGGTCATTTCTGAGTTCGTATCGAGTTCGGTTCAGTGAGTTCGGGTTCAGGTTCGGTCGTTCGGTTCGATCATTCGGTTCGGTCATCCGAACAGACCAAGTTAAGTCCTTCTCGAACCATGTTCGTGCATCCCTATTTGCTACCACCTTAACTATAGGGCCACAAGTGTGGCCCTATAATAAACAATCCTTTATCTATGTTTCCTTTGATCACCCATTTGTTTTGTACTGCAGACTATTTACATACAGTTCCTTCCTCTTCTGTTTCTCTGTGTGTAATGATTGCTTAACCAAGAGCTGTTTTTCAAAGGGATGACCCAGCCCTAGTTACCTCTCTGAGATCTGTATGCCTTTTCCCTTTGTTCAGAATGCTTATGTCCATGTTCCAGCTGCCTTCTTTATACAATGCTCCCAGACATACTTTTGTGATAAATTCCCTCTCTCGCCCTTCCACGCCTTCCCTGCTCCCCTAAGCGCCTTCGTCCCTTCTCACTTGCTGCCCCCCATGCCTGGAACTCCCTCCCTGTCCACATCCGCCTTGCCCCCTCCCTTCATACCTTCAAATCTCTCCTTAAAACTCACCTCTTTCGCTCTGCTCTGTCTGACTCTTTATCCTGCTGAGCCACTATTCCTATACCTACGATCGGTTTACCCTTATCCTTGCAACATGGACCTGCCTGCTGTCATTCTCATCGTAACCAAGCCAAGTACGTGCACTTGAGACCTCGCATCTTCATGAATGTTAGACCCCTTGTCTCTCCCTCTGTTCCCCTTCCTAAGTCTCTCCCCCAGCTCCTGTCTCTCAGATTGTAAGCCCTAGGGGCAGGGACCCTGTCTATTTTATTACTTTGTAAAGTGCCAGGTAAACTGCTGGCGCTATATAAATGTTTGTTAATAATAATAATAATAATAAATTCATAAAACTAGAATGTAAACAGTGATCATGCAAAAAGTCCTGCTAACTCATTTACCTCATGCCTCTGATGCTAAAGGATTGTTTCCTAGTCTACTTTTAAGAGATCCTAAGTAACCACTTCCCTTGCGCTACTTCACGGGACATTGGATGGGAATGAAAAATGGGTTGTCAGTCTAATCAAATGGACCTGGTTTGTACAGCTAAATATATATTTTTGTGGACTAACCTTGGGCAACCAAATTTTAACATTTTGCCTTCAGCTCTTTAAGGGCACAGTCCTATATTGAGCATGATCCCATGTGGTTGTCAGAAGGAGTCAAGTAGCAGCGGCTCTATGTCTTGCAGGGTAGTGTGCAAAAAATGTAATATGGCCCCTTATGTTTTATCAGTGGATACACGAATAGCCAAACCAGGATACCTTGATATTTGACTCACCAGTCCAAAAATGTAATAAGAGCAGTCATTAGGGGTATGCACCAGGCCCCCAGGTCATTTTCGTTTTAGTTTTCGTTATTCAAAAATGTCATTTTCGTTATCGTTATTAATGACAATGTTTTCGGTGTCATCGTTATCATTTTTGGTATTGTTTTTGTTTTCAGTATCAGTATTGGTATCGGTATTGATATTGTTATCGATATCGTTATCGATATTGGTACCGCTTTAAATGAAAATTTTATTTTTGGTATTGGTATCGTTATTGATTCCATGCACAACTAATATTTATGTAAACCTAAGGGAGACAGGGGAAGGGAAAAGGAAACTATTATCTAATCAGTTATCTATATAACTATTCGAATCTATATGTCTATAATATATATCTATATCTAATCTATACTACTTATCTATAATGTACAGGGGGGAGAAGGGCAAAGAAAGGGAGAAGGTAAAATGTAGGGTAGGAGGAAGGAAAGTTATTGGTGGTAATACCTAATAAATAAATAAATAATACAATGAGGGCTAGAGAGGATTTGTAAACCACAGTTCTGTAAACGTAACCTGACAAGCAGAGCTCTCGTAGAATGGAGAGAAAAAATCTGGCCTTCCCATTATAAAGGGTTGCAGTGCCCTCCCCCAGAGTCCCCCTGATTGGTTGTGGGAGGTAGCAGGCAATCACAGAGTGCCATGAGACTGTTGGGGCCTGCTTGCGCTGCTCATTGGCCAGCGATACATCCATCAGATACTGCTGAGCTGCTCATCCCTCCGGTGGAACAGCGGGAGAACTGGGAGCAACATCACACCAGAGGCTCACCTGAGCTACGTTGGACCTGCCCACCCTGATTGACTTCACGCTACTTTAGAGTCACCCTGCCAGAGGCACAGAGTGGAACAGCGGGAGAGCTGGGAGCAGCATCGCACCAGAGGCTCACCTGAGCTGCATTGGACCTGCCCGCCCTGATTGACTTCGCGCTACTTTAGAGCCGCGCTGCCAGAGGCAGCACCAGCAGCATGCACCAGGCCTGTGCGCCTAAGGGCTGCGCGCACAAGGGCACATCGTTGTGTGCGCAGCCTTAGGCGCCAGTCACGGTGCAGGGGCACTTTCCTCTGTTAGCCCTTTTGGTCGTTTGATACATCTTAGCGATGGCCTCAGGGAAAAGACTCCGGGACAACAACCAGTCTAATTTCCCCTCACCTGGTAACCGTCCAAAGCAGAGGAAAATGGACTCTTTCCTTCTACCTGTACTCCAAGCAAACGTAGTACAGCCAGCGGAGGCGAAAGGTGGCTCCCGAATTGAGTTTGCTATTCCTGTGAGTAACTTCTTTGCTCCATTAGTGGATTTATCTACGCCCCCTCCCTCCCCCCCGATGATTTTGTTTCTCATCCGTCGCCCTTTGGAGATATTTCCCCTCTGCAACAGACGGTTGTGGCTAAACCTCGTTTACACCATGCGGACCCTTTGTATCAGTTTTTGATAGACCATGTAGCTCTCATTTCTAAAACTTTACAATATATGCATTCTAGTGTCCTCCAACTCTCCGGGAAAATGGATAGTTTAACCACGTTACTTTCCCCAGGGAAAGGGACTGTCCAAGAGGGCCCACCCAAGGGGCTTCATAAAATTCAACCCAGGACACCCCAACTTGTAAGATCCCCAGCTGATACTCAGTTAGGGGAAAGACTTGGATCCATTTCTCAGTGTTCGGTGGCGGTTCCAGGTGGTAGGCACCAGGGGCAATCATTTAGCTTGGATGTGGCTAAGCTCCTGTTTTCAATTCGTTGGCCCACTACTGGTCGTTTGCCTAACTGGTCGTTCAGTTTGGATGTTGCTGAGCACCTTCGAGTCCTTTTGGCTCTCCCTATCACAAGACATGATATTTGGGCAGTTGACCATCTTCAGGCATCTAGAGATAGTTGGACTCTTATTGTTCTGTTTAAATCTCCCAAATTATTAGTTAAAATAATGGACAAAGAAAATATTTTAAATAAGCATGCAATTTTTATTTTGACAGTTTTTTGCACCACTTCAAACAATATTTATTATTGTCCCACTTTGTCTCCATCCCTTGAGACTGTGCAGCCCCCGCCTTGCCACGGTGGACTTCGGACAGTTCTGCCCACCAAGGCCCAACCAGCGATTTTTTCCAAAGGGCCTGTGCAGTCGGACCCAGATTTTTCACCTCTGGGGAAACTAGTTGACATTACTAACAATCAGGATATGGAGGTGAACTCGGGTGGGCCTGTTCGGGTGCGGATGGCCCAGGGGATCCCGAGTGGTGAGAACTCCCCGATACTCCAACCTTTGGCAGGGCCGGCCCAAGGGTTTCAGGGGCCATGTGCCAAGCCTTGCTGCGGGGCCCCAAAGGCCAGTCGGCACTCGCTAGAATTGTGGGGGGGGGGATTTTCAAGGGATGGGCGGCTGGTTACTTACCTGCAACTTGACTGTGTCAGCTCAGTTCCACAGCGTATAACTGGCCAGGGATTCCCAGGGAGTTTACGCGCCCCCCCCCCAATGAGTACTGACTCGGAGACTCTCGGTGGGGAAAAAAACAAAAACCGGCGGTGTCGGTCAGTCTCTAGCCTGCGGTGGTGCAGAACCCCTCCCCACCGCGGGGCCATGTGCCTGGGCATTGGTGGCACATGCCTCAGGCAGGCCCTGACCTTTGGAGTTTAAAGATCTATTCCTGAGCCTAGAGCAGGTGGTTTTTAAGCTTACTAAGCTTAAGGAAGAGTCTCCGACCCCATACCAGCCAGGGAGGAGGTCAGGCTGCAGGGTTCCCCACAGGGGCAGTAGCTCCCCCTCCTGCTCTTCTACCCCCTCAAGAAGAGGGGAGGGGAGCAGTTTGGAGGTACCCGCCGGTCCTATTGCGGGAGCCGGGCGGGACTCCAAACCCCGATTGAGAAGCTTGCCTGCTCCTCCTCCGAGATCTAGCAAAAGGACCCCGAGTCACTTGCAACAAGTGGCTCTTGATCAGATCGATGGAGAGGAGCTACAAACACCCCTGCTTGATGCAACAAGACTTTCTACTCTCGAGACAAGAGTGGACACTGCTAAATTATGCCCCCTAGAGCCTCTTGGATCGGTTGCCTCAGACTCGGCATCTACCAAATGACTGCCACCGGCCCCTGGGAGGCTTTTGACATTGGCCACTTGGAATATATCAGGTTGGAATTCTTGTCTGAAGGATCCTGATTTTCTACTTTTTATTTCCACATTTGATATAATTTTACTGCAGGAAATGTGGGCACTGCAAGATCTGATTGTCCCAAGTTTCGATTCCTTTTGTCTTTCAGCCACGCCCTGTTGTAAGTAGGGCTGCCCGAACGGTGGATTGGTCTTATTAACACGTACTTCATTGGGTGCAAAGATTAAATGTTTGGCTTCGGTAAATGCTCATGTAGCTAGTTACCACTGCTGTTTAGATACAGGATTAGAATTAATAATCGGGAACATTTATATTCCTCCTCTTTCTTCATCATTTCACTCGTGGGAATTATGGTCCCAATGTGAAAATCTGTTTGAGTCCCAGTGTAATATCTATCCAGGGGCCACGCTATTGGTGAGCGGAGACTTCAATGCCAGGATTGGGGATTTAACGCCAGATAAGGGAACCCCAGTTCTTGACAAATATGCCCCGTTTGTTCACTCAACCTTTAGATCCTCCAGGGATCACGTTTGCTCTCGGGTTCACACAATGTATTTAGAACATCTCCTTTCCTCTTTAAATTTGAGAATTCTGAATGGCCAGACTGCAGGGGATATGGAAGGAGAATTCACATTCCATTCCCCTTTGGGCTCATCAGTTATTGATTATATTCTAATATCAGAGACATCTAGTTTTCTGGCCAAGTCATTGACGGTCACCCCAAGGCACGAATCTAACCACTTTCCTCTAGTCCTCGAACTAGTTGATCCATACTCGTGTCAAACTGAAGTGGTATTTGCCTCACATGAGGTTGTATGCTCTAAAATTAGGTGGTCAGACACAGTTAATCAAGTCTTTCTTGAGTTCATAAACAATGAAGAGATGAGGACCTTATTGGCACAGTCCCTGTCACATCTGGATGTTTCTGGGTCTTGCGTTTTTTTGAACGAACTCTTGACCTTATTGGCTCCCTTCCTTAAAAATTACAATTCCCCGCGTCCCAGCAATTTGAAAGCTCCATTTTGCGCCAAGTGACAAGGGCTTTGCAACAACGATCCTCTCCTTTAGTTCGCTCTCGGTTTCTTGAACTCAGAAGGGATTATCGTAAAATGCTCCTGAGGAAGAAACGCTCCTTTCAGGAGGCTTTTTGGGCTAAGTTATTACAAACAGCCAATGGGAAATCCTCGCTACCCTTTTGGAATCTGGTGCGCTCACACCTACCCAATAGATTGGGCGAAGGCAGACCGGTCCCTTTACCTCAATCTGTCTGGCAAGAGCACTTTGAAACCCTTTTTGCCCCGCCCAGTCCTACGATCTGTGCTATTTCCCTGTTACCTATCGATCACTTCCCCCAATGGCCCAATGTGACGGTAGAGGAGATCCGTCATCTGATTTCAGGCCTTAAACCCAGGAAAGCCCCCGGAGTTGATTACGTCTCGCCAGAAATAATTCTAAGCGCTCCAGACTGGTGGACTGGAATTTTGGCTCCACTATTCATGCAAATTAACTCTACTGGTCGTATTCCCCCTGATTGGCGTAAAAGTATAATTAGTCCAATTTTCAAAAAGGGTGACACACACTTCTCTCCCCTCCAATTACCGCCCCATAAATCTGTTAAGTATAACTGGGAAATTGTACGTGAGATACTTATTGGGGCGTCTACAGGACTGGTTAGAGGATAAGGAAATTTTGGAACCCGAGCAGGCTGGTTTTATCCAGGGGCGTTCGACATCTGACCACATAGTAGCTTTGAATTCCCTTTTGGGGAAATATGTCAAATCTCAGAGTAAGATGTTCTTGTGCTTCATTGACCTCTGGGCGGCTTTTGACTTGGTTGACCGCAAGCGTCTCTGGCTCAAGCTGGAGACTTTGGCCATGGATCCCCATTTACTATTCTTGATTATCGCTATACATTCCAACAACTCTCTGCAGGTTCATTTTACTCCTCAGAATCAACTAACAGATAGCATTTTGGTGCATAGAGGTGTGCGGCAGGGCTGTATTCTGACCCCCACCCTTTTAAATCTGTTTCTAAATGGAGTAATAGCTCACCTAGCGGGATTCGACGTCCACGCTCCTAAGTTGGGCAACCGAAGGATTGCTGCCTTATTATATGCAGATGATACCATCCTCCTGTCACAAACCAGAATTGGTTTGTTAAGGTCTATGAAGCATTTATCTGCGTATTGCACTCAGGAGCATTTAGAAATAAATTTCACAAAAACCAAAACCATGATACATTTGATCATGGGTCCAAAACCAGCTGGACCCAGATCAAAATTACAGAAGTGGTACATAGGATCAAATATTATAGAACAGATTTACTCATATAAATATTTGGGGGTTATAATTACCCCAAATCTTAAATGGAACATCCACTGCAAGACAGTTAGGGACTTGGCCCTAAAAACAGTAGCTGTACTACTCAAGCTGTTTTTTTACCAAGGGTGGGAGACTGGTTGTTCCAGCCTTGAGATTTTAAGACCAAGGTTCTGAGGCTCATCTCCTACGCATTTCCAATTTGGGGGCAGAAGTTTCTAAACCATCTGGAACTGGTCCAAAATAGGTTTCTCAGAACTCTGTTGGCAGTCCCAAAGGGTACTCCCCAGGTCCTATTACGCCGTGAATCAGGCTGTCTCTCATTGAGCTCTGGTTTAAAAATTTGTTTGCTCAAATATTGGTTGAAGACAGTAATGTTTAAAAACACAACTAACCCCCTGATTCTGGCAGCCTTAGGAGATAATCTTCTGGCTTCATGGGAAAAAACAATAGCCATGGAAATTACCAAATTGGGCTTTTCAAAAGATTATTTATTAGCTAGGGGCCTTTTGGAAGCAGTGTCTGATTAAACAACGAATCCTGGACCAAACACAACAAGATGAAAATATCCTACTGGACTCCCAATTGGTTGCCCCTCTGTATAAAGAAATGTCCACCCCCCCACTACCCCTCAGGTTATGTTTTCACTTGGCCTTACTCGCAGGGGAGAGTTGCCTTCACAAGGTACAGGCTGAATGTTTTCTCCTCAGCAGTTCTCGAGGGTCGTCACTTTGGAATCCCTTGGGAGGATAGGATTTGTGTTTTATGTGCCTCTAGGAGGATCGAAACCCTGGCTCATGTGATCCTGGACTGCCCGGCTTACCAGCCCCTCAGGCAGAAGTACTTGGCTAAGTTTTTGATGGCTAGCCCTGCTAGGGGGGAATCTCGAATCCTGGTGAACCTCTTTAACCCAGCAGACTCAATTAAATCTAGGGTGGTGGCAAATTTTTGTCATCAAGCCTCCCTGACTCAAGCCCAACAGGCTGAGGCAATGGGGTAAAATTTGAAGTGACTTACGACTTTTAAGCCTAATCATTGCTAGGATTTACATACACATTTGCAACTTTTTGGTGTGCATAATGAGTAGATGAGTGTATGTGGTATAGTCCATTTTAGTATTAATTTATATTAATTTAAATATTTATATTTATACTTATATTTGTGTTTGTATTATATCTTATGTTTTTGTGTTTGTTTGTAAAAACCTACAGGTAGAACAATAAATAATTACTTACTTACTGCTCATCCCTCCAAACACATGCACAATTCAAGAGTTCAACTCTGTTAATGAGATGTCTGCTCCCTCTTTCCCTCTCCACATTTTCCCTCCAAAACCCAATTGCCACAGCACTAATAATGAAAATGATAAAGACATTGTTGTTTTTGTTTCTCATTATCATTTTTGGTATCATTTTTGTTATTGATATTGATATCGTTATTGATATTGTTATCGATACCGTTATCAGTATTCTTGGTTGTTGTTTTTGGTATTCTTGGTTGTCATTTTCATTATCCTTGTCGTTTTTCTCGGTTTTCATTTTCATTATTTCAATAATGAAATTATTGCAACTCCTCATTTTTCCTCCCTCCCCTTCCTCTCCCTCTGACCTGTCCATCTGCATCGATGGAGTCACCATCCATCCTGTTCTCCAAGCCTGTAGCTTGGGCTTCATCTTTGATACGCACCTCTCTTTTGAACCTTACATTGACTCTGTGGCCAAATCCTGCCGATTCGCCCTCCATAACATTGCTCGGATCCGCCCCTTTCTCTCTAGCTCCTCGGCCCAAACCCTTGTTCATGCCATGGTTATCTCTCACCTCGATTACTGCAACCTCCTCCTCGCTGGCCTCCCTCGCTCTCACCTGTCCCCCCTTATCGCAATCCAAAACTCCACTGCCAAGGTCATTCACTCTGCCCGTCGCTTCGACCATGTGCAGCCTCTCCTCTCCTCTCTCTTTACTGGCTCCCCCTTCCTGAACGTATCCTGTTTAAACTCCTGGTTTTCACATTCAAAACACTCCACAACCAAGCTCCCCATTACCTCTTGGACCTAATCTCCCTACACACTCCTGCACGCGCTCTCTGCTCTTCCTCTGTCCCCTCCCTCACTCTCTCTCGTTTCTCCTGCTCACCTAACCACCTTCGACCCTTCTCCCTCGCTGCCCCCCATGCCTGGAACTCCCTCCCTACCCACATCTGCCTTGCCCCCTCCCTCCGCTCCTTCAAATCCCTCCTCAAGACCCACCTTTTCTTCGTCACCTTTCCCAATGCCTGCTAGTCGTTCCCCATATACTTACTGTCTGCCCTACTCTGAAGACTGCTGCAACCTTCCTGATTGTAACCAAGCCAAGCACACGCACCTGAGACTTCGCATCCACTTGAATGTTTGTTTGTCTTCTCCCCTGTCTCTCCCACTGTCCCCCCTCCCTGTCTCCCCCTCCTTGTCTTTTAGATTGTAAGCCACAGGCAGGGACCGCATCTATTGTATGTTTCTGTACAGCACCAAGCTCATGACTGGCGCTATATAAATGTTTATAATAATAATAATAACAATTAATAACGAAAACAAAAATGACAATTTTCGTTATCGTTATTCTAATAATGAAAACAACATGCACACCCCTAGCAGTCATGGGGCATTTCAGTCATGGGGACCTACACATAACTATGGGTAAAAACAAATGTGTGACTAATGGTTCCACTCACTGGGCTGTCCCAGGATGGGAAAACACAAGTGACAGGGCCCAGGTCAGACCAAGACACTGAAATGATATGCTCAGCTGGGGATCTGTCCCACTGGTTGTACGACTCAGGTAGGACCAGGAGCAGAACAAGCATGTGAGGTTCCAGCCCTGTATGCCGAGTGCTCCCAGCGCCCTGCCTCCCACCATGACAGGCAATCATGGCTTCTGGCCATGGCAGTCCCTGGGCTGGGTATATCGCACCAAACAGATGTGCTAACCAGCTGTGACTGCTTTGGCCCGGTTGCATGGGCCTTAGCCCATGCTGTAACCTCTGAGATTTTATGAGGTCACAGCCCAGGCTAGCCGTCAGCCCCTGGCCCTGGAGGTTTGGAGTGCTGCCTCAACTGCTGGGACCACCTCTTAGACCTGATCTCAGTCTAGTTCCCTCCTCCCCATGTCTCCTTCTATGTCTCTCACTCCTTGCCATGCCACACCCTTCCCCAGTGCTATGGTGTCCTATTGCTCTAGTCCTGCCTCCCAACTTTCTAATTGACTACCAGCCAAAACTTTAGGCTGCTGGTGGCCACAGGCATTTGGGTGGAGCAACTGCTCTTCCCCCCATTTGTGTGTGTCTGTCTCTGATTGCATGTACACAACCCCGCTCCTAGTCCTAGCCCCTTGTGCGTCTCCCTGTGTGTCCTGTGCTGTAGTAGTTATATGTATTCCCATACTCTTCCTAGTCCCTTGTGCTCTCTCCTGTTCTGGCAACCTGATGCTTTGCATCCCTTTAGTTCCTAGGTTCTCTGTTCCCCTCCCTTGTTCCCAGGTCCTTGTACCCCTCTAGATTCCTTGCTCCCCCTTGCATCCAGACGTCTTGTTCCTTCCCCAATTTAGGTTCCTTGAGTCCTTGCTTAATGTTCCTTCCCAGGCCTCAATGATGAGCCATATGCTTTCTGAGGCTGGCAAGACCAGCTCTCTGTGATGAGCTTTACTCTCCCACACATTGGAGTATGGCTGAGAGGTTTTCCCTTACTTTGTTGCTATCCTACTCCAGTTCCTCCAGGTTTCCCTCTTCCAGTTCTCCTTCTTCCCTTCAGTCTCCCTGTGTCCTGACCCTCATGCCCAGAGTTATCCCGGGTCAACATCTGGCGGCATCAGCACACGTGTAGGTTGGTCAAAGTGGGCTACAGCAGGCCAAGGTCACATCGGTTTTTACCCTATGTTGTTCCATGGCTAAAACTGTCTGTGAAGTAGAGCTGCAACCAGGCACACAAAGATCCCGGCACCCCCCAGTGAAACTGGGGGGGAGGGAAGTGCTGGCCGGCCTTTGAAAGTGACATCTTGGGCGTTGTGGGGAGAAGCACCGGATGGCCTTTGAAAGTGACAGGCCCCAGCTTGGATCGATGTGGAGCCAGGCTCCACAGAGCTCTCTGCCAGCAGCTGTCAGTTTCACATGTGGCTTCCTGGCCACAGCACCTATCAGATCACTGTGTGGGAAAAGCCCCAGCCCACCTTTGAACCTGACAAGCCCCAGTTGGAATGCTTTGCAGAGCTCCTGGCTGGAGCTTGTCAGTTTCTCTTGTTAATGCTCTCATTTTGGGGAATTGAGCACCCGATTGGTCCTTGGGTAATCCATCGAGTGCCCAATGGGGTGCCTACTCAGGGACACTAATTTTAGTACCTGATGCAGCTCTAATTTGGAGTCCAGGGGACCCTGTAGCTCCCAAGAGCACGTCTTCACAAACATTAACAAATGGGCACTTTGCTTCACTCTGCTCTCATTAGTGCTTCACTATCTTCCTGATACTGTCCTATGGTACAATTTTGCTTTCTCTATAGGGAGTGCTTCATCATTTTTTACTGTAAAGCAATCCACATGACTTGCTGCTCCACAGCAGTGTGGGAGCAGCCAAGTACTAATGAGGTACTTTGCCTGGAGCCAAACAAACTGCCTCGTTGCTTCTGTTCATGAGGATACTGTCCAACAGGCACAAAGCACCATGTAAGGTCAGGCCCTTCATCTTCCCACATCTTTTAATTCCCAATTAGAGGCCTAATTAATTTTATTACTCCTCTCTGAACTTCTTCTAAATTGTCAATATTTCCCCGGTATGAATTTACAGAGAGCTGAACATAGCAAGGCTGCTTGCCCACATACTGATTTTAACACGAGAATTGGTCTTGCCTTCAATGATCGGTAATGTGAGTTTTCAGGTGGGCTGCATGCCCACATTACTTTTTTCGTGGGCATGGATCCATTATTGAAAATATCCCTGCCTCCTTACTGAGACGGGCTGCAGGGAGTGCATAACACATGTGCTCCGAGCATTGCACTGGCTGCCTATTGTCTTCTGGGCCAGATTCAGTAATGGTGAATGATCATTACTGGGCCAGTAATGGTGTTGATCTTTAAAGCCCTTCATGGCCTAGTCCCTGCTTATCTGAGTGATCACGTCACCCCCTAGGCGGCCTCTGCGGTTGTCCAGGGGTGCCCTCCTGGAAGGCCTGCATTATCTGGGAGTTCAAATGGACTGACGGTGGTTGCACCATCACTCTGGAATTCCCTTCTGGTGGAGGTTTATTTATTTATTATTATTATTATTATTATTATTATTATTAAACAAGCATTTATATAATGCCAGCAATGTACCTGGCACTTTACAAATGAATAGAATAAACATGGTCCCTGCCCTAGGGCTTACAATCTGAGAAACGGGTGGGGGATGGGGGTGGAGGGGTGTTGCCTCAGTCCAAATCTTCTTGCCTGATGGAAGAGCTGTAAGACCTGGATCTTCCATCAGACATTTGGCAGGGGAGGGGAGGAAGGGGAGATGTGTTTGATGGGTTGGAGGGTGGGGATTTTTATGCACAGGTCAGAGTTTTTAGTGTAGTTTATTGTTTTTATTTATGTTTTATATTTATATATTTATATTGAAATTGTTGTTTTGTTGTTTTATTTTTTATACTTGTGAGCTGCCCCAAGTCACTTTTACAAGAGGGGTGGGATAAAAATAGGCAAAAGAAAGAAAAGAAATTACCTATTGGGTTGGGCTGGTTTGTGGGGAGGGCAGGCTGAGGTGGGGTGGTGCCGGGGATTGCCTCCTCCCCACCCAGAAACCCACTCAGCAGTGGCAGCAGCAGCAACTTCTCCAGCCAATTCTCCTGCTGGCTCCTTCTGGCTGCTTCCTGGCCCACCGCATGAGGCCTCCCAGGGCAGCATGGCCGGATGGTCTGCCTGTGCTGCCCTGAGAGGTCCTGTGTAGCAGGATATGGCCAGAAAGAGCCAGCAGGGGAGCTGGCTGGAGAAGGTGCTGTTGCTGCCACCACCTGTGCATCCCCCTAAACTCCCCCCACCCCCAGCTGCTGTCTTCCCTCTTCCCACTGGTTGGGCTGGGTGGGGTAACTCCCCACCCCACCTCCTCACCTACGCAGCACCTCTTCCTCCAGGGCTGATCTGAGTGTGTACGGGTCGCCTCCCCCCACACACCCACAGCCCATCTCCCTACCTCCTCCCCCCAAACTAATGTTAATTAGTCCACCTACCTGTGCTGCGCTGAATCATCCTGTTGCTGAGGGGGGTCCACTGTTGCTGCCGCTGCCTCTGCTCTGCTGCTCTGTTGCTCCACGGGATTTCCGGGGACTTGCGAGGAGGAAAAAAAGATCTGTGAGCTCCGGGGGGTGGGGGGAGTGAAGAAGCCAGTCACGTGGGTCAGCTTGTACCCTCTCCTACCCGGAAGTGGCTCGGGGCTACTTAGCCCAGCTGCCAGTGGCCCTGCTGGGAGTTCACCTACCTGCGCTGCGCTGAATCATCCTGTTGATGAGGGGGGTCTGCTGTTGCTGTCGCCGCTGCTGCTCTACTGTTCCATTGCTCTGTGGGATTTCCAGGGACTTGTGGGGAGAAAAAGATATCTGTGAGCTCTGGGGGAGGGGGGAGGGGGAGCGAAGAAGCCAATCACGTGGGCCGGCTTGTCCCCTCCTCTCCTGGAAGTGGCTGGGGGCTACTTAGCCCAGCTGCCAGTGGCTCCGCCACAGGCTGCGAGCCACAGGTCGTGGGCCGAAGGGCTGCAGCCAAAGAGTGCAGCACTTACGGGCATTTTGGGGCTGCAGGGGACCCAGGGGAGTTTGTTGGCAGGTAGGGGTGTGTTTGTTCAGGGTTGGGGAGGAAAGGTGGGGTGTGTGTAGGAGGGGTGGTTAGAGGATAGGGTGGGCTGGGTCGGGGAGGGGGGTCCTGGTGAAAAACCCTGGTGGCAGCAGGGGGAGGCGTAGGGAGGCCACCTGGAGGCAGCAGGTGGGGAGGTATCTGACTCCTGTGAGAGAGGAAGTCGGAGGGGGGGTATGTTTCGTGCCAGTCCCTGGTAGCAGCAGGATGGCTGGGTGGACTGAGGGGGTGGTTTGGGGGAGAAGTGGTGGTGGGATGAGGGGGGTGAGGGGCCGTTGGGCAAACAGCCGGGTTTAGGGGGCCAGGATTGGGCGGACGGTGGGGGAAGAGCAGCAATAGGGGTGGCTCTTGGGTGTGGACGGTATGGTCTGCAGGGTTGGATGGTTCACACCCCTAGGGGACCTAGGTGCCTCTTGGAGGTGCAGCGTGCCATCCCCACTCTGGGATGGAGGGAGGAGCTAGGTCCAAGGTCTGCCTATGGGGGGCTGCTGTTGTTAAAAGCAAGGTCCATTGTGAACAAGGCCCCAATTGTCCGGGATTTAATCCTGGATGGGGCTGTGGACCTCACGTGTATTACAGAGACCTGACTGGATGAGATGGCTGGACCAACTTTAGCGGACCTCGCTCTGGCCGGGTATGCCGTACAGCACCAGCCCCGCACAGGCAGCCGGGGAGGTGGTGTAACAATTATTTTTAGAGAAGACTGGCCTGTTAGGAGATATCCAGTCCAGGAGATTGCAGGTATTGAGGCCCTCCATGTGGTATTTGATTTGGCTGGTGGCAAGCTAGGGGTACTGCTGGTGTACTGGGCCCTTCCTGTCCGGCAGCATCCCTTGCTGCTCTAGCAGAGTTGGCCTCGAAGGTGGCATTGGGCTCCTCCAGGACCTTGGTCCTGGGGGACTTCAACATCCATGTCGATGCCGGCCTTGAAGGAGTGGAGCGAGAATTCATGGCCGCCATGGCAACCATGGATTTGTCCCAAGTGGTCAACTGTCCGACCCACATGGGGGGGTGGGTATACACTTGACCTGATCTTCAGTTCTGGCCTTGAGGTGGGTGGTCCGGTAGTGGGGGAGGTTAGGGCTATGCCCTTGTCATGGACAGACCATTATCCCCTCCAGGCCAGCCTCTCAGCGCACCACCTCCAGAAGGGGATGGGACCAGTTAGATTGGTCTGCCCTCGGAGGCTGATGGAACCCCAGCGATTCCAAGAGGGCCTGAGGGAATTAACCGTGGACCTGGACAGCCACTCTGTCGATGAACTGGTCCAGCATTGGAACAGCTTGCTGGGGGAGGCCATTAACAGGGTGGCTCCAAGATGCCCCCTGCCTCCGTCTCGTCACCGCAGGGCCCCTTGGTTTACTGAGGGGCTGCAATGTATGAAACAGGAAGGTAGGAGGCTAGAGCGACGCTGGCGTCGGACTCGCTCTGACTCCGAACAACTTCTCCATAGGGCCCATTTGCAGTCCTATGTTGAGGCTATGAGGACAGCAAAGAAGGAGTTATTTGGGGAGGAAGGAAGGAGGGTGGGTTAGGGTTTTAGCTCTTCCCTACCTTTTTATTTTTATCTCTTTTCCCGACCCTGTTTTGGTTTTTAAATTGTGTTGTTTTAAAATGTTTTTTATTCTATTTTTATGGATGTTTTTTATTAAACTGTACATCGCACGGGGATGCCATTGGCATGGGGGGTGGGGGGGCGACTAACAAATGTGTAAAAAAATAAAATAATAATAAATAATTTAACTTTAAATTTGAATGTACACGTTCAAATTTTATGTTAGTTTCTACTCACGTGAGTGACAGGGATGGATTTTCCATCCCTGTCATCCATGATGAAACTAATGTTAGTTTCCTTGCTGAATGAGGAACGCTGCTTGCCCATGTTATACAAACTAACGTTAGACAGGAATTAATGTTAGTTTGTATAATGTGGGAAAGCAGCCCAATTTCAAGCGTGCACTCGTCCAAGCCCTATGGGAAGGGACTATTGCCTCCTAGGCGCCTTTAGGTCTAACATTGCAAAACACATTCGGTGCTTTGCCTCCATGTAGCATCTAATTTGCTGTCCACTCTTTTTTTTTTCTTTTTTTTTTTTCCCCCCAAATTTATACCCCGCCCCTCCTGCAACGCAGCTCGGGGCGGCTTCCAACAATAAAACAGTAAAATACAATAAAATTCATTTAAAACAATCAAATATTAAATATTAAATATAAAACAGGGCTAGATAGGTAAAATAAATGGGTAGGGGACTAAAATCCTCCCTCCCCACCCTCCCTCCCAAAGGCCTGGGCAAACAGCCAGGTCTTACAGTTCCGCCGAAATGTTAAAAGGCTTGGGGCCAGTGGAGCAGCCAGCGAGTAACCATAGTACACAGCTCTTTCTCTTTGACTCCCCTGCTGCCAAAGTCTCACCTTATGGCTCCACAAAAATAGCCATGACTCTGCCCACTCATCCAGCTTCTGGGAAATTCAAATGTTGGTGATAAGAAGAGTGACATTGTGGATAGTTCTCCAGGGAGCTTTCACGCTGTTATAGTGAGTGACCCATTTACTCTTTAATTTCATCCCTGTGCAATGCACCACAGCAGCTGGAGAGAATGTTGCAAGGGGACAAGACCACAGGGAACATCTATCCATCTAGGGTTATTACCTCTGTCACGGGCTTTCATCTGAAGGGTATGAGTCTATATTGAGGGGACAGGGCAAAGGAGCTGCTATGCCCCTTTCTGACAAAACCCTGACCTTACAGAGTGTCATGACATCACGATGATCACATAGGGCCTTTTTAAACAAGTGGGATTTCTCCCATAGTTTAAACCTGCGGCTCTGGGAAACCCCTGTAGAGGGACTTTTAGGGGTGTGCAATTTGTTTTTGTTATTATGATAATGAAAACGATTTTTTTAATTTTCTTTTTCATTATTGTAACAACCAAAATGACAAATAATAATAATGAAAACAAAAATGAAAACAAATTTTTGTTTTTGAAATAATGGGGGGAAAACTGAAACATGTATTTCTGGCTATAACCTTTTTGGTTTTTATTCAATTCTGATGAAACATGGGGATGCTATACCACCATGAGAGGTCAATAGGTATACCAAATGTCGAAATTATTGGACAAAGGGAACTGATTTTATAAGCAGTTGAATGTTGTGTATTTAAGAAAAGCTCCATACATATTCCTGGCTACAATATCTTTATATTCTGTTCAATTTGAATGAGACTTGGGAATATTATGTCCCTCCATACGATTACTAATTCTGCCAAATTTAAGAAAGATTGGATAAAGGGTCCTGATGTTATAAGCCATTAATGTGAAAATGCATTTCTGGCTGTAACATTTTTATATTCCATCTTGTTTACAAGACATTTGGCAGGAATGTATCACATACCTTCCCTGTCAAACTATAGGACAATTTGATAAAGGACCCCAATTTTATAAGCAAATGAAGTTGTCCCCTTGAAGACCATTATTCAGATAAACAGCACCACATACAGTGCCAGTCAGAGGCAGGCACCTGGCATGGCAGGGGGAGGGAGGCTGTAGGAGGGAGGATGGTGAGCAACCCAACAGACTGACAGACATGTTCACTGACCATGCTTCCAGCTTTGCAGGACTAATCAGTGGTGGTTTTGAGGCAGGCATAGAAGTGACATAACTGGGACTTTGGGGATAGCATCCCAGCAATCGGGAGACATAGTTTACACATCCATACTGGCCAATTATCATCACAATCACATCCTGAAGCACTGTGACAGAGGACATAAGAGAATCTGTATTGGCTCTTTGATGCTTCCAACTTCCCAGTAACAAGTGTGGGAGAGAAGTTGGGGTGGTCATAGCACAGAATGAGGATATTTGGTTGACATTTCTGCTGGCCAATTAGCATCACAAACAGACCTTATACCACAGTGACAGGTAAGAGAATACCTGGCATAGGCTCCTTCTCTACATACACTGTGCAAGCTTATAAAATTGGAACCCTTTATCACATCTTTCTGATATTTGGCAGAGATGATCCTGAATGTGTGAGATACATACGTGCCAAATTCCATGTACACTGGCTGGACTAAAAAGTTGTTACAGTCAGAAATACATGTATAAGTTAATTGCTTTTGCCATCAGGTCCCTTTATTCAATCCTTCTGAACGGTGGCATAGATAGTAAACCTGGGGAGGGTTATAAACACATCAAGTTTCATCCACATTAGATAGGAGACAAAGAAGTTACAGTCATGAATGTATATGCAGATTTGTGCAAAATAACACAATTCAACTGCTTATAAAATTGGATTCCTTTATCCAATCTTTCTGAAATTTAGTACACGTAATTCCTTCCGCTGGAGTTACAGCTGAAAATGTGTTTCCCATTGAAACGGATAGAAATTTAAAACAAAAATGAAAATGAAAAACAAAAATGAAAAATGACATGGGTCCCTGGTGCACACCTCTATTTTAGGCGCTCCTCCATGAACCAGAAGTCACTTGAGAACCATTAGAAACAGCAGCACTGTGCGACTCCTGGGTGTTTTGAGACATGGTGTAGAGGAGATTCTGATAATTGAGGTCTTCTCTACGCTGCATCTCAAAACACCCAGGAGTCGCATGGTGTCGCTGTTTCTAATGGCACCTGAGTGACTTCCAGTTCATGAAGGAGAGTTTAAAGCCCCCCACGGGGTTTCTCAGAACCTCAAGTTTAAACTGCAGGAACAATCCTGCTCATTTAAAAAGGCCTATAGGGTTGGGGCCACATCAGAAATGTGGCAGGGAAGTCCATATGCCCCCTCTCCTTTCTGATGTGGGTGCTCCCAGAAGCCCATTTCTCCAGGTTACTGGGACACCTTGGCTGACAGATAGGGCTTCTGGGAGCAGCCACATCAGAAAGGACGCCGGGGACTCTGGATCAAAATCCAGAGTCTCTGAGCAAAACCCAGAGAGGTGGCAACCTACCTCCATCCCTCCCTATTTTTATACCACTGCCCTCTAGACCTCTTTCAGCATTGCTGCTTTCGCTCCTGCTAAATAGCTTGGATTCTTGAATATCTTTGCTAGCTTGCTTTCTTTCTGAGCTGAACCGCATTTTATTTTCTGATCCTTTTTCTCAACTTTCTCTGCTCCTTTCCTTTGTATTATTCCTCACTCTTCAGTGGTGTTGGCAACATGGCCTCTTTTTTTTTTATTACTTTTGAATTTCATTCAACAGAGCATCATTAATTTCCAAAAATACCATCCTGCAAAAATGGAAGGTGAAAGAACAAACTACAACTGCTGTCTGGAATAATAAAGTGATTGATCTAGCGAGTCCTGAGAAAGTCACCTTCCATGCTAATCAGAGTTTTGCTTCCTTTGGAGAAATCAATGTGGTCAGTATCCTGGAAAGTGTAGGATTACACTTCTGAGTAGGGGGGTCTATAATAACAGATGATACTGCAGGTATGCCTTTCTGTTGTCCCTTTCCGGGCTCTGTTCATGAAACCCTGGACTCTGTACATGCCCAGGCTCTCATACCACTGTTCAGTTGCAACCAATAGAATTATACCATAGAAATCAGACATACAGGAAATCAAGGCGATGAGTTCACTTACCTCTGATGTCAGGAGGGACTCATTTGCCACAGGAAAATGCGGAATGATCTTGGCCAACAGCAGATAGAAAAGAATGGAAACACGTTTCATGATGGTTGGAAGTTGCCAGCAGTGGTGTGTGGGAAACTGGATTGAACTTCTGGGGTGGGAATCAGCTGGGGATGTGTAAACTGGATTTATATTTAGGTTTATGTGGGGGATTTTGACTTAGAGCTGTGCAGTCGTAATCACATTGGTGGTAGCTTCACCCCACTGGCTCCTCAACCAAGCCTATACACCAAATATGTAATCCTGCAGTTCCTCTCGTGCTGAGCAGGAATACTGTTGCAACAACAGATTGATTGGGGGTTAGCCATGCATTTTCAGTGCTATGCACACATTGAGTATAAATTCTGTTTGTTGAAACACACATCTCCAAACACACTTAATGTGGATTTTTGGTTCCTAGAAAGCATGGTCGTGGCCGACACACATTTCCCACTATCACGTAGCCACTCTTACATATCGATAAGTGTACGTCCCCCATTCTGGTCTGTGGTAATCTGAGAGCCCGTGGAAACATGACTTCACTGCAGGTGGGAAGCGACTCATCTAACAGCTGGAACACACAGCAGCATGAACAGGAGCAGCTGGAGGACTACGATTATGTGAGCAATTCCAGCACAATTAATTTCCACAGGTTACCATTATGTCTGATACCACCCATTTAGAGGCATTCGATCAAAATCCCATAGGGTGAGCAGCAGCATGTAAATGTAGCTTCTTCTAGCACAGGAATTATCACTCTGCTGGAACCATAGAATCTTACAATATCATAAGTGGCATAGAGCATATAAATTGGGAGCTGTTATTTATCCCTTCTCATAATATTAGAATTATGAAACACCTTATAAAATTAAGTGACAGCAGGTTTAAAATAAATAAAAGGAAGTGTTTTTTCACTCAACTTACAATTAAGCTATGGAATTGATAGAGGATGTTGTGAGGCCAAGAGCATAACTGGGTTCAAGAAAGGATTTGATATGTTTGTGGGGAGAAGGTCCATTGATGGCTATTACTCAAGTTGGTCAAAGGACAAGATCTCCGACTGTCAGGGGCTGGGAGTGAGTAACAGGAATAGATCACTCCATTGTTACTGTAGCAGGGCAGTGTCCTTGTGGGCTACTGGACACTGAGGATAGCACAGGCCCAGGTGCAGGGGCTAGCAGGGCACAGGCACCCTGCCTAGAGGGGAACAGCACCTAATTAAGTGAGCAGCTGGTTTGGGTGTGGCACAGGCTAACCCAGTGAAGGACGTATGAGCAGAAGCTCAGCGTGGAGGAGGTTGCTGTAAGGGCAGGAGCTGGGACAGAACTCTGCTCAGAGCCAAGAAGCTTATGTGTGCCTAAACTGGGAGGGTCTGCTGGGTTTCTGAAGGAGTGTGTCTGCCCAGAGACCCAGAGGAACTCTGAGAATGTTTTCAAGACTGTGAGAGAAACCAGTTGCTTGGCTGAACAGGGAGTTAAGTGGGACTTTGTGTATATATGCTGAGAAGAATAATTAAAGAACTATTGAGCTGATTCCCAAGGCAGGACTGACTTGTTGGGAAGCACACCAGGGAGCTTTCACTAGAGGTCTACACCAGAGGCCCATGTCATTTTCGTTTTGTTTTTGTTATTTAAATCTGTCATTTTCGTTTTCATAAATATCAAATTGTTGTTTTCGTTTTTGCTTCCATTTTCATTTTCCATTGGTTTCAATGGAAACCACATTTTCAGCTGTAACATTTTTGTTTCTCACTATATTTGGCTGATATTTGGGGTGCCTCCAATGGAAGGCATTATGTGTACTAAATTCCAAAACAATTGAATAACGGGATCCAATGTTAGAAGCAGTTGAATTATTTTATTCTGAAAACCTCTTCATATACATTCTTAGCTGTAAAACTTCTTTGCCTCACATTTAATGTAGATGAAACTTGGCATGGTTATACCCCTCCCCATATGTACTATCTCTGCCAACTTTCAGAAGGATTGGATAAAAGGTCTTGGTGGTTTAAGCAATTAACATATAAATGTATGTCTGACTGTAACATCTTTGTAATCCAACCAGTGTACATGAAATTTGTCAGGGATCTATATCACACTTTAGCTATTATCTCTACCAAATATCAGAAAGATGTGTTAAAGGGTCCCAATTTTATATGCTGCACAGTATATGCAGAGAAGGAGCCTATGCCACAGATTCTCTTACCTGTGACTGTGGAATAAGATCGGTTTGTGATGCCAATTGGCCAGCAGAAATGTCAACCAAATATCCTCATTCTGTGCTGGGACCATCCCAATATCGCTCCCCCACTTGTTACTGGGAATTCAGAAGCATTTGTTTAGGAAAGAGCCAATAGAGATTCTCTCATGCCCTCTGTCTCAGTGCTGCAGGATGTGATTGTGATGATAATTGGCCAGCCTGGATGTGTAAACTATGTCTCCTGATTGCTGGGATGCTATCCCCAAAGTCCCAGTTATGTCCCTTATGCCCACCTCAGGGCTGCCCCCTATGCCCGCCTCGAAGCCACTACCAATTGGTCCTAGAAGCATGCAGTAATCATCATCATTGTTTATTGTGTGGCTCTTGGCCATTGCTCACAAACAAACTAACATGTAATACAGCATGTATAGCAAAATAGGAAAACTCATACAGCTATACAAATATAAGTCACTATTAATATGAGACCTTAAACAATTTTAAAGGGCAATCAATTATAAACAAAAGGCATATTTAATCAAGTTATCGTATACTCTGAATTCACAGAGAATCAAAAGCCCCCAACATTACATAAAAGAATAAACCACTCCTCAAGGACTATAAACATATAACAAAGCAATTTTGCCAAAGTGTGGGGGGATTCAGCCCCTGAGATAGGCCTAAATTTTTAAAAATTGTCTCTATAGTAAAAAGCCTGCGTAAGGAATTCTGCTATGTTCTTAATAACTAATAGGCCTCGACTGTTCAATAGTAAGGTTAGCAAAATTTCATCCGATCTCCCAGGCAATTTCTGGAGAGAAGGAGCAAGGAGGTTTTCTCCTCTTACCTCCTTCTCCTCCTCCGCTGGGTAGCTCTGCTGCTGGCCGATAGGAGGCAGATGACCCATTTCTTTGTGCGCATGCGCGCCAGGAGCTACCCGGTTCCTCAGTCTTGTCATCTGCCTCGGCCGCATAGGACGCGTTCCGCGGGAGCTCGAGGGCTCTGAAAAAAAGTAAAGGAAAAAGAAAGTTAAGGGCCTCAGCGTACTGGGCAGGTGAGGGAATAGGGGCGGTTGGAGAAGCTCCCCCCCCCCCCCCCCCCCCCC
>QEPC01010225.1:838364-850335 GCA_003113815.1 Sphenodon punctatus
CCCCCCCCGCGGAGCCCGGCCTGCCTTCCCTGGTGTCCGGTCACCTTTGTCCCCCCCCCTTCCCTGTCTGTGCTATCCTCCGTACCTGCGTGTGTGTGTGTGTGCTTGCTGTGTGTGGGACCTGTGCGCTTGTTCTCCGTCTCCCTCTCCCCCCTCCCTTCCCGTTTCCCTGGTGTGGGCATTCCCTTTGGTGCCTTTTGGCTTCTTTTGCCCTTCGGCGGCCATGTCTGTGTCACACCCCTGGCCGGGGGATTCTGGGTGTGCTTGCCATGGCTGGGGATCGGCGTAACATCTGTTGCACTGCCCTGGTCCATGATCTGGCGGCTTCTTTCCCCTCCGTGGTCCAGGCCCCGTCATGTCTGTTCAGGGCTTTTTTTGGCCCCGGGGGGTGGTTGCTGTCTTCACCCCCTCTGGGGATCCACTGTGGTGAACCGCCAGCCCGTAATGTCTGAAATCACCCAAAGAGAGGAGCCTTATCTGGGGGAATAACAACTGCATTCATGCTAGCACAATCTATCGGCCTGGCAGCAATAGTATTCGAAGATAAAAAAGAAAAGGTACGTTTTGGCAGAGAAATCAAATTAAGGTTAAGTGAATCTGAAATTCGAGACAAGCCATCTTTCCCCCTTACAGCTGGAGAAACTCCCCTTAATGATTTAAGTGAGGGGTGCATGATGGATCAGAGTAGATCCTCGAAATAGTAATGCCCCATAAATGGAACAAATCTGCATATTCAACCAAACTATCTACTGCCTGCGACGACAAGAAGTCAATTACTAAACGTTGAGTATACCTAGTAGATGGCAACTGGCAGAACCACACCACATGCACTAGAGGAACTAAATGACCCAATATTTGTGTAAGAAACAAACTAATTCTATCCCGGGAGTTCCAAGCTGGAAAATATCCCGAAGGTAAAGGAATCACCCTAAAAGCTAGCACATTAGATTGCAAAAGTAGGTGGGGCTTACTAGCCTGGGGGGGGAGCCCCACAATCCAAACCTGGTGACCCCCTCCCTCATTGGTCTGAGTGTAACAGTCCACCAAAGAGTTCACAACAGTTCTAGTGGGTGCTAACAATCCCAGGGATTGTTTAAGTCCTTGTATCCCTTCCGAGATAAATTTCAAGGTCACAACCTGGGCTTTTAGCTGATGGTTTATAGCCTCCAATTGTCCATATAATTTAGAAATTAGATCTTTAATCATAAAACACTGCATCCCCAGCAGATTGTATATAGAGGAACTATCATTATCTGCGCTCACATTAAAGTTACATGGGACTTCTTGGGGAGACCGAGCTCCAGGGAACTCCAAGGAAGGTTGTGGCGAATCACTCATAGCCACTGGGTTATCCAAACCCAGGCCCACAGCGTGCTCACCTATTACATCCTGGGAATCCCCCTTACAGGGGTTCAGTACTGGCGAGACTGACTGGGGACTTTTAAGAAAACTGTCCAGACTGAGTTGCCTGGCAAGTGATTGCACCCTGGTGGTCACTCCTCTGCGCCTTTTCTTCTTTGTCATTCTTCTTAATTGACTAGGCCTACCAGGAACCCAAAGTACCAAGTAACAAACACCAGGTTCTTACCCCAAGCTACCCACGAGTCCCTCAGTCCCTCCTGAAAGAGCAGAAATCTGGCCTAGATCCACCACACCGTGCCTAGCCAGCGCCTAAGGCCACGCGCACAAGGGCATGCCCTTGCGCGCGACACCCATGGCGTGCACCTAGGGCACCACCATAGGTGCAGTAGTGCTCTTGTAGATTTCCCCGGCGTCCTGGGCTGCGAATTGCACCATGTTGTTCCCAGGTACAGCCCCTCCGCTGTTACAACACTTCCCAGGGATGCTCTTGGTGCAGGGAAAGAGTGGGGGGACTCTCCTGGTGGGGCTCTCAATTAAAGCCTTGCTAGATGTTTCCTACCTCCACCAGGGCCTCACTCCCCACAGCAGGCGCGATAGCGCTCTTGTAGATTTCCCCGGCGTCCCAGGCTGCCAATCGCACCACGTCGCTCTCAGGTGCAGCCCCGGCCTCCGCCTCTGCTGTTACAACACTTCCTGGGGATGCTCTTGGTGCAGGGACGAGAGTGGGGGGGGCTTTCCTGGTGGGACTCTCAATTAAAGCCTTGCTAGATGTTTCCTACCTCCACCGGGGCCTCACTCCCCACTGACACCGCATGCAGTAATTGGCCAGTGAATGTGTCTGTCAGTCTTTTGGGTTGCTCCACATCCACCCTCCTACAGTCTCTCTCCCCCTGCCATGGAGGGTGTCTACCTCTGACTGGCACTGCATGTGGTTGTTCTGGGCTGGGGGAATTATGGTTCGTCTGGGAGGCAGGTTCAATCTGTGAGATGGGACAGATGGTGTGTTTCTGTCCCGCTCACTGACCCCCAGGCAGGTGGTGAGGTGATTAGGGATCAGAGGACCCCTAACCTCGGCTTGATGCGAGGTCAGTAGCTAATAAGTCAACTGCGGTCCAGGAGTTGATCCTGGACCAGGTGGCTGACCTCGCATGTATCACAGAGACCTGGCTGGACAATAAATCGGGGACTATACTGGCTGATCTTGTTCCAGCCGGGTACTCTGTGCAGCATCAGCCACAGCTGGAGGGACGGGGAGGGGTGTAGCCATTATTTTTAAGGATGCCTGGTCTGTGAGGAGATTTCCTGTGCAATCTATCATGGGTACAGAGGGTCTCGATCTGAGTTTGGATTTGGCTGGAGACAGGGTAGGGATACTGCTCATATACCGTGCACCCACCTGTATGGCAGCCTCCCTACACGCACTGACTGAGCTGGTGTCAGAGGTGATCTTGCGGTCCCCCAGGATGATAGTTCTGTGGGACTTCAATATCCATGCTGACACCAGTCTTGGAGGGGCAGAGCGTGAGTTCATGACCGCCATGGCAACCATGGGCTTGTTTCAGAGAATTAGGGATGGGCAATCAGAACCGAGTTCGGAAATTCAGTTTGGCTCCAAAATCGAGTTTGGTTTGGAAATTTGGTTCGGTCGACTGAACTATTTGAGTTCGATCCGAACTTCCGAACCATATTCACCCATCCCTACAGAGAATAGTGGGCCCCACTCATGTTGGAGGACATACCCTGGACATGTGGACATGATATTTTGCACAGGCCTTGAGGCAGGGGATCCATTGGTGGGAGAGGTATCAACGGTGCCCTTGTCATGGACGGATCATTATCTCCTCTGGGCGGATATCCTAGTGCATGTCGGCCCTCAGGTGGGTGTGGAACTAGTTAGGTTGGTTCGCCCCCGAAGGCTCATGGCACCTGAAAGATTTGAGATAGCTCTAGGGGATGTTTCCTCTGACCTCGATAGCGGCTCGCTCGTGTCTAGGTGGAATATCAGGCTGATGGAGGCCATCGACTGTGTGACTCCCAGGCGTCCACTCCCAAGATGCTGACAACACAGCTGCCCATGGTATATGGGTGAGTTGTGGCACATGAAGCAGGAAGGGTGGCGGTTAAAGCAACGGTGGCGTCACTCGCGTACTGAAGTGGACCGGTTGCGGAATAGAGTCTGGTTACGTACCTATACCGTAGATATGTGGACAGCAAAGGTTTTCTTTGCTGCCCACATTGCGTCACTACGTCCCGCCTGACTGAGCTGTTCCAGGTGGTGAGGGGGCTGGTTAGTCTGGCCTCCCTCCGCCTGGACGTGGAGCCATCAAATGCTCGCTGTGATTTGTTTGTGGACTTTTTTGCAGATAAAATCACTGCAACGCACTCTATGTGGGGCTACCCTTGGTACTAGTTCGGAAACTGCAGCTGGTGCAGAATGCAGCGGCCCATGTCTTAATGGGGATGGGCCAACGCAAGCATATACCGGTGCTTTGCTCTCTGCACTGGCTGCCGGTAGGCTTCTGGGCCCAATTCAAGGTGTTGGTGCTGACTTTTAAAGCCCTAAATGGCTTGGGCCCCACCTATCTGCAGTACCGCCTCACCCTCCGGGTCCTGAAGCAGCCCCTGCGGTTGGCTGGGGGTGCCCTCCTTGGGGTTCCCCGGGTTTCCCAAGTTTCTACTATGAGGAGGGCATTCTCCGTGGCTGCGCCGCGGCTGTGGAACTCTCTCCCGTTGGAGATCCACTTGGTTGCCGACTTCCTCTCTTTCCACAGTGAAAAACTTGACTGTTCTGCTAGGCTTTTCCAGAGGGAGATGGGGTGGGGTGGGTTGTGGGGGGATGGGGTTTTATATTGCTTTAATTGATATTATTATGGTTTATTTTAATGTTTTAATGTCTGGAATGTTTTAATATATTGTGAGCCACCCCAAGGTACCTGAGGCAGGAGGGGGCGGCATATAATTGTAACATAAATAAATAAATAAATAAATAAATATCTGAATAATGGTCTTCACAGGGACAAGAGAAATTGCTTAAATAATTGTCTCCCTTTATCAAATTGTCCTGTAGTTTGGCATACATGAAAAGGAAGGTATGTGATACATTCATGCCAAATATCTTGTAAACGGTATGGAATATATAAATGTTACAGCTGGAAATGTATTTTCAAGTTAATGTCTTATACCATAAGGACCCATTATTCAAACATTCTGAAAATTGTCAGGAATGTTAAGCTTGTGGAGTGACATAATAGTCACAGGTTTCATGCAAATTAAATGGATTATAAAGAAGTTGTAGCTGTGAATGTGTATGGAGCTTTTCTTACAATCACAACTTTCAATTGCTTCTAAAATTGGTTTCCTTTACCTAATCATTTCAAAGTGTGGAACACTTAGTGCCCTCCAGGGGGGGTACAATCTTCCAAGATTTCATCAGAATTGAATAAAAAACAAAAAAGTTATAGCCAGCCATACATTTTTCAGTTTTTCCCTTTATTTATTTTTTTAAATGTCATTTTGTTTCTATTTTCATTATTATTATTTGTCATTTTTGTTATTGCAAATAACAATAATGAAAATGACAATTTTTGTTATTGTTATTGTAATAACGAAAATGACATGCACACCCCTATGCTGTTATAGTAAGTGACATTGTGCATGTTTCTGAAGCAACTGCAGTTGGCCACTATTGGTGAAAGGATGCTGGTGTAGATACCATGAACCATTGGTCTGTTCCAGTATGGCATGTCTTATATTCTTATTTACTTAGGCTCATGATTTCAATCAATATTATATGCTTTGCATGACTTTGTTGCTGTCTGAGCTTATAGAATTATATTTAAGCTTCAATATGAGGTCACACAGGCAAAAAGCTTGGAAACCACTGTTCCTGGAGTCAGTTTTCTTTGATTTTTGTCTTGGGTTCTGAATATGTAAAAGCAATGAGCTCAGCCTACATAAGCAATGAAGTCTGTGATCCCCACCCCACCCCCCTCTCCTTTCCCCGAGTTATTTTTTAAAGAAATTTTTTCAAATAACTCAGCATGATTGATCTCCGTAACATAGGTATCTAGAGATGGTCACCCTCAGCCAAAGATTTGGCTGGTCATTTTTAAGCAGCAGTTTGTGAAATTTGAAAAATGTGGGCTAGGCAACAGAAAACAACAATTAACTAAAGGCCAAGGCCATGATCCACAGATCATTTACTGAGAGTATTTACTGGAAACACTTTGCACCAGGCTAATCCACTTCTTTGGTGGTAGTAGCCCCAAGGTGCCCTCCCTCTCTCCCCACCACACACACAGGGCCGGCCTTACCCCATGGCGACCACCCCAGGCCTCACTCTTTTCAGGGTTCCCACAGTGCCAGGGCAGGGTGTATGGGCCCAAATACAAGCGTTAGGGCCCTGTGGAGGATGCCTCCAAGGGGGTAGGGTCACCAGGAGCCTCACATTTTATCTTTGCCCTGGGTCCCACAAATTCTAAGGCTAGCCATGTGCAGGCGTGTCCTTCCATCCCTTTCCCCTTCCCACTAGCCTGTTGCTTCTCATCTCTCTGCTCCTTGTGCTCTGACACTCTCCCACCCTTCCTACCCCACCTCTTTGGAAATTCCCTCTAGCTCAGTCAGAGTGGAGTTAGGAGTTTGCCAACTGTGTTCCTTCTCACGCCACCCAAGAATACCTCCCATCCCCCCATTTTGAGAATCACAGCTCTACGTCACTCAAGGGTCTCTTTCCTCAGCTGTGACCCTCTGAGGGGCCAAGGGAGGCATGATGGCAACTCTCTTCTTCATCCCTGTATTCCCTTCATCAGCTAATTTTGCTGTTCTGTCAAAAAGATATCATGGCATGCTTGTCTGACAAGTTTTAAACTTTGTAATTCATGCTGCTTTTTGCTTATGGTTCTGCTATTTCCTTTGCTCCTCCAGAATATCACCTTTTATTATTTGTTCCATCATTTCCTCCTCGATTGACATCGGCTTGACTGGGCATTAATTGCCAGGAGGAGTGTTCTTCTTTGAGGATCAGATGAATATTTGCTCTTCTCCGGCACATCGACAATCCTAGGTGTTTTCTCAAAGATAATTAGCAGTGATTCAGCAAGTTTGTCAGCAACTTCCCTTCACATGGATACAGGGTGTTCAGACCTGCTACTTTGTATATGTTCAGTCCACCCCCACCCCACCCACCCACCCTTCTTCACAGCTCTCTTTACAAAGCCTTTATTACTTCCTAATTGTTCCCCATTATTCTTGTAAAGGATTTAGAAAAGGAGTTGAGTATCCTGGTGATTTTAATCATCACTCCTCATTTATTAATGAATGTGTTGTATTCCTTTCCCCACTGATATATTTTATACATTCCATTCTCAGTCCTCAGGATAAGAGCTAGCATTAGCTTCTCTTTTGTACGACCTTCTTTTCTTTATCTAGCACATGGATGGAAAGCCTTCTCACCACCCTGGGCAGTATGCAGATGTTTCAAAAGCTCCATGGGCCAGGAGAGTAGGGGCCCACTGGAGGCTATCTGCAGGGTGTGTGGCCCCAGCCAAAAGTGTCCTACAGTGGGAGTGCTCTACAGGGCCTGGGCAGGACCCCAGCCCCTAGCATTCCTCACTTTCATTAGGCCCCACAAAGCTTCCTCTTTCCTTTACAGCAGCCTGTGCAAGAGAGTCCCCGCTCTTGTTCCATAGATCACAAGGGTACACTCCTATTTTCCTTTGGCATTTGAATTTCTCACCTGGACCTGGGGAGGTCCATCCATGAAAGTTGCTACTGGAACACTGGCAGCCCCGGCCACTAATTATACTGCAGCACAGGCAGTCCCTCTACGTTAGGGGTGTATAGTCAGTATAAGAACTAATCCAGCCCTAGTGCAGAGTATTTCCCAGGTAGCAGGTAAACATATAGAGGGAGCAGAAAACAGAAAAGTGTGTGTTTGCTCTGTTGATGGAGACGTTTTTAACTGTAAGCACTCTGTAGAAGGTAGCCATGTTGTTCAGGGCAGGTACCTTAGGAGAGTTTGGTCACCCAACTCCAAACAACTTAGACTGAGATTTTGGTATCTATCTATAACCTATCTGTGCCTTTGAAAGCTTCTGCCTATTTCTACCTGGGTGTTTTTACTAGGACGGTGGACCAGCTAGGACCCAGTTCTGGGAAGTGACTTTGGGTGCATTTGTACTACCAGTACTAAAGGAAGAGAATTATGCATACAACTTGAGTTGTCTCTGTTCAAGTCACAATCACAATGGTTGAAGGGCAGAAGCTGAATGGTCTCTTTCTGCATCAGTGACTGCTTCTCCATAATTAGGATCCTCATTTAGCTCCATGACTGTCTGACCATTTACAGACCTTCAGCGCCTGAGTCAAGAAGCTCTTTTCTCTAGAAATTAGAGTCAAATCTGAGAGCATGTTTCCTAATTTGTCTTAGCAGGCAATTATTTCTTTTTGTATTTATATATATCACTGCATTGTTTTCTCAGCGAGGTAAGCTTTAAATAAAACAAAAAGAAAGACCCTTTTCTATTCATTTTATAATTCATGTTAATATCTCGAGCCTTAGAATCTAAAACTAAAAGTATTATTAATATGTCTTATTACTCTCATCATAACAAAAACTAGACCTTCCTTGTTTCCTCAGTGTACACACCTGACTCTACTGAAGTCAAGGGCTAAACTGCCATTGATTTCAGTGGAATCAGTATTGTGTAGGGCTGTAGCGGAATATCGTAGCGGTAGCTATTTCTGGCGGAAACAGTGTTTCCGCAATTAGTGGAACGGCATGGCAGAGGCTTTCATTCCGCGGTTTCATTCCGCGGTTCCGCGGTTCCGCTTATTTAATTCCGCAACTTAGTGGAATCGTGGAAACATGACATTTTTGCGATTTCCGCAATTCCGCCAGCACCAAAAAATAGCGGAATAGCGGTTTTCCGCGATTTCCGCAATTTTTCCATGATTTTTCTGCAATTCCGCGATTTGCAGAATTCCGGCGGAATTAGCAGAATATCCGCAGAAAAGTCGCGGTGTGGCGCGGGCAGTTCCGAAATGGCGGAACGGAATCGCGGCGCGGTAAAAGCTGCTGCCGCATCAGCCCTAGTATTGTGCCCTCTGAAGATAAGGGCCAAAATGTGGGAGTCTAGACTATTCCATCTACCGTATGGTATCAATCAGTCTACCCCTTACTCTAATTCAGACCTTCTTACACCCTCCTGATTATTGCTTTTCTTGATCTGTATCTGTCGTCATTATGTAAATTAGCACCAGAAATGCAAAGCAATCAGTTGGCACAAGCCCAATGTAGGAATGATGTCCATTTTAGACTTCCTCATATTGGGTTGCATGTCAACATTTAGACTATCTCAGATTCCATTAGAAAAGAGCGGGATGTATTCAGAGTTGATGGGGGATGGAGTTTGTATTAAAGAAATCCATAGTCTATATTTTACTAGGTTTGCAGTTCTTTACCAGTCTTTACTTCCAAACCAAATAATAAAGATATAACAAAGAAAAGAACACATACACAAGTTTAAATGCATTTTCTCCTTCACTTACATATCTACCTACCTATTGAGCTGAAAAGGCTAGTACCTGAAACAACACGTAAACCTCTCTCTCAAAGATACCCTATGCAAACTAAAAATGGCAGGTTGAGTAATAACTGGTATGTATTTATGCTCTGTTGGGTATCTGTTTTGGTTATTTTTATTCAGTTTTGGTTTTCCCAATTTTTCCAGTTTTCTGGTTGTTTGGTTGGTTTGTTAGTATTAGCACCATTATACATGTGCTGATACTGAAAATGACATCACCAAAATACCAAAATGTCCGAACAACTGAAAAGACACTGCCACCCATCCATATTGAAATGGAATACCAGAGACCCCAGATATGCAAGTACCCTTTTCGGTCACAGACACTATCCAGCAATTTAAAGGGCTACCTGAAAAATAGAATATTACCCATGAATAATAAACCCACTGCCCATTTCAGCTTTACCTGAAAAACTTATTCTTCCTCCTTCCATCCTGCCTGACCCCCCCTCCCTCCAAGGTGGCCATTATATACTCCTTAGGAGCCTGTGGGTGGAGAGTAGATCAGTCCTTTCCCAACAAGCCTCAGAGGGGTATGTGTTAACCCATTACATCCCAGACCCCATTACAGGGTGTATTATAAAAATGTAAATGCCTGGTGTCAATCTCAGCAGAGTGGGAAAGAACTGAATGGCATGGACATTGAATTCATTGAACTCGGATAAAAGCTAGGGGGACACGAATGGACAAGGGAATGGTGAGAATGGCATAGTGAGTCCTTTTTAAATGGATGGCAGCTCTGTTACTGACCGCACCACCCCACTTCACTCCCAGGTTGGCTGGTCCATGTAGAGGTGCCCACCATATTGCAAAGCAGAGCAGGTACAGCCCTTCCGGAGATGCTCCAGAACATCCCGGAGCAGGCTGGTGAAGACTGGAGCAAGGGTCAAACATGGAGCTGCTGTCTGTCTGGGTGATTTCAGATGTTATGTGGTCCCGATTCACCACAGTGGATTCCCAGCGGTGGCAAGCCACCCAACCATCCCCGTGGTCCAGGGAGGCCCTGAACAGACATGACGGGACCAGGACCACGGCAGTGAATTGGACCGACAGACCACAGCCTTGGGCAGTGCAACAGACGTGACGCCGATTCCCGGCCATGGTCAAAACACCCAGAAGGCACCGGGGAGGGGCGGGAGGCAGACATGGCTGGTTGAGGGCAAACAAAGCCAAAAGCACCTACAGGGAACGCCCACGCAAGGGAAATGGGAAGGGGGGGGAGGAAGGAGAAGAGCCGCTGAGGCGGCACACACATCAGGCCCAGAGACAACGAGGTCACAGTGGAACACACAGCACACACACACGCACGGGCCCATTCACACCCAAATGGGAAAGGAAGGGAAGGGGGGTCAAGTGGGACAGACAACACACATGGCACAATGGGCACAGGGGAGAGGGGGGGCAGGGACAGGGATCGGGGGGGTGTATCCAGCCCAGGGGCAGGGCCGGACATAGGAAACGGAATCCAGAACCCCCGCAACAGCACAGCCATCATGGGCACCCCCACAGATACACAGCCAGTCCTGGAATGGGGGGACCCCGCATGGGCAGAGCACAGGCACAGGGGGAGGCCACACGGAACAGGGAGTGGCCCAGGAATGGTCCAGGAAGCAGACAGGCACCCCAAGCACCACCGAGGGTGCGATGGATGGGATGAAGGAAAGCTGGAGCCCTGCAGCTGGTCCAAAGACACACATACACCCTGGGAGGAGGCCAGGAGGTGCAGTCCAGGGGCCCTGGAACCACGTGGTCACAGAGTCATCCAAGGGGGGGGGCACAGGCACAGGAGGGATTGCAGGCAGATGAGGAAGGTCAGCAGCACCCTGGGGTGCCGGGTGCCTGCTCGGATATCAGGACACGGCCACTGGAGAAGGCAGCAATGGAGGGGAACACCGGTTGCAGAGGCAGACGGGGGGCCCATGGAGGGGGCCCAGAGCCACAGGCAGGGGCATCAGAACCCCGGGAAGCAGGCAGCACAGCAGCAAGGCTGGGACATCATGGAGGGAGCAGGCAGCGACCCAAGGCATCAGGGCGGAGGCAGGAGCTCAGAGTAGGTCCGGAAACCAGGGCCCGGAAGGCACAGGGGGCCTCACAGCCAGCTGCAGGGGGCCACGAAGGGGCCTGGAGCTGGGTGGCCCATCAGGTGAATGAAGTGGGGCCACTGAAGCATGCCCCGACGGTATCCCAGTGCTGCCATGTGGTGGGCAACGAGATAGTATGCCTCGAAGGGATCCTGCATGATGAGCCCCACCTGCACATCAGAACTAGACCACACACCAGCCAGCGCTGCTAGCTCCACCCCAGTGGGCTCCGACAAGCCATAGTCAGCAGTAGGGGTGGGTCTACTGGATCTACCGGTATCCGATACTGCCGGTATTGGGTGTACCGGCAGTATCGGATTAAATCCGGTAATTCTGGTAAATTACCGGATTCCCCCCCGTACCGGATTTTTTACATTGCGGCCATTCAAATGAATGGCCGCAATGTAAAAAAAAACCCACAAAAAAGCACAAACACTTTCCCTCCAGAGGGGAACTGTCCCCATTGAAATCAATGAAAAAAATTAAAAAACAAAAACCTCCCCCCTCCCAGACTGTGCAAGTGGAAGGAGGGACACCCCCCACCCACCCTGCCCACCCTGGATTTAAACAACAACAAAAATCCCCTAAGTCCCCTAGTGTGGGCTCTGGGCCGCCGCCGGTGACCCAGAGCCCGCATCAGCACTGCAGCAGCAGGTAAGTGTACCGGTACTTAACTGATCCCTGGGGTGGGGGTGGTTTAACACACACACCCCTGCCCCAGGGATCACCCTACCTCCCCAATGCCATTGCCTACCTTGAGCTCCGGGTGGCGGCGGTGCTCCGGCAGCTTCAGCGCTGGCTGTGGCTGCCAGCTTCAGCATGCTACTAGGCCTTCCGGGGAACTTCCAGGTTTCCCAGAAGGCCTAGTAGCATGCTGAAGCCGGTGGCAGCCACAGCCAGCGCTGAAGCCGCCGGAGCGCCGCCGCCGCCACCGCCGCCACCGCC
>QEPC01010225.1:920225-938914 GCA_003113815.1 Sphenodon punctatus
CCTTCTGAGCTAGTCACTGTTCCTGAACAGCAGGCGTTGAGTAGGATTATTAGATTGCTTTAAGTTTCATTTCAGTTTTGTACTGAAATGAAACTTAAACCTTAAACTGAAACCTTGTGTTGTTTGTGATTCCCCCCATCCCATCTCTCTCTCTCTCTATATATATATATATATATATCTAGATATCTAGATAGATAGATAGATAGATAGGTTAGAGATAGTAGACAGTTGTAGGAGTTAGCTTAGTGATAGAGATAGCGTTAGGATTTAGTTTTAGTGTTTGTAGGAGTAGGCCTGTGTACTTATTAGATAATCCATTTAGTTCATAGCATTTAGAATAGTTAATATTAGATTAAAAAAATTAAATAAACAAAACCCATATAAAAACAAAAAAACAAATAAAAAAACCCAAAAACCCATATAAAACCAAATAAACCCCCCCAAAAACATATAAAAAACAAAAATAACACGCCATAACAAAACATTTCCCGAACAGCTGAACCTGAACCAAACGGCCGAATTGAACGGCCAAACCCGAACCCGACAAACTAACCGAACGGACGAACCGAACGGACGAATTGAATGCAGCCGAACCGAACGGCTGAACCCGAACCATGATCTGTTCGCCCATCCCTAATAAACACTCATGACAGTCTCTCATATATTAAATTGGCGGAAGGCGGAAAAAGGTCACCGATTGTACGCAACAATGGTGACGATCGGAAAAAGCAATAAAGCACATAAATGCCGCATCTGCGAATTCTTGTAGCAGCAAATGCGCAATGTCAGATGCCGAGTTTTAGGAATGGAATTGCGGCGTGGTAAAAGTTCCTGCCGCATCACCTCTATTTCTAACAGTTCTGTGATCTACACCCACCTTCCTCCCCGAAGCCTGAGAATACACCTTAAGTACCCCTGCCTCTAGCTCCTATCTGCCCCATGGAGCTTGTGTAAATTTTCAGACTGGACTGCAGGAGGGAAAGGTTAAGAACATAAGAACTGCCATATTGGGTCAGACCAATGGTCCATTGAGCCCAGCACCTGTCTCTGACAGTGGCTAATACATGCATAACACCAAAGGCATCTAGTAGGAAATATCCCATTATCACTTCAGTTTTAAGTGATTGGCCAAAAAGCTAATTTTGAACTGTTAGAGAACAAATAAATGGAATGAAGCAACCCACCCTTTACATGTAATCCCACTACTCCATTGACACCTTAGATGGCTTCTGTTTATTATTGATGAGGGGTGTGCACCAGGGCCCCATGTCATTTTTCGTTATCATTTTCATTATTTAAATATGTTGTTTTCATTATCATTATTAATGAAGTATCGCTTTTTGTTATTATTGTCATTATCGATATCGGTACCGATTTCAAATGAAGACTTTGTTTTTGGTATCGTTATTGGTATCGATATCGAGCACCAACAATGATTTTATTTTTGGTATTGTTATCGCACGAGACCAGGAATGATACCAAAACCGGAAATAGTAGCTCGATCAGCTTTGCGGTGGCGTGGTGCGTGACTGCCTGGTTGTGTGTGCCTGTTGTGGCTAGTTAGGTATGTGGGGGGGGGGGGTTGTGTGTGTTTGTGTGAGGATGGAAAGAAGAAGGAAGAAGGTGGAGGTGGAGGAACAAATCATGGAGGTCCAGGCTGGACCATCTTGTGAGGTTGTGGAGGTGGAATCCTCACCAGAGGAGAAGGAGGGCAGAGGAGGTGACACTGCCAGGTTTGTAAAATTTGATTTTATTTATTTAGTGTTCCATAGAACTTTGAGGAGGGAGGGACAATAAGAATACTATCCTTTAAAGTGAGCTTGCAGGTGGGTGGACTAGTGGGTGGTCAGTCAGGCATGAGAAGCAGCATCCCAAGACATGCCAGGGTCTCAACTTGCAGACAGCACCCCAGGAAAGGCAGGACTTGCGTGTGTTATTGTGGGTCTGCCAGAGAGAGAGAGGGGCTCTTTCAGCAGCAGCAACAGGCATCAGTGGGTGGCAGTGCAGCAGCAGGCTGAGGGGTGGCCAGGCAGTCAGGCATGAGCAGCAGCACCCCAAGACATGCCTAGGTTTCAACTTGCAGAGAGCACCCCAGGTGGTGGTGTAAGTGGGAGAAAGGGAACGAGGCAAGGAGACAGCAGCACCATCCATCCACTTGGTGTGGGAGAATGGGTACTGGCCTGAGAAGGACTGGAGGCATCACCATGATTGCATAATATTTTGGAGCTATGTGTTCTTGTTTCAGAGGGTGATGACAACAATGCTGGTGGAGAAAGCCCGAAATCAAGGCTAACATCCCAGAGCCAAAGCAGACCAACAAGGTCTGTGGTATCAATCAATTGCTTTATTCAGCGTAGCCATAGGCCATTGCTTTCTCACAATTCCATCATTAAAATACACAATACCATACAGGAGAAGATGCTTATCACTTAACAAAGTGATCTAATAAGGCGTCTTCCACAAAGTCCATAGGCCTTAGGCACATAACTCATATACTCTATATAAGGATAAAATACAAAATACATAAATACAATGTAAATACTAGTTAAAAATTTTTTTTATAAAAAGAGCAATCGCTCTGATCAATCCCAAAGGGGCAAAATAAAGTGTAATCAATTTGTGGACCAGGGGAGATAGGAACTCACCCCCATAGCCCCCCTGCTTATCTAGCTAGCTAGTGTCACAAGCCTCCTTGAATTCCAGGAAATTCCTGCGCAACTGGGTAGCTTGCATCAAAAAGCAGGCAACATTCCACCAAATCTGCTCCTTCTTAGCTCCCAAGAACCAATGAGTCAAGATGGAGTCAGATCTGCCTGGTAGCTCCTCTAGAAGAGGAAGCAAATACTCCCTTCTTGGTTTGTCATAAAGGTGACAATTCAGAAGAATGTGTTCCACAGTTTCCACCGCTGTGTTGATGAAGGGGCATAATCTTTCTAGGGAGGGGATCCCCCTTACCCGCCCCTCCAAAACACGGGAGGGCAAGGCATTGACTCTTGCTTGGAATAAGAGAAACTTACCTCTGACCAGCAAACTAGAGGACAAATAGGGCGCTGCCTGATTCACCCCTGGGGCCCATTGAAGCTAAGTTCCCACATGGAGAGATGCTCTTATATTGCTTATTTCATTCTGCTTCTCAATGTCTCTGGCTCTGGTGGTAAGCTCCTTACAGACTGCAGTCACCGGTTTATGGTGTAAATAAGCCACAGGTCTGTGGTATGGAAACATTACTATACCCCAAAAGGCAGTTTCACACAATGCAAGGTAAGGCAGGGGGCTGGAACAACAGGGAACGGATTGCCCTTTGACCTGTTAGGAACTCCCCTGCAGAAACAGAGATTGACCAGCCACTTGTGGAGATTGAGTGCGGGCAGAGCTTGATAGACCATTATTCTGACCCAATTTGGCACTTCTTATGGTCCTATGTTTTTACATTCTTTAGATCTGTGACAAAAACATAAAGAGGGGGCCACAGGGAACCACATCTGGGCTCATCGCCCACATCGAGACTGTCCACCTCATCAAAGTGAAGAGGAGTGTGTCTGGTGGCACTGGCAGCACTCGGAGGGAGGAAAACCATCAAGAGGAGGGGAGAAGGAAATTGCACCAAAAGAGACGCCATCTTTGTCCTTCCCCCTCCAGCTCCTCTGATGATTCCCCAGCCCCACATGATGAGGACACCCCCAAAGTGAGGGCATTTTGTTGGTCGCTGAGGAAAATTACAAGCAAGTATCTCAAGGGTTTCTAGGCCACCAAGATGGATGTGGAGGAAAGTCTGGTGGAGCAGTTGCAGGCACTCCAGATAAGGGAGCAGCAAGCACAGGCTTATGTGGAGTACATCAGCACTGAAAAGGATGCTGTCAAGGGGTTCTGCCAGCCCCTGGTGCACTGGAAAGAAACAATGTTGGGGGCCCTTGATGTTATGAGGTGACATGGGGCAGAGGTCACAGAGGTCCCTGCACCTCTGTCCCATGGACCGTTGTCCCCCTTTTCCCATGTTCCAGGGGACAGGACAGAAGAATCCGATGGGTTTTTTTCTTTCCCTTTTTGCACGTAATTCCAATGTTTATTTTCCTCATAGTTAAAATGTGTTTTGAATTTTTTTGGTAAAAGTTATATTTGTTACCAGACAGTTTTGACCTGTCCAATCTATTATCCCTCTATGGTTTTTCTGGCAGATGGCAGAATCTCATTATATATACAGCTTGTCAGTTCCCTACCTGACAGCATCAGCACTGGTAGTGTATAGCCCCAAGATGTGCCAGGGTCTCAACTTGCAGACAGCACCCCAGGAGGGGCAGGGGGCAGTGGCGGATTAGGCAGGTAGCAGTGAAGGAGCAGGGCAGGTGGGTGAAGGGCAGGCAGGCACGAGCAGCAGCAGCACATAAGGTAGCGTATTAGCCCTAAGATGTGCCTGGGTCTCTCAACTTGCAGACAGCACCCCAGGAGGGGTAGGGCTTGTGTCTATGTGGGTGTGCCAGACAGAGAGGCTCTAGCAGAGGCCTCAACGGGCATTAGCCCTGTCCCCCTCCCATAGCACATGGGGAAAGTTCAGTCTGTTGCAGTGGTAAGAAGGTTGCTACCTTTTAAACAAAGTTCTTAGAAATGGCTCCAAACATTCTCACATTTGGACATTCTCACAAATGTGAGAATGTTCTAAGCCATCTCGAAGAACTGTGGTTACAAGGTAGCAGCCTTCTGAAGTTGAACTGAGTGCTGCCTCGCCTGCCCTGCATAGCACGGGAGCCGTGGCATGTGTGTGGCAGCAGCATGAGGCAGACTGGAGTCAGGAGAGAGGTGGCTGCTTGTGCCAGAGCAGGTGGTGCAGGGTACTTTCAGACACGACGCTAACCACCCTTTAACCACCCTTGGTGGTTATTTATGCATGTTGCAGGGCTGTATTGGTGCCCTATGCAGCCCTGCAATATGCATAAATAACCACCAGGGGTGGTTAAAGGGTGGTTAGCGTCATGTCTGAAAGTACCCACAGTGAAAAGCAACTTAAGCAAGTGAGGTGACTGTTGGTTGTTGTTTTTGTTGATTTCAGTGTTCCAACATCCCCCTGGGGGTGGGGTAGGGGCCTGGAGCAGGGAAATTGAATTAAAGTAACTACTGTTCCTATGTCGGCTTGTTGTGAGTTCTTGAACATTTGAAATCACTTTGCCAAGCTTTAAAATATTTGCTTCTCTTGTACTGGTGTGGTAGTTTGTTCCCCTGATGGTACAGGTTGACCCTGATCCTGCAAGCTGCTTTTTGCAAGAGACACCCCCTTAATTCGATGTTCGATGGTGGTATCTTGCAGGATCAGAGACACTGAAGGGAGAGGGTGGAATAGTGAAAGTACTATTGATGCACAGGGAAAAAATCAACGGAAAGAGCTGCATCTCTTAATCCAATGTTTCTGTCTCTTGCAATTTTTTTGTTTGTTTTTTAAATCAAAAGTCTCTAGCTATTTAGTTTTTCTTAAAGTTCCAGCATCTGGTCATTATATGAGAATCTCTGCATTAGTCTAAACAAAATATAAGGGTTTATCCCCTGTGGTTTTAGAAACATCATTCCATTTAAGTATGCAAAAAAGATGGTAACTACAAAGAATTAACCCTTACTCTTTTTTTGAACTTGTGATTTTAGTGTGGCCTGACTTAAGATTCTGAATACTTGTGGGTGGCAATACAGCTTATCCTTAGTTACAAGAATTTTAGGGGCAGAGATCTGTGTCCTGCCAACTTCAAAAAAGTTAGCAGTGTCTCCACTGCTTCTACGTCCCCAATCTGAGCCAAACTTTGTGAATTGCTTTTACCTCCAGCTGAAGTCAGTGGGAGCTATGAAAAGCACTTTTATACAGCGTGGGGAAGACCGTCCCCCACCTCTGCTTAACCCTGTGTGCCCTAAGAGCCCTAACCAAGTGAAAGCAAATCGCAGAGAATATTTCCACTGGAAATATTGCTTCCACAGGGAGCAGAAACTCTGCCTGCAAGTTGCCGGCTTCCCGCGCCAAAGTAGCGGGGGAAAAACATGCGGAAAACTGCTTGCAAAAACAATGGAAATCGAGAGTTAAAGTGTGGGATGAAGCGCAGCTTTGCCGCGGGGGGGGGGAGGATGCCGTTTCAGGCCTAGGGTAAATCTCAGCTGTCAGTTCCCTACCTGACACAAAGTCAAGGCTTCAACTTGCAGAGTGTGGCCTAATGGCATCATGTGAGGTAGATGGAATGGCAGGCGGGCACTGGCTGTTGGCACTACCTTATGTTACAGGTTGTCAACTTGCAGAGATTGCCTGGTGGGGGATAATAAAGAGAGAGAGATTGCCTGGGGGGGGGAGGGGAATTATTAAGAAAGAAAAAGATAGAGATTGCCCAGGGGGAGGGGCAAATAATAAAAAGAGGGAGGGTCGTAGCAGCCACATCCAGCTTTTGGGCAAAAGGAGTGGGAGCAGGAGGCATCAAGAGAGAGACCTGGGGGAAGTCTCAAGTGTGCCACTGCTCCCTCACTCCGAGTTCACCACCAGTTCAGGGAAACCAAGCAGTGGCAGGTTGACCTTCAGGAACAGCAACTGCTCCACCAGCCCAGCCCCCAGCCCCATATGGTGGGGACTCATGATGTCCCCTGCCTGAGAGAAGACCCATTCACTGGGCATGCTGGGGTTGGTGGGCATGACACCAGTTCCTGTGCCGCCCTGGTCAAGGCCTGCCATACATTCCCCTTCTCCACCCAGTACTGCAGGGGATCACTGCTGTGGTCTAACACTGGCTCCTCCAGATACTTCTCCACTGCCATCTCCGTGCTGTCAGGCTCCTTCTGCCTCTGCCTGCTGCTGCTGCTAACCTCCTCCCCAATTGCCTTTGCCCATGCTGCCTGCCCTGCCTGGGTCCAGTGGGTGACGGGCCTGGCCATCGAGGAGCTGCTGCTGCTGCTGGAGGTGCTCTGCATGTCCTCCCTTCTGATGCTGCTTTGTCCCTCCTTACAACCCTGCTGCTGTCGCTGTATAACCCCTTCTACTGCCCACACCTTCTCAACCAGAGAATGTTTCCTCAGGGTGAACTCTGCCGTGCAAGATGCCACACTTGCCTTCACTCTGGGGTCCAGCATTGTGGAGATAATATAGACCTCCTTCCCAATAAGGCAGTCGAAGTGAATCTTGGACCCCTCCTTCAACCTTTGTACCAGGACCACCACCTCTGGTACAACGCGCCACTCTGTCCCCCCCAACCCCCTTGGTCAGCCAGGAAACCTGCCATCTGCCTAACCAGACTATAGACCATGGGGGTGACCTGGCTTAGGGTGACCGTCACTGCACTTAGGGTCTCCATCATGTCCTTAAAGGGCTTAAGGACATGCACATCCTCAGCCATCAAGACCCATTCTTCCCACCCTAACAGCCTCACCACCCCAATCTCCCCCTCAAGGGCCAACTCATGCAGGACCCACTGCTGCTCCACCACACGCTCTAGCATGAAGTAGGTGGAGTTCCACCGCATACTGATGTCCTGCATGAGGCAGTGCTGCTGTGCTCCCAGATCCACCTGCTTCTCCCTCAAGAGGTGGCCACCCTTCACACGCCTATTAAAATACCCTGTGATTTCTCTGCCGCTGCCATCTCCCTTGTTCTCCCCCAGGGCCAGAGCATCCTTCACCACCAGGTGAAGGGTGTGGGCAGCACAGGTGATGTGCTGGAACCTGGCATCCTGCACTGGCCTCTTCATGTTGGAGGCAATGTCACTGATCACAAACCCCTTGGTGAAAGGTACTTCCTCCCTTAGCCACCCCTCCACCATGGAGTCCAAGACTCCTCTTATGTTGGCAGCAGTGTAACTCTCATCCATAGGGATGGGCGAACAGAATGCTGTTCGGATGTTCGGTCGTTCAGTTCAAAACCCGAGTTTGGGTTCAATGGTTCGGTTCAGCCGAGTTCGGGTTGGCCGAACTTGGCCGAAAAGTCAAAAATAGCGCTATCGAAACTGAAACTGAAATGAAAATGAAAACAAAGCCTAATTTTTTCGCCCTGAAAAGACATTTTTTCTGCCCCCGAACACATCCGAACTCATCCGAACATGACCGAACTGTTCGGCCATTTGAGAGTTCGGTTCGGACGTTTGGTTCGGACCTCCAAACAGACAGAGTTTGGTCCGAACTCCAAATAGCCGAACCGCGTTCGCCCATCCCTACTTGTCCATGACCTGGGCAGGAAGCAGGGTCCACCTGTACCCTGCCCCTTCACCCCTGCCACCTACTGCTCCTCCTCCTGCCACCTGCAGCTGCCACTAGTGAGCAGTCAGGGTCAGGTAGGCATGTTGTGCATTTTGGCTGCTCCAAATGTCTGTTGTAAAATGCACAACTGCCCCAACTGCCCCGGCTAGTTGGTCCCTCACCCGTTCCCTGGTTACCTGGTACGGGGAAGGCACCACCCACCTGTTGAAGGTGGTGCGTGAGGGCATCTGGTACTTGGGTGCAAGCAGTGCCACCAGCCGGTGGAATCCTTAGTTCTCCACTATGCTGAAGGGCTGGTCATCCAGTGCAATTATCTCACCCACCCGCCTGGTGATTTTGATCGCTGCTGGAGGACGTCTTCCATGTCAGAACTGCCCAAATCCCAGCTCCCCCATAGTGGCCTGACACTGCTGCTGCTGTTCACAGGAGGTTCGAGACAGGGGCTACTGCTCTGCCTCATTCCCCTTGCCATGAGAAGAGGAGGAGGGTGTGCTCACTGCAGGAGGGATTGGGAACCCACTCCTGTCCACAGTGCCTAACTTCCCTTCCAGTTCCAGCATTTTTGCCCAATACGTACTTCTCAGGTGAGGGAACATCCCATTGCTCCTTGCTAAGCACTGCCAATTCAAAACCCTCTCCCCTCCCCCCTCCTCCTCCTTCCCTTCCTTTGAGGCCCACTCTGTGCGCTTATACTCCCCTCTACACCTTCGGGTTGCTGTCATCTACCGCCCCCCGGGTTCCCTCTCCTCTTTCCTCCCGGACTTTGAATCCTGGCTCACCTTCTTCCTCTCCGATGATATCCCCACTCTTATCCTTGGTGATTTCAACATTCACGTTGACACGCCCTCCGCCCCCTCTGTTTCCCGCTTTCTCTCTCTCGCTTCCTCCTTTAATCTCCGACTCTGGACCGACTCCCCCACTCATACTGACGGCCATTCCCTCGACCTCGTCTTCACTCGAAACTGTTCTCTAACTGACCTCTCCTTTGACCCCTTCCCTAGTTCTGATCACTTCCTCGGCTCCTTCAGCCTTTCCCACCGACCCCCCTCCGCCTCCCCCTCTATGCGCCCCTTCCGCAATATGCAGGCCCTTACTCCCTCGGAGTTTGCCGCACATCTTTCCCCCCTTCTCCCCCCCGTTTTCGCCTCCTCCTCCCCTGACTCTGCTGTCTCTGCTCTCAACGCTTCTCTCTCCTCGACCCTTGACTCTCTTGCCCCCCCCTCTGCTCGCCCCGTCCGCCCCCTCGACCCCCGCCCCTGGCTTACCCCTGCCATCCGCTACCTCCGCTCCTGCGCCCGGGCTGCCGAACGCCTCTGGCGCAAATCCCGCTCCCTCCCTGACTTCCTCCATTACAAATTCTCCCTCTCCTCCCTCTCCTCGGCTATCTCCCTAGCTAGGCAGCGCTATTATGCCTCTAGGATCGAATCTTTCTCCCGCGACCCTCGCCGCCTTTTCTCTACTTTCGACTCCCTTCTCAAACCCCCCTGCCCTCCCCCGCCCTCTTCCCTTGCTGCTCGGGATCTTGCGTCGTTCTTCACCTCCAAGATTGACAAGATCCGTCGGGATATTGCCTCCCGCCCCCCTCCGCCCCCCGCTCCCCTCCCGCCCCCTCCCCCCCCCCCCTCCCTCCTCGCATCCTTCCCTCCTGCCTCTCTCCAGGAAATCTCTGCTCTTCTCTCTTCATCCAACCCCTCCACCTGCCCCCTTGACCCGATCCCCTCCCGCCTCCTGACCTCTATTGCTCCCACTGTCGCTCCCCCCCTTCTGCATGTTGTCAATCTCTCCCTTTCCACAGGCTCCTTCCCCTCTGCCTTCAAACATGCCACTGTCTCCCCCATCCTCAAAAAGCCTACCCTGGACCCTTTCGATCCCTCTAGTTACCGGCCGGTCTCCCTCCTTCCCTTTGCTTCGAAGCTCCTGGAACGTGTCGTCTACTCCCGCTGCCTGAACCTCCTCTCTGCCAACTCCTCCCTCGACCCTCTCCAGTCCGGCTTCCGCCCCCTCCACTCTACTGAAACTGCCCTGGCCAAGATCACCAATGATCTACTTGTCGCTAAATCGAAGCGCCACTACTCCGTTCTTGTCCTCCTTGACCTCTCTGCTGCCTTTGACACTGTCGACCACTCGCTCCTCTTGGACTCGCTTTACTCTTTGGGCTTCCGTGGCTCTGTCTTTGACTGGTTCTCCTCCTACCTCTCTGACCGCTCCTTTAATGTCTCCCTCCCCGAGTCGACCTCCCCCTCCCTTCCCCTCTCGGTTGGGGTTCCCCAAGGTTCTGTCCTTGGCCCTCTCCTCTTCTCTATCTACACCCGGTCCCTTGGTGAAATTATTGCCTCCCACGGGTTCCAATACCATCTCTATGCTGATGACACCCAACTCTATCTCTCTACCCCCTCTCTCTCCTCCTCTGTCCGCTCACGCCTCGTCGACTGCCTCTCTGATATCTCCGCCTGGATGTCCCGACGCCAACTCAAACTGAACATGGCCAAGACTGAACTCCTCATTTTTCCTCCATCCCCCTCCTCTCCCTCTGACCTGACCATCTGCATTGATGGGGTCACCATCCGTCCTGTTCTCCGTGCCCGCAGCTTGGGCTTCATTTTTGACACGCACCTCTCCTTTAAACCTTACATTGACTCTGTGGCCAAATCCTGCCGATTCGCTCTCCTCAACATTGCCCGCATTCGCCCCTTTCTATCTGTCTCCTCGGCCAAAATCCTTGTTCATGCCATGGTTATCTCTCGCCTCGACTACTGCAACCTCCTCCTTGCTGGCCTCCCTCGCTCCCACCTGTCCCCCCTTGTGGCGATCCAAAACTCTGCCGCCAAGGTCATTCACTCTGCCCGTCGCTTCGACCATGTGACGCCTCTCCTCCTCTCCCTTCACTGGCTCCCCCTTCCTGAACGTATCCTGTTCAAACTCCTGGTTTTCACGTTCAAATCGCTCCATGACCAAGCTCCCCCTTACCTCTCGGACCTAATCGCCCTACGCGCTCCTGCGCGCGCTCTCCGCTCTTCCGCTGTCCCCTCCCTCGCTCTCCCTCGCTTCTCCTGCTCGCCCAACCGCCTTCGTCCCTTCTCCCTCGCTGCCCCGCATGCCTGGAACTCCCTCCCTGCCGACGTCCGCCTCGCCTCCTCCCTCCGCTCCTTCAAATCCCTCCTCAAGACCCACCTTTTCCATGCTGCCTTTCCCAATGCCCTCTAGTCTTTCCCCTTGCTCTTACTGTCAGCCCTCCTCTGCTGACTGCTGCTACCGACCACCTTGTAACCAAGCCAAGTACACGCACCTGAGACTTCGCATCCGCCTGAATGTTTGTTTGTCTTCTCCCATGTCTCTCCCGCTGTCCCCTCTCCTTGTCTCCCCCTCCTTGTCTTTTAGATTGTAAGCCACAGGTAGGGACCGCAGCTGATTATATGTTCTGTACAGCGCCAGGTTGTTACTGGCGCTTTATAAATGTTTAATAATAATAATAATAATAATTGTTACTGAGGTTTCCCCTTTTATTCCCACACTTCACCACCTTCCTGCAGTGAACGCAGGTCACCTCACTGGTGTCACCTTCCCTCACTGACTTGAAGTGGTTCCACACAGGCCCCCTGGGGTCCCCTGCTTTCTTTGTGCCACTGCTGCTGGGGTCCACTGCCTATGTCCCCAACAGGGCCACAGGAGGAACATCATGAGCAGGAGTTTCGTCCACCTCCTCCTCACTCCCCTCATTGCCCAGCTCCATGACACCCATGATCAAGCTGCTGTTGCTGCTACCACATTGCAGCATGGGAGAGGATGCCTTGCTGCTATTCACAGAGACACTGGGGAAGAATGAGAATAATGGGCTGCTCGCATTGCTGCCCAGGGCTGGGATGTCCTTCAATAAATCCTCCCCCAAATCCTTCAAATCGTGGAGGGTGGTACCAGAGTGGGAAGCCTGCCCAGCAGGAGAGGTGGGTGTCCCAGCCCCTGCATTCACTCACAGCAACAGCACCCACATGACCAGCACCATCATTCCTCCCTGCATCAGCTGCCCCCAGTGCAATATCACTGCTGCCAATGCCAGGTGCTGGTACTTCAGGAGGGGTGCACTGCTGCTGCTGCACCCCACCTTTGCTCCCTCCTCCAGTGCAGGTGCTAGTGGAAGGCTGGGGCTCCCTGCCTTCCAGAGATGCCTTTCCTCCAATAATAATCTCTGCCGCCTCTTCCTCTGATAAAACCTGCAGCTTGGGAATGAAAAATGCTGGTCTCTTAATTTTGGGTGGAGGGCTGCCACCAGTGGCAGAAGTGGCAGCACTGCCAACTCACCCACGCATGCCATGGCCATGCCCTCTGCTAGGGCCACCTGCCCCAGACTTTTCAGTAGTTGAACTCCTTCCCCTTCTCATTGTGATACAGAAAGAACTGCACACAATATATACTGTACACAATAGGGATGTGCGAACAGAACCAAGTTTGGAAATTCGGTTCAGTTCAGTTAGAAAATCGAGTTCGGTTCGAAAGTTTGGTTCAGTTGACCAAACTATTTGAATTTGGTCGAATTCTGAACTTCTGAACCGAGTTCGGACATTCAAACTCGGGTTTTTTGGTCTTCCGAACTGGCCAGTCAAACAGTTCAGTTCACCAGAATTCAAGTTCGATTCAAAAGTTTGGTTGGGGCAACCGAACTATTTGAGTTCAGTCGGAACTCCAAATTTCCACGCTTGCACATCCCTAGTAGACAATATGTAGTTTTATTTATATAACATATACAGAATCTAAACTAAACCTAACCTATGTATAATACAAAATATTCCTATCCTATAATCCTAATATATATAATAAAACAGCCTAGTATCTAAATATCTAATATCTAATATATATATTCGAATATATATATATATATATATATATAATATGGACTGGGGGAGACAGACAGGGGAAGGGAAAAGGAAAATTCAGAGGTATATATCTATCTTTAATCTATATCTATAATCTACTAATCTATCTATGTTTATATATCTATCTATATATCTAAACTATACTCTCTCTCTCTCTCTCTCTCTCTCTCTCTCTATATATATATATATACACACACACACACACACACACACACACTCACACACACATACACGCACACACATACAGGGGAAAACAGGCAGGTGAAGGAAAAAGGTAGAATGTAGGGATGGGCGAACAGATCGCAGTTCGGGTTCGGCCATTCGGTTCAGCTGCATTCGGTTCGTCCGTTTGGTTCGTCCATTCGGTTAGTTCACCGAGTTCGGGTTCGGCCATTCAGTTTGGCCGTTCAGTTCTGGTTCAGCCGGTCAGGAAATGTTTTCTTATGATTTTGTTGTTGTTTTTATATATATATATATATATATATATATATATATATATATATATATATTGGTTTTATATGGTTTTTTGGTTTTTTATTTGGTTTTTTGGTTTTTATATGGGGTTATTGTTTATATTTTTAATCTAATATTATATCTATCTATCTACACTAAATCTAACTGCTATTAACTATTCTAAATGCTATGAACTAAATGGATTATCTAATAAGTACACAGGCCTACTCCTCCAAACACTAAAACTAAATCACTAACGCTATCTCTATCACTAAGCTAACTCCTACATCTATCTATCTATCTATGATGGGGGGAAATCACAAACAACACAAGGTTTCAGTTTAAGGTTTAAGTTTCATTTCAGTACAAAACAGAAATGAAACTTAAAGCAATCTAATAATCCTACTCTAAATGAAAAAACAGGGGAAGGGAATCTGGGATGGAATATATGGGAGAGGGAAAGGATTCAATGGAGCGGGGAGGGAGGAAGGAAGATTGAACACAGGGAACACAGGGAGGGGTAAAAACAAAAAATGAGAACATGGGGGTAGATGGGTTGGATGGGTGAAATGGGAGGAGGATTGCAATGGATTGGGAAACTGGGAAATGCTGGGAGAGGGAACCTTCTGAAACGCCTGTTGTTCAGGAACAGTGACTAGCTCAGAAGGTGTTGGGAAGGGGGGAGGCAGATAGTTTTGTTTCTTGCAAGTGTCTCCACCCCTGGTGCCTGGAAGTCTGCTCCTCAGCTGACTACCCATCCCTGTCACATTTGACCTTCCAGTTACACTTTTTTTGCCACACGAACTCACCCGACGCGATCCGAACTGACCGAACTGTTCGGTCATTTCGACGTTCGGAATTGAATTTGGTTCGGTCAGTTCATGTTTGGATTCGGGTTCAGGTTCGGTCATCTGAACAGGCCGAGTTCTGGCCGAAGTCCGAACTTCCAAACTGCGTTCACCCATCCCTAGTAAAATGTAAGGGTAAGGAATAAGGATTGGGTGGTAGGGAAGGGATATATTTGTATATGGGAGGATTAGTGCAAACACCAGCTTCTGAAAACACATCCTGACAAAGCAAGAGAACTTACAGAAGCACTGAAGCAGCCCAGTCCTGCAATATAAAGGGCTACAGTGCCCTCTCACAGAGCCCTCCTGATTGGGTCTGGGTGGCAGAGGCATTGAGGAATCACAGGGTGCCATTCAATTGCTGGGACCTGCTTGTGCTGCTCATTGGCCAGAGATACGTCCATCAGGCCCTTCCCCTACCAGTTCAAGAGTTCAACAAGTCTCTTTCTGCCTCCGAGATGTCTACTCCCCTCTCCAAAAAAACAGTTCTAGGCAATAAAGAAGTGAATAACGACTTTCGTTATCATAAATGGTTTCGTTATTTGTTGTCGTTTTTGTTAATGCAGTTTTTGACAACTTTCATTTTTGTTATCGATATGATGAAAATTGCATGCACACCCCTATTATTGATGAAGACTAGGGTCAAATTTGTAAGTGAAAGCAAAAGGGTATGTTATTAAAGGTGAAAGGAAAAATCCAACAGGAATGTGCTATCCATCAAATTTAGGTGCTTGAGATCTGAAGCTGCCAGACTGGGTATGTGGCCCGCCTGCTTCCCAGGTGGATATTGTTCCATTTGATTCATTAGATTTGGTTCAGTTCAGCTATCTGTTCAGTCATTTGTTCGATCTGGTTGGGTTGTCCATTTGGTCCAGTCTGGTTCAGTTCTGTTGAGTTATGTTGTTCAGTCTGGGTGGGTTTGGTTGAGTTAAGTCTTTTTATCTTGGCAAGTTCCTTAGCTCAGATTTGAAAAAAACAAACAAACCTGCAGGCATTTCCAGCTAAACCCCTAATCAAACCACTTACAAAATAGACAAAACAAAAACCAAGCCCTTTAAAAATTGTACCAAACCCCACAACCCTGAACCAAGCACCACAAACCAGACCCCAACACACAAACTGAACCCGCCCCCCCCACCCGAACAACCACAAACCAAACTGAACCCAAGCAAAGTATGAACCAAATCATATTGGACATTCAGTCACTAGTCCATTTGGGAGAATAATAACCGCAAGTAAGATATTCAGTATTTGCTTCATCTTTACCTTTTATCTGATTGCAAGAGTATGAGGATGAGGAGGCATCTGGGGCATAGGCAGACGGCTGGGCTGGGGTGTAGCATCAGGATCAGAGAAAGGCATCAGGAAAAAGAGAGGCAAAAGGCTGGGGAGAACAAGAACTGGGTCGAGGCTAGGAGTTAAACAGACAGGAGTCAGATCCGGGCTGGAACAGGTGGAGAGCAAGGACTAGGCTGGGAGGATGAACAGGAACCACACCAAGGCAGGGGCAGGGGCAGAAATGGGTAGGGTTGTTCCACCCAGTTTTCTGTTGCTACTAGCCTTATATTCTCATTCGGTAGCCAACCAGTAACTGGGAGATGTGGCAAGAGACAAACAGCAAGAGGAATGTGGCCTGGAGCCTCTACTGTGAAAGGCTGGGTTAGAAACAAGGCACAGTAGTGGAGCTGCAACACTAATGCTGTTCCAGGACCCTTAGGCATTGAAATGAATAGCCGCAATGTAAAAAAAAAACCACTCATTTTCCTTCCCCCATCCAGGCTGCGCGGGTGGAAAGTGGGACACCTCCCACCCACTCTGCCCAGCCTGGATTTTTATTTTTTTTAAATTTTAACCCGAAGTCCGGCTGCTAGTGCGGGCTCCAGGCTGCCGCCGCCGCACCAGTGGCGGTGACCCAGAGCCCGCACCAGCAGCCGCCAGGGTGATCCCTGGGGTGGGAGGTGGTTTAACACCCCCCCCAGAGATCACCCTACCCCCCCACCCAGATCGCCTTACTTGACCTCTGGGTTGTGGCGGCGGCAGCAGCAGCAGCATGGCATGGGTCTGGGTGACTTCAGTGCTAGTGGTGACTGGCTTCCCTTCAGCGCTTCACTAGGCCTTCCGGGGAACTTCCGGGTTTCCCCGGAAGGCCTAGTGAAGTGCTGAAGGGAAGCCAGCCACTAGCGCTGAAGCCGCTTGGACCTGCGCCGTGCTGCTGCTGCTGCTGCCACCACTGCCCACAGGACAAGTAAGGCGATCTGGCTGGGGGGGTAGGGCGATCCCTGGGGTGGGGGGTGTTAAACCACCCACCACCCCAGGGATCGCCTAGTACCTGCTGGTATGGGCTCCGGGTCACTGCCGCTGGTGGCACGGTGGTGGCCCAGAGCCCACACTAGCAGCCCGACTTCGGGATAAATTTTTTAAAAAAAATCCAGGCTGGGCAGGGTGGGTGGGGGGTGTCCCCCCTTCCACCCGTGCAGCCTGGGAGGGGGAGGTATGGGGTGTTTTTTCATTGATTTCAATGGGGACAGTTCCCCATTGAAATCAATGGGAAAAAAACAGTACCGGTATACCGGTTATAATCTGGTAAACTGGGTTTTTGTAAACCGGTAACCGGTAAAACCGGTAACAGTTGTTTTGCCCCAAGTCCCACCCCTACCAATTATGATCACCCCAAAGCTGTGTTTTATGTTTTACCCAAACATCAGTATGTATCATTAAGTGTCATAGTCACATATACCACAAAGCACTAATACTTCTTTATGAATAACAAATATCCATAAAAAGCCTGAGTCCCAATGAATTCTGGCTCTTATCTGTAGCTGTAGTTTTCCTCATGGGATATATCTCTTTTTTGCCTTAGCCCAAAGCAATTGAATACCTATCAAAGCAATTGATTGCTGATAGAAGTAATAGACGCAGCATCTTCATTTCTTTATTGGACTTCCATAATGAATTCAACATTCCTCAGCATAGCGAGTCTTTAAATTATCGATTGCATACACACTGCAAAACCACATCCATAACATACAAACTATACTCTGGTGTACAATTTTTTCCAGTGACAACATAAAGCACATACACAGAGTTTGAATTGTTTGTACATGCCGCCTGAACTCAGAAGTAAAACACTGGTGATATACAGTTAAGAATTTTAAAATTAACTTACAGATGATGTCAGGTCAGGGAGAAAGAAAGGTGAAGAAAATGTCTCAACTGACCTCTATGTAGAGGGGGATCAAACCCCCTGGACCAAGGAATTACACCTCCTCCGAGAGGCCAGAAAAGATAGAAGGACACGAGGGAGGGGTGTGTCAGGGCTGGGACTGGGAGATAAGAGGAGCTATGAGGGAATACCACAGGGACCAAGTAGGAACCCCAAGAATCAGAGGGAATACAACAGAGGCACAACACCAGAATAAGGAACGTTCAGAGGGAGAAAAGGATTGTGACCAGGAGACACTAGATAGATACAGTGCTGAGAGTACCAAGGCAGTGGGAGAGTTTCTGGGCAAAGACCAGCTGGAAGGGGGTGTGAGGGAAAGGGAGGATTGCAACCCCAGACACTATCCCAGCAAGCCACAAAAGAAGGGAAAGACAGAGGGAAGATGAAGATACTGGGTTTGGGGAGGAATGAACATGAAAGGAAAAGACGGTAGGAATCTAGCTACAAAATCTAGCTCCTTCAATGTGTCTCTTCCCAATTCCAACTCCTCCTCCCTCCGCCTCTCAGTTGGGCTTTCCCAAGGCTCTGTCCTGGGCCCTCTCCTCTTCTCTATCTACACTCTGTCCCTTGGCAAACTCATTACCTCCTACAGCTTCCAATATCACCTTTATGCTGATGATACTCAACTCTATCTCTCCACCCCCTCTCTCTCCCCTTCTGTCCAAGCTCGCCTCATCAACTGTCTCTCTGATATCTCAGCCTGGATGTCCCAACGTCAGCTCAAGCTCAACATGGCTACGACTGAACTCCTTATTTTTCCTCCCTACCCTTCCTCTCCCTCTTCCCCGTCCATCCTTATTGATGGGGTCACCATCCGTCCCGTTCCCCAAGCCCGTAGCTTGGCCTTCATCTTTGATACTCACCTTTCCTTTAAACCCTACATTGACTCTGTTTCCAAGTCCTGTCGCTTTGCCCTCCACAGCATTGTTCGAATTCACCCCTTTATCTCTGCCTCCTCAGCCAAAACCCTTGTTCACACCATGGTCATCTCTCACCTTGACTACTGCAACCTCCTCCTTACTGGCCTCCCCCGCTCTCACCTGTCCCCCCTTATCTCCATCCAAAACTCCGCTGCTAGGGTCATCCACTCAGCCC
>QEPC01010225.1:943583-1033401 GCA_003113815.1 Sphenodon punctatus
TTGTTTTTTTAAACTTTTTTGCTGGGGCTTTAAGTTTTTTACATTGCAGCCATTTTTAAATGGCTGCAATGTAAAAAAATCCGGTACCCGGAATCCGGTACCCGGACCGGATTACCGGGTCGAATCCGATAATGCCGGTACGCCCGGTACCGGCATTATCGGATACCGTATTTACCGGTTTTCCCACCCCTACTCTCAAGTGTCTCATGCTATGCAGGATATTCTGGATCTGGCAGGATTTTGGCAGCTGTTCCACAATCCCAGATAGCTACCAAAAATCTCACACTGGGGTGGAGTGAGGCAGAGAAGGTGACTGCCATAACTTTGGGGGAATACAGCTGAAGGAGTGGCAAAGTTGGTTTCAGGGCCGACCTTATAATTTGGTGGTTCGGGGCAGCCACCCTGGGCCCCACTCCTGCGGCACTCCTGCGCTAGGGGCCCGCAGCTCCCGACCACTGTCTCTCTCAGCCAGGGAGTGAGGGAGAGGCAGAGGCCCCGCATCTCTCTCACTGCCTGGCCCCCTCTGCTGCCTGTCAGTCTCAAACAGGGAGTAAGCAAGAGGCGGGGCCTCTGCCTGTTACCACTCTCTTACTCCCTGGCCAGTCTGAGACAGGCAGTGGAGGGGGCCAGGGAGTGAGGTAGAGGCAGAGGCCCCGCCTCTCCCTCACTCCCTGGCAACCTCCAGTGCCAGCGGATGCAGCGGCAGACTTAATCTGCTGCTGTGGTGACCGTCTGACCCAGGGAGCCGGCGAGTGGGCCTGGTGCAGGACCCAGGCCTCAGCAGACGGGGTAAGTGCTGTGCCCAGAAAAATGGCTGGGCTTGGGGTTAGGTGGAGGGGAGTGCCGGGGAGCGCCCGTAGGCCCGCCGACCACTGGTGGGAGAATAGGGCCCCACATTTCTCCCTTGCCTTGTGTCCCGCAATTTGTAAGGCCAACCCTGGTTGGTTGCAAGTTTGAATTTCATTTCCCCCTTCCTCTAACCCTTTTCTGTACATCAATACTCTGAACTGAGAAAAAATTGATTATTATTTATTTTATTTTTTTAAAAAGAAGCTAACACTGAGGAGACAGAAGGGTACCTGGCAGACTAGAATCAATGGCTTCTGGCATCATAGCTATAAAGCCTAGCTACCTATACACAATGCTATTGAGTCATAGAGTCCCTGAGTTGCAATGTACATCAAGGGTCATCTAGTCCAACCCCCTGCACCACTGCAGGACCTGCCACACCCCAAACATCTAGGGATGGGCGAACGCAGCTCGGATGTTCAGAGTTCGGACCGAACTCAGTCTGTTCGGACGTCCAAACCGAACGTCCAAACCGAACTCTCAAATGACCAAATAGTTTGGTCGTGTTCAGATGCGTTCGGATGAGTTCGGGGGCAGGAAAAAGTCTTTCCAGGGCCAAAAATTAGGTTTCAATTTCGTTTCGTTTTTGATTCCGGTTTCAGTTTCGTTATTTTTGAATGTTCGACCAAGTTCGGCCAAACCGAATTCGGCTGAACTGACCCATCAAACCCAAACTCCGGTTTTGAACCGAACGACTGAACATCTGAACATCCGAACAGCATTCTGTTTGCCCATCCCTACAAAAATCTGCACAGAAAAATCCGTTAAGTAAGAAATGAAGACTATTTTAAAAATCTGCCACAAGTAAAGACCAGGATCAACCAAAGCACACCAATGCCTGAAATAACAGGGAATAATTTTAGAAAAAGAAAGATCTAAATGTCTCAAATAGGTGAGCCAGACTCAAGGGTGTGCTTGTCGCTTTGGTTGATGATGTCCACTTGGAAATCGACAGAGGGACTTGTACCCTGCTAATTTTGTTAGATCTTTTGGCAGCCTTTGATACTGTTGACCATTGGGTGTTGTTGGCACGGCTGTGGGACCTGACTGGGGTGTGTGGGACCACTCTTGAGTGGTTCCGCTCATTCCTGGCTGGGAGAACTCAGAGGGTGGTGTTGGGCAGTGGTTCATTGTCCCCTCAGGAGCTCCCTTGTGGGGTCCCGTAGGGTTCCATCCTGTCCCCATTCCTGTTCAATGTGTATCTAAGGTCCCTGGGCAAGATCATTTGGATAATTGGAGTGAGGTGCCATCAGTGAGTTCGGGGCAGCCACCCCGGGACAATTGGAGTGAGATGACACCCAGCTCATCTGACTCAAGTCCTGCAGACTCGGTGCTTGCCCAGTGCCTGGCTGCCATTGGGGACTGAACGTGGGTGAGGCAATTGAAGCTGAATCCAGACAAGACCGAGGTGAATAACTGACTCACTGCACGTGTGGTCCCGCACCACCAGATGTTGGCCTAAGGGCTGCCCATGCAGAACAAAGTGCGTCAACACATCCGTTCGGCCCCACGATCCCCATCATGGGACAGGAGCCACCATGGCTGAGCACCATTGCTGCCCATTATGGGGTGGAAGTGGGGTGCTGCAATCAGGTTAGGGATAGGGCTGGCCTCCTGCATGTCTGTTGTGACCCTACCTGGGTTTAGCAGGCAGTAGAATGGCTCTCCCAGTGGCAGGCACATTTGTTCAGTTCTGCCAGCTGATCCGGACAGTGGCCACCACGGTTTTCCACCCGGGGCTGGGCCAGGAAGCCACCCCACTGCCTTCACCCTTGTTTTTTACCCTAAGGCTGAAGTTCGTACTGAAGCTTTCCCCACAGTTAGGCATTTACAGGGCCTGTCTTCTGCATGGTGGATTCTCTGGTCTGTGCACTGAGGACTGAGCTCACCCTGTGGCATTTCCCAAGCAGGGAACATGCAAGGTTTCTCTTCTGTATGGATTCCCTGATGTGTATCGAGTGTCCCAACTTCTCCTGGAGCTTTCCTCTCACTCCTGGAATATACAGGGTTTCTTTCCTGTGTGGATTCTTTTTTTAAAAATAGCAAATTTTAAAAGTGAAAGAAATCCCACATACACATATAATGTCCTGTTACCTAAAACAAACTTTAAGCCTTGACCTACCAATTTTCTTTTCTAGCCTCTGACCTACAGGAATAACTGTTGGTTTCCTCTTTTTGACTGCTCACAGAGCTTTGCATTTTGTACTTTTTAGATCTGTATTCACTGTGGGGTTTTGTATTCATTGTGCATTTCATAGTAATGTGTGAAAATTTAATGGTGACCCCACCACCAGTGGCCTCAGTCCTCTGCCCGTCCCACCAACCTAAAAGTCCACCAGCTGCTACTGGTGCCCCTCTCCCCCCCCCCCCCGCAGAGCATCAATACAATGCTCCCCAAGGGAGGTGGCCATGTCAAAAGAGTTCCGGGGAGTCCCTTTGCCTTGACCCCTTTCAGTATTGCTCACCCCTTCCCGGGTCAGAGCGTCCGGGAAGATGACAGTCCTAGTCTTCTTTAAAAAATGACTACTTACCAAGACAGCCCTCTGCAACATGTAACTAAAATTCTTGGGCAATAGTTAGAGTTTTAGGGTGGCATATTCTGTAACCATAAACTGTGGTGTTGCATCTGTGGCACACCAATACTTATGGTTTAAAAGAACTGTCATTTTAAGACCCTGTTTTCCATAGCTTATAATTTTCCCAAGATACATCTGTGCTGAAATTCCTCATACTTGCTGTAGTGTGTTGACCCCAACGTTATGCCTTTGGAATTAACTATAATCATTTATTGCGGTTCTGGGGTGCGCTTAAACAAATTAAATACAAAAGAAATGAGGGAAGGCTGAAAAGTATAAGGCTGTGATCCTGCAGGGCTTCCCTGGGAGGAGACTACTCTGGAGTAAGTGATTGGTGAATCATGGCTTAAGACCTTTTGGTCATGGGAGGCAAGGAGCAAGAGATGATGTGACAAGGAGCCCAAAATAATAAATGCTGTGGAGAAGGTAAATGGGGCACTCCAGGTGACTCGCTCTTATAATAAAAGAACAAGGAAGCCTCAAATGAAATTGAAAGGTAACAAATTCAAAAATGATGCAAGAAAATATTTCTTTTACCACACATAGCTAACCTGCAGAATCCAGTGCTGCAGCTAAGAGCTTAGTAGGATTCCAAAAAGGATTAGGAATTTAGGGAAATAATGAGAACATCCACCATCGCATTAGATAGGATAAAAATGAAGAAGGGATATAAAACCTCATGTTTCAGGACATGGACCCAGGTGATCAAACTGTGTCTCTGAAGTCACATGCAGCATTTGGGCAATTCCAGTGCAGCTCTCAGTCAGGGCTGGTTCAGGCCCCAAGCTTGCCTTAATGGTCTTGTGTCTTACATCATTGCACCCGAAGCTTGGTAGCTGAATCGCAGCAGCCAGAAATGCAGAGTACTGGCTCTGCCAGGCAATCATGAAGCAGGAGAGGTTTGTGTGTGTGTCCTGCTGTGGCTCTTGACCATATGAAGATTTTGGTAGTCAGCTCTTGGGGCTACAAACTTTGGCCTTCCATGGTATAGAGTCTATCCCTAAATTAACCACGAATGACATGTGTGAGGGAGAAATATCTAGTTTGCATAGGTTACTCCATAATTGTCCTCTGAGGAGTTTCTTCCCTGGTGACAGCCATTGTATGAATCATTTCATTAGGCTAACCGGTTCACAGATGTGACTAGACTATCACTGGGTTCATCCATCACCCTTTGCCCCATTGTCCCAGAAGAGAAGGTCACCACAAGTGTGATTTTACTTCTGGCGACCTAGCTAATGCAAAAGCTGCATTGGATTGGATATATCTAGTGATCCAGCTAGGCTAAGAGCAGTCTGCATGGAGAGTAGCAACTTGCAAGCACACTTTTGCCATTTTTATTAAACCACAAATGGTGACTTCTTCACTCACTGTTCTCTGGAAGAATATGCAAGGATTCTGTGCCAATTGTGACCATTTGCCATTCCTTAGTTAGTAATTTATGACTATTTTCAGCAGCACATCCTGTATCTTGCATAGTATCTCAAAGAGTTTTTGTTACCAGCATAAATTTTTCCACTGGGATAGCACCCATTTTAGAAGTTCACGCAGGCAGGCATCCCGGCCATTCACTAGTGACCTTGCCCAGCAGTTAAGAAGGGAGCTATTCTACGGAACTATTCAACCGAGAATCTTTCCCTAAATGTAAGTCCTTCCTATTTAACCATTAGCATTCAACAGGCAGGGATATGTTCCTAGTAGGCCTTATATGGGGTTATTTTTATATTGTACATTTATGATTGTGTGCTATTTTCTTATTTAAAACCTATTTTATTTTATTTTTTATTTTCTAGTGTTATCTGACCTGAGCCCTTGGGGTAGGGCAGATTACAAAGCTGAATCAATAATGTTAAAAGTAGAAACAAACAAACAAATAAATAAATAAATAATGTAGAGGGGAAACAGTAAGGCTGAAATTGTGACTCCACTGAAGTCATTTTGAGTCTTTTGGTTAACTTCGGCATACTCTGGATTAGTCCCCAAAGCATGGGACTTGTGGGTCTGAATGATTTGTTTTTCATTTCCATTCTACTAAAGAAGTGATGTGTTAATTTGGGTGCATCCCCCAGGCAGTCTGAACCTCAGTTTACCCTGTTGTGAAATAGGGGTTACAAGATTTAGCCTTTTCTACAAGAACATGGTGAGGCTACCTTAACACTTGTGGATCATTGTAAAACTCTCTTGAAATGCAAAATTAAAAACAAAAGCTTTTTAAAAATGCAATTTAAGAATACGATCTCATTGAAAAAAACTAATGATGTCTGCCCGTATTCCATCAGCAAGGAGTTACTCAGGTGTAAATGCACATCTCTCTCTCTCTTGTATTTTCTTCCCATGCCTGGGTGGGGTCAGAGGACAATACACTTCCAGATTTCTTATCTCTCTCTAACCTATGGCACTCCTCAGTATACTTAACAGTATCCATAACAACCACCAGTCCCTGGAGATATTTTAATTATAGCATTCTTTGGAATTGTTGATCGTTTATTGTGACAAGACAAAGAACACTCATGAAAGAAGATTCATTGATAAATGTGTTTCAGAACTAAGCTGAGGAGGAGGAAGCTTTATAATGACATTTTATTTCTCTGCCACAAGAACATATGGTGGATATATTGGGAACAAAAATAAAAATGCAAGCTGCCATTTGTATGGTATCACTCTCTAGAATATGACTGTGTTGGTTATATATTTCCAGGGGGCCTAAGTGTCTGGAAACAACCCTTGTTTTTACAGTTTTATACAAAAATAAAAGAGCAATGTGTTTGCATAAGAAGTGCCATACAATACCATACCAGGTCAGACCAATGATCCATCCAGCCCAGCATCCTGTCTCTGACAGTAGCCACCATTAGTTGCTTCAGAGAAGTATCTGACAGGTCACAGTGGAGTGATCCATTTCCTGCTGTTCTCTCCCAGCTCAGTCAGAGGCTGCATCCCCTGCCAATAGTCCATAAATGACTAAAAGCCATTTATGGACCTGTCCTCCAAGATACCAGCAGCAGCCAATCCCATATATAGGGGGAATGGCTTAGTTGCTGCATGAACAACATAGTGCCCAGAACTAAGCCAGCTGTCAGAAGGCTATGGTGGGACCATGGGTTGGACTGCTCCATTGGGAACCCAAAAAACACTGGTTTGAAGCCAGTGGGGTCCTGATGACTCCTCCTTTTAATGGTGACCTCTGGGAACTTTTTCACGCCTGGCAGTGTTCATAGGAAGTCTTTTACAATCCCAGGCAGGGAAAACAGGCCAATCACTAGGGGTGGTCTTCCAGTATGGGCTAATTCATAGGTCACGGCATCAGGAACTTGGGGCACCATTTTTTAAAAAATATAAAATTTATATCCTGGCCCCGCCCCTCCTGCCCACAGGACCATCATATCCTGACTCTTCCTGTGTCAAAACAAGGGCCATCACTTGGGGTGTTAACAAACAAAACAATAGGAGGTGCTGGAGGATGATGCGGATTTCTTGGCCTGCTCCTATGTTGTGGGATTCACCTCCTGTACGCTGTTCTCATGCTTGTAGGGGAATGATCAGTGCTCCACCCACTCTGTCTGACAGAAGATCCCACCAGTAACCTAGATTACATCAAAGCCTCCTAAGGTTCTAGAGGGTCCTAGGTTGTGGATGAATAAATCTGCATGCGCTATGCCAACCTCCTGTAATGCAACTGTTATAGGCATGCCCCGGCCAGAATCCCAGTCTCTGAAATCCCAACCAAACCCTGCGGACTCACAATGCACATTCAAAGAGAGGTTGAAATTGTTGGATTGTGCAACAGTCACAAGTAAAAGCCCATTGCAAGCCCTGCAAGCTTAATATGGGGCTTGTCCAGTAGGGGGAGGGTCAGGGGATGAAACAGGTTTTTTTCTCTCCTTGTCTCCTCTCTTCTCCTCTCTCTGTCCTCCATCTTGTCCCATGCAGTCTGTACAGTATGGAAGCATGTCTTCTGAGTTCTTAGTAAAGTTCTGTTTTGAAGAAACTTCTGCTGTGTGTTATTCAACAGAAAGCTAACTCTACAATAGGTTATGGGCCCAGGACATCTTCAAGGCAATTTTGAAGACTAGAAGCAGCCCAGAAGGAGTGCAGACTGTGAAAGAAAACTCCCAGACAGAGAGGCCTACTGACTGTGAGTAAGAAGGCCTAAATCCCAGAAGGGGAAAGGGAGGGAAGCAAGTATGGCAAGCAGCTCAGAGCTCAGACTTTCAGTAGGAAAGCTGAACAATGTAAACTACCAATTGTGGAAGTTTAAAGTGGAAATGCTGCTGTCTAAAGATGATCTATGGGAGGTGATTACCACGAACAGACCAGCAGCAAATCACGAGGAATGGGATAAAAAGGACAGGTTAGCAAAGGCTACAATAAGTTTATTGGTAGAAGATGACCAGCTAATCCATATAAGAAGTGAGACCACAGCAAGAGGCATGTGGATTGCATTGCAAAACTTGCATGAGAGAACTAGCCTGAATAGCAAACTGTTTCTACTGAGGAAACTATACAAAATGAGGCTTGGCAAAGAAAGTGAAATGCAGGAGCATATAAATGCCATGTTGGAAGTAGTGGCACAGCTGCGCGGCATTGGAGAAGATATAAAGGACAGCCTGACTCCTCTTCAGTCAGCCTGAATCTTACAGTGCCCTCATCAATGCCCTGAAGACAAGGTCAGAGGATGAACTGAGGTTGGAATTGGTTAAAGGTAGACTTGCGGATGAATTCCAGCGCAGAAAGGAGAACCTGCAGAATGATCTAAAGCAGAGTAATGAGACTGCACTGAAACTCTCAGACAAAGCTCCTAAGAGAGAAACCAGAGTATGCTTCAGATGCAAAAAGGAGGGGCATTTAAAGAAAGACTGCTATATATGGAAAGCAGAACAGCAGAAACTGTCTCCACAAACATCTAAGCAGAGGGCTAAAGTCACAAACAGCAACACAGTCACTCAACAATGGAGTGGCTGCTTCAGAGCAATACAAGACAGCTCATCCCAAAATTGGTGTGTAAACTCTGGGGCAACAAGCCACATGACTAGTGATAAAGGATTCTTCACAGGGCTGGATCTGAGCATAAAAGAAAGGATCTACCTGGCAGATGGGAGAAGCATCAACATGGAAGGAATTGGACAAGGATTCTTGTACTGCAACCAGTCACAAGGAGGCACACTGTCCATACCCATGAAAGATGTGCTCCATATGCCCAACTTAGAAGGGGGACTCCTGTCCATGAGGCATCTGGCAGCGAGGGCGCTCACTATCCATTTGCAGGGAGACGAATGCACAATTCAAAGTGGGACAAACGTTCTGGCCAGAGCCACTGCAGATGAGCACCTGTACCGTCTGAGCACAATGAAAAAACAGGCAAAGCTCATGGCGCACAAGTCACACAATGACTGCATCCACCTGTGGCATAGACGCATGGGACATAGACATCCAGACAACATCAAGGAAATGCACAGACAGCAGTTGATCAAAGACCTTAAGGCATCAACATGTCCTGTGATCATGAAATGCGACTGTTGCATCAAAGCGAAAGCCACGAGCGTTACACTTCCTAAGGAGAGTCAGAATAGAGTAAGAGCATGAAACCGCTTCATCTTGTACACAGTGACTTCTGCGGTCCAATGAAGGTTCCCACGCCAGGCGGCAACTGGTATATGGTAACTTTCATTGACGATTATTCAAGGTACATGATCACGTACGTCATGAAAAGTAAAGATGAAGTATTCGACAAACTTCAGGACTATGTGACCATGATGAGCAACAAGTTCCAGCACAGACCAAAGACAGTGTGGACTGACAATGGAGGTGAGTTCACAGGAAAGGAATCAGAGGACATCCTGAGACTCCATGGAATTGAGCACCAAAAGACAGTGCCATATACACCCGAGCAGAACGGAACAGTTGAAAGGAAAAACAGAACGCTAACTGAAATGGTTAGATGCATGTTAACAGATTCTGGACTACCAGAAAGATACTGGGGTGAAGCAGCAGTTGCTGCTACCTACCTACAAAATCGGCTGTATTCTAGAACAGTGAGGAAAACTCCATATGAACTGTGGCATGGTCAAAAACCTAGTGTGAGTCACATCAGAGTATTTGGAAGTAAGACTTGCATATATATCCCAGAGGAGAAATGTACCAAGCTGCAAAACAGAGCAGTGGAAGGCATCCTTGTAGAATATAGTGAGCATTTCAAAGGCTACAGAATCCTGGATCCACGCACAGCATGGGCGACTGTTGGGTTTTGATGTTGGAGGAGCACTGGGGCAGAAAGGCCGGTGGGCCTAGGGCTGGAGCCAGGGGGATGGTAGGTGGAGCCAGGGGGATGGTAGGCCAGTGGCATGGCATAACCCAGCAGCAATGAGTTCCCAGGGTTAACATCGGATGGCAGAAAACACAGTCTACATGCACATCAAGCTTAAAATAAATAATTTGTAAACCCAAAACACAGGGAAACACCCAAAACACTGGCATAACCCAGCAGCAAGGAGTTCCCAGGGTTAACATCAGATGGAGGAAAACATAGTCTACATGCACATCAAGCTTAAAATAAATAATTTATAAACCCCAAAACACAGGGACCCATTCTTTTAAAGCACCCGAGTCACAGCCTGACTCCAGTTTTACCACGCACATCCCATTTGCAGGATTTTGAACACAGCTGAAATTGCATGACTTGCAGTGACATCTCAGGATTTCCAAACCTCCATTTTACCACACAGTCCCCCCTGCACTAACCCACTAGCCCCCACTCCCCTCCCCGAGAACCCAGGAGCCCTGGCTCCCAGCCCCCCTCTGCTCTAACCCACTAGCCCCCACTCCCCTCCCCGAGAACCCAGGAGCCCTGGCTCCCAGCCCCCATCTGCTCTAACCCACTAGCCCCCCACTCCCCTCCCCGAGAACCCAGGAGCCCTAGCTCCCAGCCCCCATCTGCTCTAACCCACTAGCCCCCACTCCCCTCCCCGAGAACCCAGGAGCCCTAGCTCCCAGCCCCCATCTGCTCTAACCCACTAGCCCCCCTCCCCTCCCTGAGAACCCAGGAGTCCTGGCTCCCAGCCCCCCTGCTCTAACCCACTAGTCCCCACTCCCCTCCCCGAGAACCCAGGAGCCCTAGCTCCCAGCCCCCATCTGCTCTAACCCACTAGCCCCCCTCCCCTCCCTGAGAACCCAGGAGTCCTGGATCCCAGTCCCCCCCTGCTCTAACCCACTAGCCTCCCTCCCTTCCCGAGGGGGTGGGTTGCATCTTCATCGCTTCTTGTCCTCCTCAGCTCCTCTCCTCATCCCAGCCGGGCTTGAGGCAGCGTGCGCATGGGAGCAGCAGGAGTCGAGGCTCCTGCTGCTTCCGCGCACGCTGCTCGCACAGCTGGCTTGAGAGTACCCCCTCCCTCCGAGTCGAGTCAAAGTTGACTCAGAAGGGAGGGACTTGGGGGGGAGTTTGGGAGCTCCACGCATGCAGCTCCCAGCCTCCCCCCCCATACCCGGGTGCCTGTGTTGGGTGCCCAGATATGGACTTTTCCCCTGCCCACCCATGCAATGAAATAGTGCCCCCTGCCGGCACTATTTAATTGCAAGGGAGGGAGAAAACTCCTCCCTTTTGACCCTGTAGGCTTCCTTAGGAAGCCTTATGGGGTGGTGGTGTTTGACTCACTGGTTTGTGTGCACACGTGCACACAAACCAGTAACAATGTATGGAGCCAGCTCAAAGAACCTTGTTGAAGTAGCAATCTTCTGAAGGTTGCTACTTCAAATAAGGTTCTTCCAGCTGGCTCTGCACATGAGCCCAGGCTTGGGCCAGCGTGATTTTTTTTTTTCCCCCGGTGGTGGCGCTGGGTCACTCAGTGGCTGGGAGGGCATTGCCCCTGATTTCCTAGGAGGTGCACCGCCACTGGATGCACAAACAGGATAACCATTAGTAACAGTGTGACCTTTGTGGAAAACTCAAGCAACAGTTTGATGATTCTCCAAGGTCCAGACGAAGGAGAACAATCAACCACGGATGAAACCACTGAAAGGGAGCAATCCTCTGAACAAATGGTTGAAATCGGCAGAAAGGTAACAGAAGTGCAGGAACAGATACAGCCAGCTGCTGATGCTGACCCAAGGCAGTCAACGAGGTCTAACAAAGGCATTCCCCCCACTCATCTGTCCTACAAAGTCAGAACCAGTAAACTGTCAGAGCCAGCATCCTGGGAGGACATCTCACAGATGTCAGAAGGGGAAGCAGAAAAATGGGTAAGAGCAGCTGAAGAAGTAAAGTCCATGTAGGACAACGCGATGTGGACAATTACTCCACTGCCTTCAGGGAGAAAGACTATAGGTTGTAAATGGACATTTAAAATAAAGTACAATGCGCTGGGAAATATTGAATGGTACAATGCCCGACTTGTCATGAAAGGATACTCCCAGATGTACGGAGAAGACTACAATGAAACATTTGCACCTGCAGTTAAGCACACTACAATCAGAACATTGTTAAGTATAGCTGCTGGAAGAGGAATGCAAATCAATCATAGGGATGTGAAAACAGCGTTCCTAAATAGTGAGTTGAAGGAAGATATTTACATAGACCAACCACCGGGGTTTGCAGATGTTCAAAGGCCGGATCTCGTATGCAAACTGCAAAAAAAATATATGGGCTTAAGCAGGGCGCCAGAGCGTGGAACACTAAAATAAACAAGGTGCTCATGAGGGAAAATTTTACCAGGAGCAAAGAGAATATATATATATATATAGCGTGGGCTATTGCAAAACATAACAATACAGGATTTTTAAAAATAAAACGGGGACCAAGCTCTCATTCGTAATGGAACCTCACCCAAATTTCTGGACAGATATTCTTGAAGCCACCGCAAAAACCCCAATTCTCTACGCAAACCAGAATATACATTTATATCACAACAATCACAAGATAAAACAACGAGGAGAAGGCAAATTTCGTTTCAAAACGTAGATACTGGGAGGATAAGAATAGGAGGGGGGCATTAAATAAACATATCTTAAACATCTTATGCATTCGGCCCCAAGAGGAAGGTAGGATAGAATCACCTTGCCCATACCTCTCAGAACCTTGGCAGTGTGCCGCACACTTACACTTACATCCCCCAGACCCTAGGGCCCGTAGCCAACAGTCCACCGTCTAATCTCCCCCCTCCCTTATGAGCTGGGGAATACCCCACCACATGACCTACATGTTTCCCTGCACTATCCTCTGCCTTAGGAGTATAACCTTGCTTGCATAAGCAGCCACATTTCTTGAACAGGCTGGGTCTACTGGATTCAGGAGCCTCCGTAGCAAGATAGATTCAGAATCTATCTGTAACTGAAGCAGTAGGCTTCCTAAATATTTGCATCTAAGGGCTTCCAGAGTTGGGCAACGCAACAAAATATGAGGTACGGAATCGGGGGTCTCCTCACTGCATAAAGCACAAGTTCTCTGATCATAAGGGATTTCCCTAAAACGACCCTCCAGGTAGGCCGATGGAAAAGAGTTACACCTCAGACACGTAAACGCCACTCTCAGCAGGTGGTCAATCCAGGCGAATAGGTAAAACTGACCTGACTGAAGATCATTATAGGGGGAGTAATTGGGGGCCACCTTCTGTAACTCCATAAGAGCCCTCTCTGTCTGCAGGGACTGATCCTGCAGACTTCTCTGGACCAGAACCCTAAAGGGTTTGTTCCCCACTCTCTCTAATACCTCTTTTGATAACCCCATTCAGAAGATCACTTCCTCTACTGCCTTTGACCAAGGATCTAACAGTCCTGCCCTCTGCATCCAGGCCAATAGTGGGTTATTGGCTGTCAGTGGGGATACCACTTTCACCTAGTAGTTCGCCAAAGACTGTGTGAGGGACCTTCTCACTGTTGGCATACTGGACTCCGCTCTTAGAAGCATCTGAGGGGTGCTTCTTGGGAGGCCCAATACCGAGGCCAGAAAGCTATTTTGAATGGGTTCCAACTTATCCAGAAAATCGAGACTCCATATGGGGGCTGCATAGAGTACCTGGTTCAGGACTTTAGCCCAAAACAGTCTCAATGCTGGCTTTATCAGCCTCCCCCCATGCCAAAGTAGAACCCAGTTATAGCCGCTGATGTTTTCCTAGCTTGTAGTTTAACCCGCTCGACATGGGTTTTCCACCCCGGTGAAGATGAAAACGTGACCCCCAGGTATTTAAAGGAACTAACCTGCTCAATAGATTCCCCTGCCATACGCCACAAGTGGCTGTCTAAACCTTTCTTTGGATTGTCCACTAGGATTTTAGTTTTGGAGTAATTGATGTTTAGTAGTTCCACCCGACAGAACTCTCCAAAGAGCACCAGCTGCCTCCTAAGGCCCACCTTTGTTTGACATATTAATACGGTGTCATCCGCATAGAGTAGGATTGGAAGAGATCTATCTCCAATCCTGGGGACATGTGTGTCATCCTTTTTCATGTGCTGCACTACATTGTTCAAGTATAGGTTAAAAAGGGCAGGGGTCAGCAGACACCCCTGCCTTACCCCACGCATTACCTCAATCGCCTCTGATAATGGCCCGCTAGCTCTACATCTTTCCTGGAGCTTATTCCCCGTATGAAGCTTTATCAGTAGATAGAGTAATCTCGGCTCAATAAAGGAGGCCCTCAATTTGATCCACAATCGTTCTCTGCTGACCAAATCGAAGGCCTTTTCCAGGTAATTTCCCTTGGGTGCCCACATATTTCTTCAACAGAGCGGCGAGCACCAGAATATGGTCCATGGTGAACCTTCCCTCACAAAACCCTGCTTATTCCGACTCGAGAGCTTGTGACTCATGTATCCATTGCTTCAATCTGGCCAACAGCAACTTGGAATATAATTTCCCAACTGATCGGCCGATAGTAACCCGGAAGGGAGGGATTACCCTTTTTATAGATCGGCACCAGGATGCTCTTAAGCCAGGGAACCGGTACCTCCCCTGTATCGTTGGTATATGAGAAAAGGGGGGCTAAGACTCTGACCCACCAGACTGGGTGTGCCTTCAAGATTTCCAGTGGTACTCTGTCTGGGCCTGGTGCCTTCCCGCTCTTAAGGGAGGTTATCAAAGTCTTAACCTCCTCCTCCGTGACTGGTGGCCAGATTTGCAGTCTATCCCCTGGGGCTATTTGCAATGGATCCACAATCACTGGGATTCTCATGTATAGTTTTTTATAAAATAGTTCCCACTCCCTGTGGTGGATTGACTGAGTACCAACTATGCCACCTGGTCTATAAAGCGAATGGACCACTTTCCAAAAAGCAGTGCTGTTTTTTCTCTGAGCTGCCATAAGCAGCTCAGACCAGGAGCAAAGATGATCCCTGCTTATACACAAAGAGACTAAGGAGCAGGTGGATCTTTGTATTAATTTGTGTCAATGACCTTATCATATGCTTTGAGCAAGAAGGGGATAAGTCCAAAACAATGAGTCCGAAACAATGAGAGCTCTAAATCATCTGCCCTCCATTGGTTTCCCAGGTTCGAAGTCTGGGGGTGCTCCTCGATGCACAGCTCCATCTGGATGACCAGGTGGAGGCTGTGGCGAGGAGTGCTTTTCACCAATTATTTCTGGTGCGATGGTTTCGGACATATGTCTCAGACTCTGACTTGGCCACCGTCATCCATGCTTTCATTTACCTCTAGATTGGACTATTGTAACGCACTCTATGTGGGACTACCCATGGTGACGGCTCGGAAACTGAAGCTGGTGAAGAATGCGGTGGCAAGTCTTCTGGTAGGACTGGGCCACCGGGAGCACATTACACCAGTGCTCCATTCTCTGCACTGACTGCCGGTGGTTTTCCGGGCCCGATTCAAGGTGTTCGTTTTGGCCTATAAAGCCCTAAATGGCCTAAGCCCTGCATATCTGCGGAACCGCCTCACCTCCGGGTGCTGGATCAGCCCCTGCAGTCATCCGGGGGCACCCTGCTCGAGGTCTCAGAAGTCTTCCGGGGGGCCACACAGGAGAGGGTGTTCTCGGTGGCCGCACCACGGCTGTGGAACTCCCTGCCGGTGGGGGCCTGACTGGCCCCAGATCTCCCCTCTTTTTGAAGTTGTAAAAGCTGGCTATTCAGCGAGGCGTTTGGCAAGGGAGATGGGTGGGGGATGTGTGCGGGGTGGGGGTAGGTTGGTCTATTTTACTTCCTTTAAGTTATTTTAATTGATGTTTTATGCCTTTTATATGTTTGTGAGATGCCCTGAGCTGCCTGTGGCAGGAGGGGCAGGATAATAAATGGCTTAAATAAATAAATAAATAAATAAATAAATAAACAAACTTTGCTAAATCTATGTTGACTCTTCCCCATTAAGCCATGTTTCTCAACATACATATTGATCTATCTGTGTTCTTCTGCCCTCCCCCTCTGTCCCCAGATCATCTTGCTGGCGTTTCATCGAGCCTGCAAGACCTGGCTGTTCGCCCAGGCCTTTGGAGGGGATGGGGGTGGGGAGGATTGGGTAACTGTGGGGGCTGGGGGGTGAATATGGAATTGTTTTAAAATTATTGATGAAGTTGTTTTTTAAATATTGTTTTTATGAAATGTTATTGTATGGTTGATTGCTGTAAGCCACCCCAAGATGCCATAGGCATGAGGGGGCGGCTAAAAAAGATTTATAAATAAATAAATAAATAAATAAAATTAAATCTAATGGCCTAACCAACTCTCTAGCAGGCTTCCTACTTTTGATGTTCTTGAAAAGGGTTTTGTGATTAGTTTTTGCATCTTTAGCAAGTCACTCTTCAAACTCTGTCTTGGTCTGCCTTATTAAGGTTTTACATCTAACTTGTCAATACTTATGCTCTTTCCTATTTTCCTCCTTATGACTAGATTTCCATTTTTAAAGAATGTCTTTTAGGTTCTACTGGTCTCTTTCCCCTCACCATTTAGCCACACTGGCATACATTTGGTCCTCTTGTTACCTTTTTCTATTTGTGGGATGCACTGGTCCTCTATGGTGGTGTTTTTAAATAGTCTTCATGCCTCTTGCAGACATCCATTGTAACAATGGGCTGAGGCGACTCAGGAACAGTTAAGTCAAACAGGATCTTTATTAGGTCTTTTGAGCATTTTAGCACTCACAGGTGCTGCTTCCTAGCTTCCTGCTTGAATCTAACTGCCGGTCCCAGCATGCTCTCTGCATGCATCTCCGCCCCTTCCTGTGGCTCCTCTCTGGACCGTATCAACTGAGTCCTGCTATAACATCTTTTCTCCCACTCCTCCCCTTTTATTTAGAAACCCCCCATATATGCAGGATAACAGCCAGAGGTTGCTAGCACATAGCTGTTGCAGGTGTTTTGGGGTCTTCAGGGGGCACCCTGATCTTGATGGTCTTTCTTCCAGCTGTGTGGATTGCTGGGCTGGTGGATCGGTCTTCCTGACCTCTGGGACCCCTTCCTCACTCATGCTGCATGGAGCTCTGGTCAGTTTCTACCGTATCATCTGACTTGTGTAGACTCTGGCTCCTGCAGGCTTGTCTGTGACCGGAACTTTGTCTCACCCTCAGGTGTCTCTGGTTTCTTTATATAGTGCGACCTTCTTCACTGGTCACTTTGTATGACCTGAGTGCAGCTGACTTATTGATGATCCCTTTGGCCCATTTGGCTTGGAACCCTTCCAGCAGCTGTATCCACACAGGGGTACCGTTTGTCAATGTGGGCAGTTCTCGTGCCGACCGATTGTAGTAGTGGACTTGTTTCTGTTGTGCCCCTTCCATTTCAATTTGTTGGTTTTCAATTATTTCAGGTTTCAAACGTTCACTTGAGATGGGAAGAAGCATTTTAGTTCTGCGGCCCATCAAGGCTTGTGCTGGGCTGCTACTGCACCCTTGCGTATGGGTATTGCGATGAGCCATGAAGGCTAGGTAGGGATCTGACCCCATTGTTGCTGCTCTGCTGATTAGTCTTTTTGATGTCTTGACAGCTGATTCTACCTTCCCATTACTCTGTGGGTAGGCTGGCGAGGAGGTCACGTGTTTGAATTCCCACTTCTGGGCAAACGTTCGGAATTTTTCCAATGCGAATTGTGGTTCATTGTCACTCATGAGTTTGTCTTGGATGCCGTGTCTGGCACAATGCATTTTCAATCATTCACTTACTTCTCTGGATCTTGTGTCTTCCAGTTTGTCAATCTCCAAGAAATTTGAATAATAATCAGCCGTGATGAGGTATTGTTCGTCCTTTAGCATGAAAATGTCAACCCCATCTCCTCCCATGGAGGAGCTGGGGGAGGGGGGGGCGGGTCATGTGGCACAGTGTCTCTTTACATTGTTGGGTGCCATCTGATCTACATGTTTCACAGCCCTCTACAAAGGCTCTCAGCTGGGCTCCCATTCCAGGCCAGCAGACACAGTCTCTTGCCAAGCGTAGGCAACTCTAGGAATGAATTTTCTCCATGACCCAAGGTCTACGTGAAGAAGGGATCACAATGGTCGAGCCTCTGTATATCAGCCCTTCCCAAACAGTGAGTTCTGTTCTGCAGTGAGAGTAGAGTTCTGAGCCAACTGGCGTCTGGGCCTTGTCTGTTGGCCAGCCCTTTAAAATCGTGTTTTTCACCATTTGAAGGGTTACATCTCGTTCTGTGGCATTCTTTAGCTCCTCAAGCTTGTTTTTTTTCCATTGGTACGCAGAATAGCATGTTAATCAGTTTGATGTTGCCATCTTCACACATCTCCTCACCCTTGATGAAGGCTCTGCAAAGCGTGTCAGATAGCACAAGGTTCTTTCCAGGACAGTACCTGATCTGTAGATCATATTTCTGTAGTCTCATCAGCATTCTCTGAAATTGTCTCGGTGCCCCGAGTAGGGGGTTTGTCATTATGGTCTCGAGTGGCTTGTGGTCTGAGAGAACCACAACTGGATGTCCAAACGTGTATTGGTGGAACCGTTCCATTCAGAATACTACTGCTTGCAACTCTTTTTAAATGATTTGTGCGTATCCCTGTTCAGTCTCGGAGAGTGCCCGACTGGCATACTCAGTGGAACTGTCCTGCATCAGGACTGCTCCTAGACCCTTCTCTGAGGAATCACACTCTAAGACCAGCTGTTTGCCTGGTTTGTAGTACTGGAAAACTGGTGTCTTTGTCAGGAGTTCTTTTATCCTGTTGAATGCATTTTGCTGAGGTGCTCCCCAGTCCCAAGCGATGTGGTGATTGGTCAATTGTCAAAGAAGCTCTGTCTTGGTGGCCAGGTTTGGGCAATACTTCAAAAGGTAGTTTACCATGCCAATCAGCCTCTATAATCCTTTCACATATGTAGGAGGAGGCAACTCCATTATAGCTTTAATTTTCTTGGGGTCTGATCTCAGATCTTCAGCAGACAGTATGTGTCCTATGTATGCTACCTGGTGTTGCTTCAATTTGTCTCTGCATCTGCCCAGGAACCTGAATAGTTTCTTGTTGTGATCTCATTCTGCCTCCTCATCATTAGTGCCTTTCTCGCGTATGAGGACATCATCTGCTGTGACTTTCACCCCTGGCAGACCTTCCAGAGCCTGCTGTAGGTGTCTTTGGAAGATCTCTGGAGCCAGGGAGATGCCCATTGGCGTGCGTAGCCATCTGTACCTTCCAAATGTAGTTGCGAATGTGGTTAGTTTGCTGGAGGCTTCATCCAACCGAACGTGCCAAAACCCATCTTGTACGTCACAGACCATAAATAAATGTGCTTTGGACAGCTCAGGAAGCACATCTTTGATGGTAGGCAAAAGGTAGTATGCCCTTTTCAGTGCCTTGTTGAGTGGCTTTGGAGTGATGCATATGCATTGTTTGCCTGATGGTTTCTTCACCACCAACATGCTGATAACCCATGGGGTGTTTGCTTCCTCGACTTTGATGATGCCTCGTTTGCATACGCTGGCTAGTGCTTTCTTGCCTGGTTCATTGAATGCTACCGGTATTCTCCTATGTGGAAGGCACACTGGTGGCACCTCAGAATTGATTTCAAGGCACTCTTTCCTTTGAAGCATCCATCTCCCTTGAAGATATCCTCAAATTCGGTTAGGGCTCTGTCCCTTGTTCCTATCATCAGTGACGACTTGGCTTGATTGTCCTGTTCCAGAACTCTGTCTCTCGTGACACTCATCTGCTGCCACATCACTGCATGCAAGAAGTTCTGGTGCTGCACTCTGATCAGATCCATGTGCTGGACTGCTTGTGCTCCTAGTAGTGGTGGTTGGTTTTGTCCTTCCACTACCATGAACTTTAAGTTATATTTTCTCCCATTTCTGGGATTTCACAGCGTTAGGCTGCATTTACCCACTGGCTGTATGGTGCTCATGTTGTACATGACCAGGGACCTTCTTGTCTGCCTGATCATTGTGTTAGGTCTAAGCTCTTCCTTGGGGATCACATTGCAAGATGCCCTACTGTCTAGTTGGAACTGAACTCTTTGGTCCCCTATTTGCATGGTTGCAAATATGGCTGCCTGTCTTTTGGCGCCTATGGCCCTCATGTGGTGGGACTGAGGCATTACACTGATAGTCCTCACGTGTGGCTCCTCATCCTCACTGTCTGATGCGGTGGATTTCTCTTCCTCCCGTATAAGCCGTACTCTTTGCTCTCTCTTAACTGCTTTGCACATGCTGCTGAAGTGATTAAGTTTGCTGTAAGCATTGTAGCTTTATTCAAACGCAGAACACTTCTATTTAGCTATCTCATTGAACCTCCCACAACAGGAGCACCGTACGCTGCATTGTGGCTCTCTTTGCCTTCTTTTAGTTTCAATACTGGACCTTTTCTGCCAGACCGTGCATCCCTAGCACTGCATCCATTGCCCGTGGCGCCAATACCCTCAGTCTCTCTTTGGACATGGCACGTGCCACGGAGGCCACCAGACACTTGGGTAGGGTCAGCACCCCTTTGCAGAGCAGCTGCTTAGGGGTGTGCACGTCATTTCCATTATTACAATAACGATATCGAAAATTGTCATTTTTGTTTTCGTTATTGCAGTAACGAAAACGACAAGAGAATAACGATAAAAAAATGACAACTGAGAATACTGATAACAATAACAATGTCATTATCATTGTCATTATTATTAGTGCTGTGGCAGTTGGGTTTTAGAGGGAAAATATGGAGAGGGGAGGAGGGAGCAGACATCTCGAAGCTCTAAACAGGGTTGAACACTTGAACTGTGCCTGTGTTGGGCGGGGCGAGCAGCTCAGCAGTATCTGATGGATGTATTGCTGGCTAATGAGCAGCACAAGCAGGCCCCATAAATCTCATGGTACTCTGTGATTGCTCAATGCCTGATGCCTCCCACAACCAATCAGGGGGGCTCTGTGGGAGAGCACTGCAACCATTTATAATGGGAGGGCCAGGCTTTTTCTCTCCATTCTGTGAGAGCTCTGCTTGTCAGGTTGTGTTTACAGAACTGTGGTGCTTGCACACAAAAAATCCTCCCTAGCCCTCATTGTATTTGTATTACCAATACCTTTCCTTCCTCATACTCTACATTTTACCTTCTCCCTTTCCCTGCCCTTCTCCCCCCTTTACATTATAGATAGATAGATAGATAGATAGATAGATAGATTAGAATAATTATATAGATATTTGATTAGAGAATAGATAGTTTTCCTTTTCCCTTTCCGTCGATAACAATATCAATACCAAAAATAAAATGTTCATTTGAAATGGTACCAGTATCAATAACGATATCAATAACAATATCAATAACAAAAATGTTGTTAATAACAATAACAAAAATGACATTTTTGAATAACAAAAATGAAAACGAAAGACAAAAATGACATGGGAGTCTGGTGCACACCCCTAGTCCCACACACAATTCTGTCCTTAATCAGTGAATCTTCAAGATCCCTGAACTTGCAAGTGCTTGCTTGTACTTTTACGCCTGCTACGTAGGCGTCTAGGCCTTCACCATCCCGTTGATCCCTCATGAAAAATGTATAGCGCTCCACTGTCTCATTGCATTTTGGCATGCAGTGGGCCCCTAGAGCATTCATCACCACTGACAGGGGGGATGCCTGGCTTAGTTTCCCACCCATACAAAGCTTCTTCCCCTGTGCTCCGATGCGGTAGAAAAGCAGTTTTACCGTGGTTGATTCCTCTGCGTTCATCATGACTAGCTCTTTGTAAAGCTTGAACTTCTGCTTCCAGCGGATCCATTCCTCTGCTAGGTTCTTTCTACTGAAGTCTATGGTAGCTGGATACTTTATGGATTGCATCATGCCAGCTCTGCTCCTCAAGTTCTCTCCGCGGCTGCTTAAAGAACCACTGCCATCATGTAACAATGAGCTTAGGCGACTCAGTCGAGTTAACTCAAACAGGATCTTTATTAGGCCTGCTCAGCATGCTAGCACTCGCAGGTGCTGCTTCCTAGCTGCCTGCTTGAATCTAACTGCCCATCCCAGTCTGCTCTCTGCACGCAGCTCCTCCCCTTCCTGTGGCTCCTCCCTGGACCATACCAACTGAGGCTGCTTTGAGACATGTGTGGCGCACGCATGGCATAAAATCATGCCGTGTGTGGGCGTGACATTTCGCACAATAAAGCCTGTCATGCGTTCTTTTAAAGCTGTGAATTAAATACCTTGATGCTGAAGTATTTAACTGATGACTTTAAAAGAATGTGCGACCAGCTTTAATGTGCGAAATGCCACATCTAAATCCCGCACGTGGGATTTTATATGCCGCATGTGCGACACGCACTGCAGCCTGAGTCCCACTATAACATCCATCACAACAGCTCCTTTTAGTTTCTCCCTAACTCACTTCCCAATTTTTGCGATGTTCCCCTTTCTAAAGTTAATTGACCGTTCCCATAACTCGTACAAAGAATCATTTTGACATTGAGTTAGATTTTGATACCTTAACGTATGCAAAGTCACTGTAGCCAATGGACCACTGTGTGGTGAGGTTTTTTCAAATCTGACTGTACCAGTAGCTCTCAGGGACACCCCCATAGCAGAGCAACACTTTGAAAACACCTGTCCTGATGCTTATTGGTTCACCTGGAACAGGTCCTTCATAAAGCCCTGCCAGGACTTCAAACAACAGGCCATGAGAGAGAACCTCAGAAGCAGCCATACAACAAGTAAGCCAGCAGCCCAGGGAGGCCTCCGTAAGAAAGACTGGGGGCTCAAGGATGAGGCTTGCCTGATTGAGAGCCATGCATAAAAGATGGCCCGAGGGGTTGTAAAATACTTGGTGGTGATTTCTGTACTGATTAGTATATTTGCATAATGAATTATATCAATGATATGATTTTAATATCTATATTTCATATGGACTGGATGCGGGTAATGAAGTAATACTGGTCGAAAGCAAAGGACTCAACACACAAATTGTAGGATATGAGCTCTGTAGGGCAGGGGCTGTGCTTTAGCTTTGTTTGTAGAGTACCTAACCTAACACAGTAAGCCCTGACTCTGACCTCAAGGCCATACCACTATACAAATAAATATCAGTACTGGAGGATACATGCTAGACTTCTATTTGCATCTACCCTGAACCCAGTTGGCTCCATTTTGTCTGGCCTGGCCTATGTTAAAAAGTTTATAGTAACTCAACTCCATCTTGTAAACTCCTTTCCATTCAGTTTATTTCCAGCTCAGCTTTGTGGTTTTGCTGAACTCGTTCAACTATTTAATCTCATTTTCTTGCTTGTGAGCAGCTGGAACATTATATTTAAATTCCAGCTCCCATTCGACTCAATATTTCAGTGAAATATCTATCTTATTTCCAGCCTGACAATTTCACTCTGGACTGGCTGCCACTTTAGTACGTGTATCCAGTATGGGATGATTTAGGATAATTTGAAAATCAATAATTTAGAAAACCACAAACTTTTATGCTTTCTTCACTGTCAAAATTGCAAAACAAATGCCGAGTGCCTTATGTGGGATTTTGAGTCAGTGCTTGTCTTTTCAGCATGATAGGAGAACTTTTCTTGCATGCTCCTGCCCACCCATATTGAGGGTAGGATTTTCAAAAGCACCTTTAATGTGATAGGAGACAAATTCTCATTTAAGGCCAATGGGAATTGAGCAACTTGGTTGTTTAATAAGAACTTTTGAAAGTGCTTTGTCCATTATCATGGTTCAGCCTAGCCCAGGTATCATTGTGCTTCTTGCTGCTTTTCTCTTGGGATGTTTAGTGACCTGTGACGGCTAAACTATGAGGAGACGTGGAGAAAGATCAGTATCAGGGACTTATTTCCTATACTAAGAATTTTATAGCTCTCTATAAAATGTATGTTATGCTGAACTTGTGTAATTGCATTATTCATGAAATGGGCAAATTACTGTGTCTTTCATGAGACAGACAACACCGCAAGCTAATACTTCATGAAATTGTCAAATTCTCTGCTTAATTCATGAAATAGGCACTTCTTATTTCATGAATTAAGCAGAAGGATTTGCTGATTTCATTAATTAAGAAATTTCACAATCTTATTATAACATACATAAATATATTATAGCTATTTATTTGTATGTTTTATGTATAACTATAACAGTAAATAATAACAAAATTATCTTATATCCTACTACACAATAATATTGACTGACTTTTTTGTCTACTAGATGGTAATAAATAAAATGAGTATTTCTCCACTAATTCAGTTAATTCCAATATTCAGCCCAACATATGGTTCCCCATCTTTTAGGTTCCCTAAATACACTCATACTTGGTTTTCCAGACTGTGAAATGTCCAACGAGCTGGTTCTTTTTGACAGTTGGCTTCAGGCAGCTTCTCACTATGGCCACTTTTACACGGACGCCACCCACCCACCCACGAACACCCGAAAACACCCATTGGATGGGTTGGAGAGCATCCGTATAAAAGTCCAACACCCGCCAACACCCATGGAGCAGCCGCGAGGGAGCCAGCACCCTCTGTGGGTGGAGGTGGGTGTTCAACACCCGAGCATCCGTGTAAAAGTGAAAACACCCACACTCATATGGAACAGACCAGCGTAGTCCCACTGCACTGGTGCCGTGGGGCACGCACGCGCCGCCTCGCAGACACGCCCACAGGGTGGGGGGGAGAAGCGGATGTCCAGCCGCAAACCCATAAAGGAGGGTGGCAGCAGGGCACATGCTCGTGGGTTCCCACGATGGTGACCAGGAAGGCCAACAAGAAGGCCATGGGAGCCAATGCCACCCCACGCAGGGGCCATGGCTGGGTGAGCACAGGGACTCAGGGGCGCCTGGGGGGGGGAGAAGCCCCAGCAAGGTGGTGCAGGGGGGGAAGCGCCCCAGGCTGAAGGCACAAGGGGGGGCTATGGACCGCTGGTATGGGGGGGCAGGCCAGGGGCACAGGGGGGCCCAGTGGGGGGGAATGGTGGGGGAAAGTGCCAGGAGGTAACACGGTGCACGTGTCCTGGCACAGGGGCCGCACCGATGCCCCCTGGATGGACAACCCCCAGCCCAGCACCTCCTAAGGGCACAGCCCAAGGAGCAGCAGCGAGAGCAAGGTGAACACAGGACAGGAGGCAGCAGCATAACCCAGTCCCCCATCCCTGCAGGACAGCTCCCAGACAACAGAACACTGCACCACCAGGACGATGGCCGAGGAGGGCCTCCCAGACAGACAGGTGAGCAGAAGGAAACCCCAGGGTAGCCCAATCGGGTGGGCAGAGGGGGCCAGCAGAAGCCGTAGTAAGCCCTAATGCACTACCCCCAACAGGACATGACCACCAAAATGGTTACCACATCCACAGGGTGGGCCCCATGCTGCCAAGCCAGTCGGCCCCCCACATGTGGGTCCCAAAAGGGGGAGCCCTGGACAAGGCAGGAGGTCAGGGACTTTATACATGTGTGGGGGTCCAAAAGGGTCCAGCACGACCTGGTGCGCAGGTACAAGACCAGACAGGTCTATGAAGTCATCGCCCAGGAGATGCAGCAGCAGGGGTACAATAGGGATGTCACCCAATGCATGCATCAGGCAAAGGACTTGAGGTCCAGATATAAACATATCAAGGACAACCATCTCAAGTCCGGCTGGGTCATGTGCACAGCCGAGTTCCAGGAGGAGCTGGACAAGTTCTTCTGCATGGATGGGGACATTGTGGCCTCCCGCACACATGGCAGCACCTTCTCCAGGGGCGGGGCCAACACGCTACCCCCCTGATAGACCCCACAGACCAAGGGGGGGCAGGTGCCCCTGGCAAGGCCAGCTAGGAAGCGGGAGGGGACAGCCTCATCCCACAGGAGGAGGAGGTGTCCCGGGGACCTGAGCGCTGGACCACCACACTCCCCGCGTGCCCACAAGACCCACAGGCCTACCGGCCACATGGACAGGGGGCATGCGCAGAGCAAGTGGAGACCTGGGATGGCCCTCAGGATGCAGAGGAACAGGATCCAGGTATGAGGGCCCCAGCAGGGCTGGGGGCAGGTGTGTGTGGAATGACCCGGACAGAGCCGCAGCACGGCCAGCAAACACTAATAGTATCCCATCCCATTGCAGCTCAAGGCAGCCTGGAGGTGCATGAGGTGGAGGTCACGGAGGAGGATGACGAGGGGGGCCTGGCAGCACCCGCACTGCCAGGTGGACCACCCTCCACAGCAGATCACACTGACAAGGGAGGTGGGGGGTGGGGGAGGAGGGACGGGGGTGAGCAACCACAAACAGCAGGGCCCAACAGGGGTGGGGTGGCGGATGCAGGCGGGGGGGTGGATGGGCCCACAGTGGCTCCCACGGCACGCCACACAGTTCCCTCCAGCAGTGATCAGCTGCCGGGGGAGGTCATCCCATGACAGGGCAGGGTTGGGGGACCCCACAGGGAGGGATGAGGAGAGCTTCCACACTATGAGGGCTGCCCCACCAGGCACCCTGGGTCAGGTGGTAGTGGCCAGTGGGCACACAGGCCGGATACACTAATAATGTGTTCAAACTCTCATTCACAGACCAGGTGCCCACTCGTGTGAGGGGAGGAGCTGCCGGCAGTGTGGAGTGGAACTGGGAAATGCGGGCCAGGAATTGGTGCCGAAGGTAGGACCTCGGAAGGGAGCTGCTGGAGAAGTCACAACAGTTAGCCGAGGTGCACTCCCGGGAGGTCACGCTCACAAGGGAACTCATCAGAGGGCAGGGGGAAAGGGACCGGGAGATCCTGGCTGCTATGGTGGCCCGGCCCCTCACCGAACACCTCTGGCACCAGGCTGCTGCCCTCCAACACAAGCAGCAGCACACCTGTGATGGGCTGGAGGGTCAGGCCGCATGGCTCATGGACCTCATGGGGGAGGCCATGGAGGCCCTGAGGTGTTACCCCCAGTGCGACAGGCCCCCCCATGCCACGGAAGGAGGGTTGGCATCCAACCAACACAATGGCAGCTTCCCACTGGTGCAGGTGCCCCCCCCCTTGCACCTCAGCCACCCGTGGTTCCCACAGCAGCAACCCTATCTGGGCCTGGTCCATGGGGTCCCGCTCCCCCACATAGGACCACCAGACCCACTTGCGAGGCCACCCTTTCAGCCCCCCCATGGTCCCGCCCCCACTGCAAACCCAACCCCTCAAGTGGGAGGTGACCCCCCACCCCAGGACTGTGCACCCCAGGATGACCAACCACCCATGGTGGCCACCCCACCCCCTCTGGTAAGACTGCAGCACCTCAGGCCCCTAGGGGTAGGGGGGTGCCACACCGGGGGCACTGGGAATCCGGGCACCTGCACGAGGCAGGACCCTGGTAGGGAGCAGATTGTAGTACCCACTCTGAGCACACACACTACACAAGCTGGGGAGCAACAACCATTGCCAGAGGCATGAATACCTGCTCTGTGACACTGTACTGGAAGAGGCATGTGCCATACTACCGAGGGTGGCCCAGCCAGGGGCTCGCACCAATGGGGATCGCCCTATGGCATGGGTGATGCATGCATGGGGGGTAGGGGTCTCCCTGGATGACCATGGGGCACCCAGTGGCCCAGACCCTGACATGGGACAGAAATGAGTGCACACAAGGATCCCTTACCCCATTCTTGTTTCTCCATGCAGGGACCATCAGCGGGTGCCAGTGTGGAGCAGCCAGTGGATGACAGGGAGGCCAGGCCATCTGGTCAGCGAGTGATGCATTCACTGCAGCCAGGGCACGCTGGCCCACGAGCCCTGGTGGTGTGGCCAAGAGAGGAAGAGGGCACCCCAGATGTTAACCCCCACCCTCCTTCCATTGTACAGTTCCCCCTCCAATAAATGTGCTGTACCTCTACCTTGCAGTCACTCCATCTGTCCCGGGACATGTGGCTGGGGAGGCAGGTGTTGTGGTGTGCAGGGGGGCACCGGCATGTTGGGGGCTCTGTACAGTCCCTGCCCAGCCAATGGGGCTGGGGACCAGCCCAGTGAAGCCTCATGCAGTGGAGGTGGCTGGAACAGGTGTACACTGAACCTGCACAGGCAAGCTGGCTAGTGTTGGCCAGTAGGGCTTTCCGGGGGCCGGGTACCCCGCAGCCGACAGCAAGAGGAGGGCAATTGCACCCAGGCAACCCACGGGACCCATTCCCAGGAACCCCTAGCCCACACATGGAATAGAGGCACTGTTTCAGGTATAGGGTAGTACGCAGCTTTATTGACGGGGTTCATAAGCCTATTGACATGGGTGTGGGTTGGGCACTGCCCGGCGTTTGGCTGCCTGGGCAATGATGCAGCAGCAGATGGCATCCCTGTTCTCCTCTGAGATGTGCCGGAACGCCCCTCCCTGGGTATGTTGGTACAGGGGCCGGCCCTGTGCACCGGTGGTGGGTGATCCATGGAAGCACCCCCTGTCTCGCATACATTGTGCAGGATGCACTCTGCCAGGATGAGGATGGGGGTGTGGCCCAGGTCAAATTGGCTCCTGTTCATCAGGAGGCACCAGCGGATCTTCAGGAACCTGAAGGCCTGCTCCACCATGCTGTGGGTGGATGACAGGCGCTCACTGAACAGGCGGTGGTCTGGCTTGTGTGCCACTGGATAGGCCCGCATGAGCCATGGGCTGAGCGGGTAGCTGGGGTCCCCTATCACAACATGGGCCATGGGAACCCCCTCTATCACATGGTACAGGATGGGAGCGATCTCCCCGTCAAACATGTGTGCATAGAAGGGGGAGGCACGCAGGATACAAGCATCATGGCTCTGCCCTGACTGGCCTGTGTACACATCTATGAACAGGCCCCTATGATCCACTACGGCCTGCAGATTGATAGAGAAGGCCTGTTTCTGGTTCATATAGTCAATCTTTGCATGAGGGGGGCGTATGATGGGAATGTGGGTGCTGTCAATGGTCCCGATGCAATGAGGGAACCCCATTTCCTCGAACCCACGCATCACCTCCTCGGGGTCATGGAGCTGAATGACCCGCTCCAAGAGGAGCTCCACAAGCAGGTCATACACATCATGCAGGGCCCTGTTCACGGTGGCGGTGCCCACCCTGAACTGCTCCCCCATGCTCCTACAGGAATCGGGGGTGGCCAGCCGCCACACCGTCATGGCCACGTGCATCCCAGGTGGCAGCGGGAATCACATGTTCATCTCCCACCTCCAGAGGTGGGGGTTGAGGAGCTCCCCCAGGCGGGTCAGGAGGGAGCGGGGCATCCGGGAGTGGTCCGACCATTCCCTGTCCATCCAGGTGGCCAACATGTTCTCCCACCAGTCGTTGGAGTGGCAGTAAGACCAGTGCTGTCACAGGGTCGTTAGGGTCACACGGCGGGCATAGATGTTGAGGGTCCTTCGGGCCAGGACAGGCTGACCTTGCTGGGACACCATGGAGCCCAACAGGGCACGGTGTTGTACAGCTGCCCGCCTCACCCATCGCATGATTGCCACCCTCCGGAGGTTAGCAGCCCTCTGCCTCCATGCCCCATGGAGGACAGACCTTCGATCGTACAGTCATAGCAGGGCTATCTGCTGTAGCAGCATGTGCAGCAGCAGGAGGGCCATGACCAGGAGGTGCAGCAGCACGTCCCTGGGCTGTGGGTCCTCGTCCCCTGGCAGCATGGTTCTGCAGCTCCCCACACTGAGCCTACCTCTGTTGCCACATGTCGGGGCCATAGCGCACTCTGCTCTATGGACTGTGCCCACACCCCACTCTCGCCTGGTGGTGCGGGAGATCCTCTGTGTCCACCCAGCCAGGGGTCACCATACTCTGTGTGCTGCTCTCTCCCATGCTACAGACCCTCTGCTCCACACCCTACCACGTGCAGTGGGTCCCTTATGTACTATGTAGGGCAGTGTGGGCAGGGCACCGATAGGTGATGCACCGGGGGGGTGCTGGGGCAGCAACCGGGTGCCGGGTCCAGCTGCGCATCCTCGCAAGTGTGTGGGCCGCCTGCCCGCCATGGGGGGATGGGGCTGTGCACACGGCAGGGTACCCCTGCCCCCAACCATGCTACAGTCCCCCCAGTCAGGGCCGGCCTTTTCCTGTTACAGCTGTGTGCGGTGTGGATACAATGTCTGACTCGGCTTCTTGGCCTGGCGCAGCGTACGGCCGTGGCCTCCTTCATCTCTCAGCACCTGTGCTGCATCCCATCTGCCCTGTGTGTGGGCTGCAGCACCCAGTCCCCAGAGGGCTGGACTATCTCCGGCATGCAAGGCCACCTGTGGACAAGGGTAGCCACGCGTTCCGTGCTCAGCCTGGTTGCTGCATCCCTCTGTCTCCCACCTGCTGCTTCACCGGAATGGGCCCCACTCCTGTCATGGCTGGTCATTCTGCATATCCCTCAGCCAGGGGTGTAGGGGAGGGGTGGTCACCCTGTGCGGACATGCTGTTGGGGGCCCTCTGGCTGAGCCACGACATGCAGTTGTTAGTGGATGACCCCCTGTCGGAGGGGGATGGCTTCCGGCTCCTGTCATGTTACATGTGGACGATGGGTCACAAGGTTGGGGCCCCAGCATGCCGGGTCTGGTCCATCAAGCTCGGCTTCACCTCCCTGTGCCTGCCTCCATGGGGGCGCCTGCCCACCGTTGTCGTGCCATGGACCGATGTGGAGGTAACGGCGGCTCGCCTGCTGATGGAGCTACCTAGTTTTGGCCTCGCCCTACTGTCCGGGGGTCCCCTTGTTGCTGCCCTGTACACTGGCAGCCTCCTGCAGGCACGTGTGCCCTCGGATGTGGGGGACCTCCTAGCAGCTGGGGGGCAGGGCCATGTTGCATGGCTTCATTTGCCCTTGGTCAGCCATGTTGTGCCGTTGCTGTGCCAGGTGGTGCTTCCCCACCATTCCCAGCCATCCATGTACTTGCACGGGTGTTTACCAGGATGGGTGTTTGGCCACTGGGTGTTTACGGGCCCCTCCCCTTTCCTTCCCGCCACCCCTCGTGGCGCTGTCCGTGTAAATGTCTCCCTGCTCAGCACCGCCGGGTGTTCGCTGGGTGTGCTCACCCACCTGTCCACACCCATCGGTGCTTCTGCGCCGTCCATGTAAAAAAGGCCTATAGTATCATTATACCCCCCGCACTGAAGCCCATGCAAAAAGATCCATTCTGTCCTCTCTTTTTCACACACACACACACACACACACACACACACACACTCACTTCTCTCTCCCACACAGACACACGTTTCCCACATGCACACACAGACTTTAACACACTCACTCTCACATGGGGTGGAGAGGGAGGTCAAGGAACTGCCCGCTCATCTGCTCCACTGTTGTGTGCTTCTGAATGTGTTTCAAAGGCCCTGAGCTGCTGTCGCGCATGCGCATGCACGTGCTGGGCTGCCATTTTCCTAGTCTGGGAATGTAGTCCCAGCATGCTAGACTAGGAAACTGGAGCAGTGGGGTGCATGCAGCAGCACAGGACAGGCTGCTTTTAAATTAACTGACATCACACCAGAACTTGCAGCAACATTGGGTGGGCCAGCGGCCATGGAACCAAAAAGGAAGAAGAGGGGCATCGGCAGTAATTCCTCCCCACCTGCAGGCTCACACCATCTACACCCTAAAGTTCTAGTAGGTGATTGTGCCAGATTCAGGGTCATGCCCAGAGATCATATTTACCTCAAGAACTGACTCTAGAGATTACAGTGGAAAAGCCAGTGCAGGCAAGACAACAGGGGAGTTTGTGTGGGAGTTAGCTATGGACGATAGCCTGGTGGGGAGACTTAGGTTGATGTAAAATTAGTAAGACAGCCTGTGCTTATTGACAAATTTACCTAGTTGTATCAGATTAAACTAGAGACCCTCTGCAGTTTTATAACTTGTGAAAAGTGCCATGGTAGTAGTCAGCCTTAAAAGAAGGAAGTAGAATGAAACCCCAGTTAAATAAATCCCTAACCTAAAATGCCACAGAGTTCATTAACTCAGGAAGCAGCGCCCTTTCCCTTCTTAACTAGGTACAATAACTTAGGTTTAAGCTTTCTCCCCTTTAAGTAAGGAGATGCAAACAGCAGTTCAGCAGCAGGATGGGGGCTATCCTGTTCTTGTTGGCGAGAGGTCATACAAATGCTCCCCAGTGCAAAGAACTTCTAGCTCTCAGAGAACAAGTGTGGTCTCTGGAGACTAGAGTGGCAGAGCTGGAGGACCTGAGGTAGATGGAAAGGTACATAGTGGAGTCCTTCAGAGACATAGTTGAGCAGTCCCACCTCCAGCCTTTGTGCCACCAAGGCCTCCAGAAAAGAGAATATCAAAATGGAATGGTGGGAAGTGATCCTGCAGCTGGAACGTGCCTTCTAGGCGATGCACTATCCTCTTGCACCAAGAATACATCTCCAGGGGGTGGGGGTGCCCATCCAACAGAGTGGGAATAGGATAGCCCTGGTAGTTGGTGATTCGATTATTATGAATGTAAATAGCTGGTTTGCTGGTGGCCATGATGACTGTATAATCAAATTGTCTGCCTGGTGCAAAGGTAGTGGACCTCATACCTCACCTAGAAAAAATTCTTGACAGTGCTGGGGAGGAGCTGATTGTCATGGTACATGTGAGTACCAATGACATAGGAAGATGTAGAAGGGAGTTCTGGAGGCTTCATTTACTGACTTGTATGTAGGAGACGGAAGTCCAGAACCTCCATGTCACAGCTCTGAGCCTAGGGAAGTGGGGAGGGAAGGAGGGTAGGCGGGCAAGGACGAGAGGAACAAGGGCAAAGGGATTTAACACTGAGACCTTTCAGTGAGGGCAGGCTCTGGCGGCCGGAGCTTAGGGAGCAAGGAGGGGAAGGGTGGGAGGCAAGACAAAGGGGGAAAGGAAGCAACGGGAGAAACAAGGGAACCTCTCAGCCGCTCTCCGATACCAAGGAGACAAGGTGCTCAGCATAAGAACCAGACGGGTTGGCCTAAGAAAGCATATGGCTCATCATTGAGGCCAAGGGATGGGAATCTAGGGAGAGGGAAACCAGGGCTAGGGAACAGGAAGCCAAAGACAGGGAACTGGGAACCAGAGCAGGGGGGTCACTAGGGGACTCTAGGTGGGGGGTAGGGAGTAACAGGGGATCCAAGGCAAGCATACACTCATTTTTCCTCCCTCCTCTTCCTCTCCCTCTAACCTGCCCATCTGCATCGATGGAGTCACCATCCATCCTGTTCTCCAAGCCCGTAGCTTGGGCTTCATCTTTGACACGCACCTCTCTTTTAAACCTTACATTGACTCTGTTGCCAAATCCTGCCGATTCGCCCTCCATAACATTGCTCGGATCCGCCCCTTTCTCTCTACCTCCTCGGCCAAAACCCTTGTTCATGCCATGGTTATCTCTCGCCTCGATTACTGCAACCTCCTCCTTGCTGGCCTCCCTCGCTCTCACCTGTCCCCCCTTATCGCAATCCAAAACTCTGCTGCCAAGGTCATTCACTCTGCCCGTCGCTTCGACCATGTGCAGCCTCTCCTCTTCTCTCTTCACTGGCTCCCCCTTCCTGAACGTATCCTGTTTAAACTCCTGGTATTCACGTTCAAAACACTCCACAACCAAGCTCCCCCTTACCTCTCGGACCTAATCTCCCTACGCACTCCTGCACGCGCTCTCCGCTCTTCCTCTGTCCCCTCCCTCACTCTCCCTCGTTTCTCCTGCTCACCTAACCGCCTTCGACCCTTCTCCCTTGCTACCCCCCATGCCTGGAACTCCCTCCCTACCCACATCCACCTTGCCCCCTCCCTCCGCTCCTTCAAATCCCTCCTCAAGGCCCACCTTTTCCTCACCGCCTTTCCCAATACCTGCTAGTCGTTCCCCGTATACTTACTGTCTGCCCTCCGCTGCAGACTGCTGCAACCAACCTGATTGTAACCAAGCCAAGCACATGCACCTGAGACTTCGCATTCGCTTGAATGTTTGTTTGTCTTCTCCCGTTCTCCCACTGTCCCCCCTCCCTGTCTCCCCCTCCTTGTCTTTTAGATTGTAAGCCACAGGCAGGGACCGTGTCTATTGTATGTTTCTATACAGCACCAAGCACATGACTGGTGCTATATAAATGTTAATAAAATAATAATAATAATAATAATAATAATAAGGAATTGGGGAACAATAGGGAACCAGAGACAAGGGCCGAGGAACTAAGGGCAAGAAATGGGGAACCAGAGGCAGGGGGGCAAGGAAACCAGCAGCGGGGTATGTGTGTGTGTGAGGAAACCAGAGGCAATGAACAGGGGGACCAAGGTAGGGAACGAGGGAACCTGAAGTAGGGAATTGGAAGCCCAGGCAAAGGAGCAGGGAGCCAGAGGCAGGGGAGCGGCAGGAAGCCAGAGCTCCAAGAACACAAGGCACCGGGGCCTAGTAGTCAAGGGAAAAGCCCTTGTGGAGTCAAGGCCCAGGGAAGGCTAGCAAGTGAAACAGGAGTCCTCTAACAGCCATAAGACTGGCTGAGCAAGTTCACAGGCAGAGAAGGAACAGGGCACACTGGGAGGGATTTAGGGCATGAGGGAAATAGACCAGCATAGAGACAGGACAAGGGGTGAGTAGGTAACAAACAACACACTCACAGTGCAGACAGATGGAGGGGGAGGGAAACTGAGTAGGAAAGGCCACAACACTCAATGCTACAAAAGGGGCAAGTGTTCACACATGAGGGAAGGGTTCACACGCTGGTAACACAGAGAGGGAACAACACATTAGGACTTGCCCACACCAAGACACAAACGTAAACAGGGACACAAGTAGTGGAAACACGAGATGAAGTAACAGAGAAACAGGCCACTCAAGAGTCAGAGAGGGATGACTCAAATCTCCACAGCCCTCAGCAGCCCTAAATACCACAAAGGGTCAATCAGGCTGTGGCAGGTGGATCCACGCCCACTCCCAGGTGCAGGCGTGACACAGAGTTGGAGGGAAGGGAATGAATACCAAGGCAAGGGGGGAAAGCCACTCTCTACAACCACCCACATGTGGCACAAGGGGCAAAACACCTTCAGTCAACCCCTGAGGCCGGGGTTCAAGGCCCAGCCCTGACATTACCCCTCTCCAAGCCCCCCCTCGAGGTAAAGAGGGTGGAACCCCAGGAACGCACATGGGGACTTGGGGCCCCTGCAGCCAGAGGGAGCACAGGGTTCCTTCATGGCCTTTTTATGTTAACAGGCCCCCCCAGGAGAAAAAACAAGGGGGGAATAAATGGGGAAGGACCCAGCTCCCGACAGGATGGGAGGAAGCCAAGAACCTAGGTTGGGCCCATAAGAGGGTACATAGGGAAGGGGGTAAGGACATAGCGGGAGGCAGGACCTCCTGGCGTTCGCCATTATACCCCATAGATGGAAGGGGTGGAGTGGCATAGCTGGCCAGCCGGGATAAGAAAAAGGTCCTGGTGGATGCCAAGTCTGTGGAAGGGGCCCCAAAATGACAGAGGGGCCCTAGGTGTGGCACTTGAGGTGCGGCGTCCAGAGGGAACATGGAGTCCATGTTGATGGTCCCCAGAATCTGGGGTTCCCACACGAGGTTGGTGGTCTTGAGCGGGTACCTGGGATCTCAACAGGCCTTGTCCATGCAAGAGTTACCTTGGACCCCAATAGTGTCCCACTTAGATGTCACAAGTGGTGATAAAGGGGTTCTCCATGACTGGGAGGATGAAAAAGGTGGCGGACCACTATAGGAATGTGCTCTGGTGGAGGTCCCAGTAACCTTCTTACTAGAGGAGGAAGGGGTTGCCAGCCTGAGGGGTTCCTCACCGGTGGACGTCCTTGTAGCGTGGCTAGGCAGGGTGTTGGCAGCAAGTGTTGCAAAATCATTGGTAGGACATAGTTCCTGCTTTATGGCAAGCTGCTCTTCAGTGGCCGCACATCCTTGCAAGGGTGGTACAATAAAGATAGTGCCAAGTCCAGAAAGCCCATCAAGTGACAAGGTGGCCTTGCTAGAGCAGGCCTGTGCCACCAGGGAAGGAGAAATCAGGCCTGGCGAGCCCTTAGTGATTAGGTCCACCCTTGGGGTTTCCTCCATAGTCCTGGGTAACCCTGCTGGACAGATTGGGGCAGGGTGCAAACCCCTAGGGCATCCCTTTTCCGAGGATCCAGTCGGGTTCAGGTGGGGGGTGGGGGGGAATCCTGCTGGCATGATAGGGCAATCGGTAGCAGGAGTGCTTGACTTATCCCCTGGCAACTCTAGCAGTGAGGACTGTAGTGACGGGAGGAGATCATTGGACTCTTCCCCGGAGTACCAGTTGCCTGTAGAGGTGACAACAAGGCTGATATTCCACCAATGTCTATGCCATGTTGATGGTCTGTCTTGTCCGACCGGGTCCAATCCTGGAGAAGGTGGGACGGGGACATCTACCTGGGCCTCTGGGGTGTCCGGCAAGAGGACACTCCTGGGGTTCGCAGGTCTAGGGGTCCCTGGCTGTGATACCGTGCCCCTCCCAAGTATACGGTGTACCTCAAGCTCTGGGAATCGTGGGTCTCTACTGCACCCTGGTGTGCTCATCGGGGCAGGTAGGGAGTACCAGCCAGGCCCTCCTGGAACCCAGTTCCTGGGGCAACGAACTAGGACTCTCACCATTTCAAATATTGGCGAAGATGCTGGGGAGCCCCAGGACACAAGCCACCTTGCCAAAAGGATGGCTGGGCCAATGGGCCAGGGCCCAGGGAACAGCGTAGCTGGTACTGCTGGCTGGTCTGGCTTCCCAGGTCCCCCTATCACAGGGATCGGCATTGCTGGTCCGAGCATTGTCATCGGGGGCAGCCTCACGGGCCTTATCACTAATGATAGGTTCACTCTGGCTGGTAGTGGCTGAACTGGAGGGGCCTGTGGGCTCGGGGGCTGGAGTACCATAGGAGTCTCACTGACCAAGGACTTGATTGCTTTAGTGGTTACCTGTGCCAAAGACTTGTGTACCTGCTCATAGTTTGCCCACATGCCGGGGGTCAGTTCCATCTCCTCCGGTTCTCCCTGCAGGACAGCAGCTACTTTGTGGAAGTCAAGCCACACCAACACCGAAGGTACCTCTGAGTCTCAAGACTTCTTTGGAGGGTCTCCCATGTTGGTACCTGGCTTCCCCATGGGTATCAGCCCTAAGGCCTAGCAGTCCGTGACAAGGTTGGGGGATAAGGAATTTTTGACAGAGCTTACTGTCATGGCTCCAAGAACGGAGCCTAGGGAAGGGGGGGGGGGAAAGGAGGGTAGGAGGGCAAGGACAACAGGAACAAGGGCAAAGGGATTTAATACTAAGACTCTCAGCATGGGCAGGCTCCGGCGTCCGGAGCCTAGGGAACAAGGAGGGGAAGGGTGGGAGGCAAGACAAAGGGGTAAAGGAAGCAATGGGAGTAACAAGGGAACCTCTCAGCTGCTCTCTGATACCAAGGAGACAAGGTGCTCAGCATAAGAGTCAGACGGGTTGGCCTAAGAAAGCATAGGGCTCATCATTGAAGTCAAGGGATGGGGAGCTAGGGAGATGGAAACCAAGATCAGGGAAGAGGAAGCCAAAGTCAGGGAACTGGGAAGCAGAGCAGGGGGATCACTAGGGGACTCTAGGTGGGGGGCAGGGAGCAGCAGGGGGTCAGAGAGCGGCAGGGAGCCAGAGGCAGGGAGCGGCAGGGAATGGGGCTCCAAGAACACAAGGCACCGGGGCCTAGTAGTCAAGGGAAAGGCCCTTGTGGATTCAAGGCCCAGGGAAGGCTAGCAAGTGAAACAGGAGACCTCTAACAGTCATAAGACTAGCTGAGCACGATCACAGGCAGAGAAGGAACAGGACACACTGGGAGGGATTTAGGGCATGAGGGAAACAGACCAGCATAGAGACAGGACAAGGGGTGAGTAGGTAACAAACAACACACTCACAGTGCAGACAGATGGAGGGGGAGGGAAACTGGGCAAGAAAGGCCCTGACACTCAGGGCTACAAAAGGGGCAAGTGTTCACACATGAGGGAAGGGTTCACACGCTGGTAACACAGAGAGGGAACAATACATTAGGACTTATTCACATCAAGACACAAACACAAACAGGGACACAAGTAGTGGAAACTAGGGGTGGGACTTGGGGTAAAAAACCAATTACCGGTTTTACCGGTTACGGGTTTACAAAGAAATGGTTTACCGTATTAAAACCGGTATACTGGTACCAGTTTTTTTCATTGATTTCAATGGGGAACTGTCCCCATTGAAATCAATGAAAAAAACCCCCATACCTTCCCCCTCCCCCTCCCAGGTTGTGCAGGTGGAAGGGGGGACACCCCCCACCCACCCACCCTGCCCAGCCTGGATTTTTTTAAAAAATTTATCCCAAAGTCCGGCTGCTAGTGCGGGCCCCGGGCCGCTGCCGCGCCAGCGGCGGTGACCTGGAGCCCATACCAGCAGGTAGTAGGCGATCCCTGGGGTGGGGGGTGGTTTAACACCCCACCCACCCCTGGGATCGTCCTACCCCCCCCACCCGGATCACCTTACTTGTCCTCTGGGTGGCGGCAGCAGCAGCACGGTGCTGGTCTGGCCGGCTTCAGCGCTAGTTACTGGCTTCCCTTCAGCACATCACTAGGCCTTCCGGGGAAACCGGAAGTTCCCTGGAAGGCCTAGTGAAGGGCTGAAGGGAAGCCAGCCTCTAGCGCTGAAGCCGCCCAGACCCGCGCCCTGCTGCTGCCGCCACCGCCACTGCCACCCGGAGGACAAGTAAGGTGATCTGGGTGGGGGGGTAGGGCGATCCCTGGGGTGGGGGGTGTTAAACCTCCCCCCACCCTAGGGATCACCCTGGCTGCTGCTGGTACGGGCTCCAGGTCACCATCGGACTTCGGGTTAATTTTTTTTTTTAAATCCAGGCTGTGCAGGGTGGGGGGTGGGTGTCCCCCCTTCCACCCATGCAGCCTGGATGGGGGAGGGAAAGTGAGTGGGGGTGGGTTACATTGCGGCCATTCATTTCAATGGCCGCAATGTAAAAAAATCTGGCACGGGGGACCGGTACCAGTACCCCAGATTACCAGGTTAATCTGAAACTGCTGGTACAGTAAAATACCAGCAGGTTCGGATATGGGGGGAACCGAAATGCCCACCCCTAGTGGAAACACAAGATGAAGTAACAGAGAAGCAGGCCAAGCAAGAGTCAGAGAGGGATGACTCAAACTTTGGCACCCACCACAGCCCTAAATACCATAAAGGGCCAATCAGGCTGTGGCAGGTGGGTCCACGCCCACTCCCACGTGCAGGCGGGACACAGAGCTGGAGGGAAAAGAATGGATACCAAGGTGGCGGGGGGGAGGGGAAGCCACTCCTTACAACCACCCACCTGTGGCACAAGGGGCAAAACGCCTTCAGACAACCCCTGAGGTCAGGGGTGCGAGGCCCAGCCCTGATACTCCAGGGTAGCATTCTCAGAAATACTCCCAGTTCCACACGCAGAACCCCAGAGACAGTCTGTGTTGCAGAGTCTGGAGCTCATAGTGGATGAGACAATGGGTGGAAACAGACATGACGCTAACCACCCTTTAACCACCGTTGGTGGTTATTTATGCATGTTGCAGGGCTGTATTGGTGCCCTATGCAGCCCTGAAACATGCGTAAATTACCACCAAGGGTGGTTAAAGAATGGTTAGTGTCATGTCTGTTTTCACCCAATGCTACAGGGAGGGACACTTTAGATCTATTAGGAACTGGGGAGCCTACTGGGGAAGGGGGAGCCTATACTAACGAGATGGACTCTACTTTAACTAAAATGGAACCAGTTGCTGGCACTCAAAATTAAAAAGAAGGTAGAGTAGTTTTAAAACTAGAATCCAGGGGAAGCTGACAGGCTCTGAGGAGCACATGGTTTGGGCTGAGACATCTCCAAAGGATGCCATTAACTCAGAATTAGAGTATCTTAATTAATATAGATAGGAAAGAAGCTGAGAGAGCTCAAGTGGGAATCAGTGCAGAACAGACCAATTCAAATTATTCCAAAAATAACTGAAACAGTCACTTTTATAACAAGCAGAATAAAAATAAAAATAATATGTTCTAGTGTCTATATACAAATGCTAGAAGTCTAAAAAGTAAGATGGGAGAATGAGTGTGTTTGGCACTAAATGAAGATATAGACATAATAGTAATCTCAGCGACTTGGTGGGATCAGGATAACCAATGGGACACTGTTATACTAGTGTACAAAATATATCAAAATGACAGAGTAGAGTGAGCAGTGGTGCTATATGTTAGAGACAACATTGAGTCAAACTGGATTAAACTTTTACAGAAAGTGAACTGTACGCATTGCTGGAATTTCTATACATAGAACTTCCATGCGTAACAGGGAAGTTTATAGCAATGAGACTTTACTATCAACCCCCTGACTAGGACAAGGAGACTGACTAAGACATGCTTACAGAGATTAAACAGACTACTAAAGTCAGAAACACAGTAATAATGGGTGACTTCAGTTACCCTAATATTGATTGGGTGAATATCTCCTTGGGGCATGATGCAGAGGTCACATTTCTAGATGTCATAAATTACTGTTTCTTGGAGCAGCTGGCCCTCCTGAAACCGATGGAAGGAGGAGCTACTTTGGATGTAGCCCTACATGGAGCACAGGACTTGGTGCAAGGGGTAACAGTGGTGGAGCATCAATTTTCAAATCAAATAGTAATCAAATATAATTGACATACTTACAGCAGGAAGAATGACAAATAAACTTACCATAGTAACATTTAACTTTAAAAGGGGGAATTATGCAAGAACGAAACTAGTTAGAGGGAAACAAAAAGAGGGAAATAGTTCCGAGCAGACAAATCCAACATATATAACTAGTTGGGTACTTTTCCAAAGTGACCAAGGGTGGCCACATTCAGAGACAGAGGGTGATAACAGATGTAACGAGAGCCTGCTATGGCCTACCTGGGTTGGGGGACTCACCTGGATGTCTCCTTCTAGACTGGTGGATGTGGGTCTGCTGCTTCCCTGGCCTGGATGGGTGACTGACTTGGAACTGGTGCCCTGGATGATCCGGGGTACACAGGCCAGGCCAAAGGCCACCATAGTGGGCCAGCCTGTGTATTTGAAGCTCCATCCCTGCCGGGGATCGGGGGCAGCCATGACTGGCCGCCATGGCTGCCTGTCATGGCGGGGGGCAGGGCACTGGGGTTGCACCAGGGTCAGCCTGTTCCCCCTCCCTACCAGGGTGCGTGAGTGCTCACCAGCCGGCCCAGTCAGGCACATGTCAGCTTCAGGCCCCAACCTGACCCGCCCTCTTAGAGCCCGTAGCCAGAGCACCAGCTGCACGTTTATTCTTGCCCCAAATGCTGGACATGATGCACCATTGGTCTGACCCAGTGTGGCACTTCTTATTTAATTTTCTACTGAAATCGATGGTACTTCATGTGGAATAAGTTACTAATCCTTGTAAGTAAAGGTATCATAATCTGGCTCTGAGAAATATTGCCAAATTTGAATTGTATTTAAAGGTTGCTAATTCATTAAAAATAAATCCAGAGGGGTTTTGATTGTGACAGTATTGGGAATAATCTTATTAATTAGACAATTGGCCTCTGATGAAGTGACTACATATGTGATCAGAGTGGCTCAGTGCTGTGCTGCAGGAATAGACGGCAACTGGGTAAAATCAATCAGCTAGTTTACTATCTCCCTTCCTAGTCTATTTTGTAAGTGAAACCAGACCTCACACAGCTATCAGAGCTTTAGCCTATTAAAGAAATCTTTTAATGACTGTAAAATGAGCGCTAACTGGTATAAAAAGTATTTTCAGACTATTTTAACATTGTGCATAGCTCCAAAATAATTTCAGTATGATGTATGAATGGTACACAAACTGTTCTGGCTGACAAGTGCAAGATTTAATTTGCGCTAATAATTAGCCTGAAGCCAGGGCAGTGGGAAATTAGTGTGTTGCTTTAATTTTGTGTTTTAGGTTAGCATATCACAAACTCTTGCCTTCCCACAACCCCCAAGCTACAATATCTCAGTGAGTTGACTCCAGATTTGTCTCCAGCTCCTCCGAAAGTTGGGCCTCTCTTTATGTGGCATACTGGCATGGAATCAATTTGGCATATCCAGACCACTCGTTGCTAGCCTGAAATTGTTTCTTTCCTGTGGCTAAGGTATGAGAATCTTGGACTCTCTAGCAACTTCCAGGTATTAAGCCTGAACTTTTCATGGTAGCTTTCTTGTACGAGATGCATGTGATGGGGGAAACAAACCACACACTGGCAGACAAGAGATTTGTCGGGGTGGGGGGATTCACAAAGGTAAGGAAGGCATAAAGAATTGCTTTGGTCCAGAGTAATCCTGCCCCCTTCACATCTGTAAGGCTTGTATAGCTTTAAACCATATAAAAGCAGGAGATTCCAGTCAGCTTGGGACAGCTCTGGGAGGTGAGAGCAGACTGCCTGGACATCTTTGCTTCCAGAACAGAACCTGGCAATAGCTAGGACCCACTGCTCCATATATAACTTTAACTCTGAAATAAAGAGTTCAGCAGAAGACCTTCAGACTAGTAGAATAGAAAGAAGGGCTGGCCCCTCTGGAGAAAGCAAAAGCAAGGTCGATCATCCCTGGGAGACGGCAGCGAAAATCCTTCTTTTCTATTTCTGTTTTTACCTTGTTTATTTGCTTTTCATTTCTCTTGGGACTAGGGATACTGTGCCCAGCTGAAGTTGCAAGATATCAGAAGTCCTTCAAAGACTGCCTGGTGGGCTGGAGATTCACCAGATGTGGACCACTTGCTGACTGTCCTGTGGGTCTAAATTAAATCTGCATGAGCATCAATATGCTTACTATTAAACATAAGGTTCAGATTCCTGATACAGCCATAATGATACCAAGAGGTGCCCAGTAAAGGGCACAATCCAAAGTCCATAAACCTCAATGGGAAGCCTCCCTTTGACTTCAATAAGCTTGGGATCAGGCCCTTTGCTGGCTTGTACTGTTATTTATTCTTTTTATTACAGTAGCATCAAGACTCCAACAGAGCTTATCAGTTACAATACTGAATACAGGAATCATTCTTGTGATTGCTTTGCACGAATTAACATTGCTCAAGAGCCCTAAAAAGTAAACAATTTTTGCATTTGGCCAAGTTAGCCTCGGGTGTAATTCCACTGACTTTTGTATCATGGATGGATGGAGTAGGGATGGATTTGGTTCTTTTCTTTTTCTTTTTCTTTTTCCTTCCAAAAATCCATTGAACACTTTGCAAATACATGTTTCAGGACCGCCGGGTAAATAGTGCCACAGGAAAACAGACTTTCTTAGGTGGTGTCTAACTGACATTGGACCAAAATGCCATTTTATAGGAATTATTATAAATTATTTTGAAGATCAATGGTTGTTTTTACACAGCCCCTGCAGGGTGGGGAGTCTGTGATCATGCTCATGCATGCGTAGTGAGTGGGTGGGGTGTGCATACGGGTGCACACGCATACCCACGTACCCCTCACTCATCAATATGCACAAAGCAGCCTGTTTTTGCCGGTTGCTTTGTGCATGTTGATCAGTGGGGATGTGTGTTAGGTGGGAGTGTGCACATGCACACATGGCCACTCACCCCGCATTCCTGCCCACACCGCGTCCTTCACACGGGGCTCTCCTTCTCATGAACACCCAGATTTCCGGGTGTTGATGAGTGGGTGCATCTCATGTGAAAAAGGCCAATATTATTTATTTACTGTTGACCATGTACTTGGCACTCTACAGAAAACAAAATAAGATAGCTCCTACTTCAACATAAAGGGTGAGAAACCTTTTCCCTCTCTCTGCCCACTTTAAAAATGAATACAAATTAACAAGGGCTAGATAGAGTTGGGGGAGACAGCACTTAAGGGGGGTGCTCAGGATGCAGGAAAGAAGATAGGATCCAGATCATGGATCTGTACCATGGATATCCCCTCCCACTTATGATTGAGTGCATGCCCTCATCTTCAGCTCACTCTTCCAGTGCTTGGATCCAGGGGCCAGAAACAAGAATTGGAAAGGGGTCAAATAAAAATCAGCTGTGTGTCAGATTTGACCCAGAGGCCTAAACCCAGTTACCTAAACCCATACTTGAGTACCTATGTGAATCACCTGATTTGGAAAATGACCAGACAACTCAAACTCCCCTTCACCTCAAAAGTGTTAGATGTCTTTTTGACTACTAACTTTATCTTTCAGTCTGCATTGGACGTTGCATGTACAAACTGAAACTCAAACTACTCATTCTGGGACACCATACTAAAGCTGCAAGTCATGGGGACCACCCCAAATTAAGCAGTCTGAGGACTGAAGTGTAAGCTGTTTGATGGTTTCTGGTTGGCATATGCTGGTATGTGCCAGACAAAGCTGAACTTCACTTTATGATACATTTAGCAGCCAGATTTGGGTGCCAATTTGAAAAGAAAGAGTGTTTTACTGTAATACTTCCATGGCAGTGATCTTTAGGCTGACAGTTAAAAACTGCATCCCTGAAAAATGCCAGAAAAATCTGAGACATGAATGTATATATTCATTTTGACAAGAAAGATAAGCAACATTTCCCTCTGATCTAATAGCCATTCAAAATGGAGATGGAGACTGTAGCAGAAGCTGCCCCTTTAAGAAGGGGGCTGGGGGGGTCTTCTGGAGAACTGAGAGTGCCCAGGGGCATGGCAGAGACATCCCCTAGCTGTGGAACAGCCTGTGGGGTAAACAGGCTGAGAAACCCTGGGTCAGAGTGGACAGGTTAGTGGCCCTTTAAGGCTGAGGAAAGGAAGCCTGGCCACGCCCACTCTGCCTGTACATAAGGAGAGCAAGGCTGAGAGGAAGGGAGTCTCTGCCAGGGAGCCGAAGTGGTAACATCTCCCTGAACAAGCCTGCCTGCTCTATGCTGTCCAGGGTGCTGAAGACTGGAGAACCAGAGAGAACCAGGTACTGAGGAGAGGCTGTACCCAGGAGAGTGCCTCTTGCCTGGGGAAGGTGTGGCCAGAGCCTGGGGGCTTTGAGGCCTTGCTAGATGGACTTTGGGTGTTGATATTGTGGTGCTCCTGTGCCTGAGAGAGACGGACCTGGGCCTGCAGGGTGGAGGCAACTGAGCCAGCAGCCCCAGGGACTGTGTGCACTGGTTGTGTCCAGTAAAGGGCTGTGGACTTAATATCCTCTGGCCTGTGTGATGTGTCCTGAGAGGGTACCCCCTTCCTTGAAGAGGGGGATTCAGTTGAGGCTGAAGGCTGAAACAGCGTAGATGTGGGGTGAGCTAATTCCCCAGTGTGACCCTGGTGCCCTGTGTGGCCTTGGGACACCCCCCTGCTACAGCACATGGTGGAGAAAGTGGGCATAGCACCACCCATGGGTGCATGCAGGAATTGCATCCAACTTTGGCAGCCATTTGTGTGGAGTTTGGAGGTTGCCTGTTGGCGCTACACCTGTGTGAGCTCTTTTGGGGACCAGACGCTGGGAGAGAGCTGTGGAGCTTTGTGCCTGGACCAAGAAACAGAGAAGTGTGCTTGGAGTAGCTTGGCCAGGACGGGCTGTGAGCTAGGCTAGAGACCAGAGGTTCACCCAACCCTGCTAGGATGTGGATCCAAAGCGGTATGGCAGCAGGAGGCATGGACTGGATTCAGAGGTGTACCTGGATGACACTTAAGTCTGTGGAACTCTGTAGAGCTGGATCTGAGGCAGCGTGACCAGCAGCCAAAAACTGTGACATGCAAGTACTGGGGACCCAAGGGGGGAGGTACTGTGTGGTGGTGTCACAATTGTGGCCAGCAGGGGCACTACTGATGGGCCTGCCAGGAGAAATGTCCAGGCCTCCCACACACCTGGACTCTGGGATGTCAGAGCCAGGGGAAGGAGAAGTGCTTCTGGACTTGTGGGGGGATGGGACATGTGAAAAGGCTGTGTCCCTGAAGAGGGATACAAGACCTGAGCCAGATGAAAGGGTCAGTCTGGTGGCCACCCCCATAAGGGAAATGAAAAGGAAGCCAGAGTTGAGACCTCCTAGGAGGTGTCGGGCTTGCCAAGCCTTGGGACATCTGAAGAGGGATTGTCCAAAGGAAAGCCTCACAAGGAGGGTCAGAGGATTTCTAGAAGGAAAAGTAGGCCTAGAGTAAAGGGATGTGGGGACCCAAGTAGAATGGGAATGCCCTGAAGAGACAGACCCTCTGGTAGACAGGAGGGAACTGTTTCCTGTAACTGGAAAGGTTGCTCAGAAGGGACAAAAACCTGAGCAGCCCTTGGGGACTCTTCATACCAATGAGCTGAAGGCTAAACTAAGAGAATCCAAGGGACTAATGTAGTTAGGCATTGAGAAGGCACAGTGTGCTCTCTGTGCTATGTGCGGTCATAGCCAGAGGGATTGCCCCTCTGATAAGGAGGAATCTGAAGCCCTGGGAAAGGAAGTTAAAAGATGCTTGCAGGAAGGTAGCTGCTACCTGCAGGAGTAGTTTTGCTTTAAGGTTTCCAGGGTTTGGAGGTCCAGAATGAATGGGTGGGCTGGCCTCCCACCCCAGAAGGGGTCTCATAAATATTGAAAATCGGTGGAAACAGGGTTGGTGGAAGTCGGGAAGGTGTTAAAGCCCATTTGGGGTGCTAGACCCTGTGGTAAAAAGCTGCAACCTGCTAGAGTTAGAAGTGAGTCTTCTCGGGGAGAAGCCTGTCTCTCTGAAGGGGGAGGGGTGTAGCAGGGAGCAGTCCTGTGGGGCTGCTGCCCCTTTAACAAGGGGACTGAGGGGGTCTGCTGGAGGGCTGAGAGTGCCCAGGGGCATGGCAGAGAGAGCCCCTAGCTGGGCAACAGCCTGTGGGGTAAACAGACTGAGAAACTCTGGGACAGAGTGGGCAGGTTAGTGGCCCTTTAAGGCTGAGGAAAGGAAACCTGGCCACACCCACTCTGCCTGTACAGAAGAAGAGCAAGGCTGAGAGGAAGGGAGTCTCTGCCAGGGAGCCGAAGGGGCAACATCTCCCTGAACAAGCCTGCCTACTCTACACTGCCCAGGGTGCTGAAGACTGGAGAACCAGGTACTGAGAAGAGGCTGTGACCAGGAGGGAGCCTCTTGCCTGGGGAAGGCTTGGCCAGAGCCTGGGGGCTTTGAGGCCTTGCTGGATGGACTTTAGGGGTTGATATTGTGGTGCTCCTGTGCCTGAGAGAGATGGACCTGGGCCTTCAGGGTGGAGGGGACTGAGCCAGCAGTCCCAGGGACTGTGCACTGGTTGTGTCCAGTAAAGGACTGTGGACTTAATACCCTCTGGAGTGTGTCTGGTGTGTCCTAAGAGGGTACCCTCTTCCTTGAAGAGGGGGATTCAGCCCAGGCTCAAGGCTGAAATGGCATAGCAGTGGGGTGAGCTAATTCCCCAGTGCCCCGTGTGGCCCTGGGACACCCCCTGCAACAGCAATGTCTACTGAAATATAAATTATGCTTGCATCAGTAACTACCATATATGCTAACTTAAATAACATACATGCTGCAGTATACCCACATGGGTATTTATTTATTTATTATTTCTTTATTTGTTCGTTCATTCATTCATTGTACGTTTACCCCACCCCTCTCACCAAGTGACTCAGAGTGGCTTACAATATATAAAAAAACACAAAACAATATACCAGCACCTTGAACTGGGCCCAGAAGACAATGGGCAGCCAATGCAGTGCTTGGAGCATAGGTGTCATGTGCTCCCTGAGGCCCGTTCCCGTAAGCAGGCATTCTGCACTAGCTGCAGCTTCCAAACCATCATCATGGGTGGCCCCCCGTAGAGTGCATTGCAATAGTCTAGTCTCAAGGTAACGAATGTATGGACGATAATGACGAGATTGGAGTCCGAGACATAAGGGTGGAGCCTTTTCACCAGATGTAATTGGTGAAAGGCGCCCCTGGCCACAGCAAAAACCTGGGAATCCAGGCTTTGCTGGGAATCCAGGAGCACCCCCAAGCTCCACACAAATGGAGCTAAAGGAGGATGAATAACCCCAATAATGGGGGAATCCTTCTCACTCAGACTACTGGTTCTGCCAATTAACATCACCTCTGTCTTATTGGGATTGAGTTTCAATTGGCTCAACCTCATCCAATCCCCCACAGTGACCAGGTACAGAGATAGTAATGAGACCTGGGATGGATGAAAATGACAGTACAGCTGGGTATCATCAGCATACTGATGGCAATGCCAGCTGTGCAAGACCTCCCCGAGTGGATTCATATACACATTAAATGAGAGGGGACAGAATAGAACCCTGCAGGACACCATATGGGAGGCCACCAGGGGACGAAGTACAGTCCCCTAGCTCCACCTGCTGAGATTGATATGTGAGGTAGGAATGGAACCATTGTAATATAGTTCCGTCCACTCCCACTAGGTCCCACAGACATGTCACCAACAACTCATGATTAACGGTATTGAAAGCTGCTGACAGATCTAATAGGACCAACAGGATCATACAACCCATGCCTATTTCCATGAGCGGGTTGTCGACCAAGGTCACAAGCACTGTCTCCGTGCCATAGCCCGGGTGAAATCCAGACTGCATGGGATCAAGAAAACTGATGCCATCCAAATGCACCTGCAGCTAGCGAGCCACTACCCATTCAATAACCTTCTCTAAAAAGGGAAAGTTAGTAGGGATGGGCGATCAGAATGTGCTTCAGGCATTCGGTTCGAAAACCAAGTTCGGGTTCGATGGCTCAGTTCAGCTGAGTTTGGGTTGACCAAACTTGACTGAACAGTCAAAAACAGCACTATCAAAACCGAAACTTAGCCGAAACCGAAACTTAACATTTTTCCCCTTGAAAAGACTTTTTTCCTGCCCCAAACTCATCTGAACACAACCGAACTGTTCGGTCATTCAAGAGTTCGGTTCGGACATCCGAACAGACTGAGTTCAGTCCGAACTCTGAACATCCGAACCGCGTTCGCCCATCCCTAAAAGTTAGACAGGCCGATAACTAGACAGGGTATCCACATCAAGGGATGGCTTTTTGAGGAGGGGCCAGATCACAACCTCCTTAAGGCAAACTGGCACCCTCCCCTCGCAAAGGGAGGCATTGATTCCCCAAGGCCAGCACTGACCCCATGTCTCCCTGGCTGCTCTTACTAACCATGATGGGCACAGATCTAATTCACAAGTTGTGGCTCAAACCGACCCCAGCACATCGGCCACATCGGCAGGTGTCGCCAATTGAAATTCATCCCATAAAACTTGACTAGACAGGGCATTCCTGACCTCTGGCTCCACTACTGCCTCCAAAATGGTGCAGTCGAAGTCCTACTCATTGCAAACAATTTGTTCCTCAAAGTACTTCAAAAACATGTCACAATGGGCAGTGGACAAATCCGGTTCTAGGAGGTGACAGGCTGGACTGACCAGACCTCTCACCACCCGGAACAACTCCACTGGACGTGACCAAGCAGACGCAATAAGTGCAGCAAAGAACCGCTTCTTTGCTGCCCTTACTGCCATGAAATATAGGGATGTGCGAACCTGGTTTGGGGGTTCAGGGTTCAGTCTGAACTTGGGGTGTTTGGGCTCTTTGTGAACCCCCCCAAATCTGAACTGTCCCCCACCTGACCCGGCTGAACAAAGTTCAGGTCCAAACTTGTTCAAGTGGTGGGTGGGGGGTAGGGGGGACTTGTTCTCCCCCCCCCCCCCTTACAGGCTGCATGGGTGAAAGGAGCACCGGGACTCACCTTCCCCTCCCCTCCCCCACGCAGCCCTGGGGGGGGGAAATTAAACCCCCTTGCCCCAGGGATCATCCTAACTGTTGGTGCCGGGGCTCCGGCCCTGGGTCCGGTGGTGCTAGCAGTGGCAGTGGGTCCCGTGGTTCTCCAGAGGGCTTCAAGCCTAGGCCTGAAGCACTCCAGAGCACCACGGGACCGGCTGCTGACCGCGCCGGACCCAGTGCCAGAGTCCCGGCACCAACAGATAGGTCAGGCTCCATCCCCAGATCTGGCGGTAGCGGGTCCCGCAGCATTCCGGAGCACTTTATGCCTAGGCTTTTTGGGTCATGTGATTGGTCACATGACCCAGAAGGCCTAGCCATGAAGCGCCCCGGAGCGCCGTGGGACCCACTGCTACCACCACCAGACCTGGGGACAGAACCCTGGCACCAACAGGTAGGGCGATTCCTGGAGTTGGGGGTTTAAATAAAAATGTCAAGGCTGTTCAGGGTGGGGGGGTGAGCCCCGGCGCCCCTTCCACCCATGCAGCCTGTAGGGGGGAGGGGAAAACTGGTCGCCCGCCCGGCACCCAAACGGGTTTGGCCACCCCAAACAGGTTTGGGCTGAACCCCTGAATGGTTTTGGACAGCCTGAGGCCCGAACAGACTGAACCCCTCAGGGTTCGCACATCCCTAATGACATAGGACTTCTAAAATGCTCTGTCGCAATCAACCATTTTGGGTGCGAGTACAGCTCCACCGTTGCTCCAACTGCCTTCCTTTGTGCTTCAGACACCCCAGGTTCCCCATGAACCATGGGGACCTGGAAGCGGACACCTAGGAGCCACCCAATCAATGGTGCCAGCCAGCTATTCCACAAGGCCATCGATGGAGCAGCCATTGAGGTTAACTGGTATCTCCCCAAGAACCCCTCCAGTTCCATAAGTCTCCTGGGGCAGACCAACCAAACGGATCCCACACCCGGAGGTTCGCAGGAGATAATGGTCCGACCATGGCAAGGGTGAACACAACATCCCCCCAATCATCGGAACACACACACACCCCGCCTCAAGGTTGGTGCAAAAAAACAAGTCTAGTGTATGCCCCTGCTCGTATGCCAGGCTTCTCACCACCTGGGACAGGTCCATGGTTGCCATGTGGCCATGAATTCCTGCTCTGCCCCAAGCAATCCCACCTTGGCATGGATTTTGAAGTTCACTTATTCATTTGTTTGATATTGTTCCCAACATAATTGCAGTGGGAATTTTGAAGACACAGGAAAATACATTCCCACCTTCTCAGCTAGAAAGTCAATGACAGACAACAGGAGGGGGAAACAGAGCAACAAGAGGCATGCAGTTTACTAATTGCAGGTGCAGCTGGTGGAATTCAAAATTTCAATGTTTGTCAAACGTTTCAGCTCAAGATGGAATTTCTAGTATGAGCTTGTTTCTTTAATCTCAGACCTGTTAGACACCATCTTCCCACCCTCACTCAAACCTCCTCACCCACCTCACAGCATTCCCCCAGCTTTATGCCCTTCTGTTCCAAAACACTTCTCTTCCCATCAGCAGCAGTTAATGGCTAAGTCATAAATAAAATTATTTTTCTCATTTATGTAGGCGTTGTGGAAGGTGTAGTTCTTAAGGAAGGATTTAAAGGCCGGCTCGGCTAGTAATGCTGCAGAAACTACCAGAAATGTGGCTCGCCCCCAAGCAGATGCAGCTGTGAAAGGGCATGGTTGACAGCCCAGTGGGCCTGAAGAAGCTGGGACAGAGCTCTGTTGAGAGGAAGCTGCTGAAGGGGCAAGAGCTCTGATAAAGGCTGGGAACTGTGGAACAAGCAAGAGTTGAGTGGAAGCTCTGCAAGTTGGCTCAGAGGACTGGCCTGAGCCAGTGGTATACCGGGGGCCAGAGTGGGTGAGTCTTCCCCAGAGACAGAGCTGAGCCTGCAAGAGTAGTTGTTTCTGGCTGGGCTGAAGACTATGGAGACTTGATGTTGTGAGCCGACAAGCAGAGGTGCTGCCTGACTGAAGAGATTGTAGATCGAGACTGTGGCTGCTTGCTGACATTCAGCTCTGGGCAGGGACCAACGTGAGTTTAACTTAACTCATGTTAGCGTGGTCGTGAAATCCCCACTCGTATGCCTGGGGGTTTTAGCGTTCTTCTTCTGTTCTCCTGTTCAATTCAATAACATGATACAGGGCTGGATTTTGTGCTCTGTATCTCATTATTGATTTTAATGGGAGAACAGAAAAATAATGCTAACCCTCTGCCCCCGCCCCCAATGCACGAGTGGGAATTTCATGTGACTGCGCTAACATGAGTTAAACTCCTGTTTTGTCCCCACCTGAGCTGAACATCAGCAAGCAGCTTGTATCTGTATCAGAACCAGAGGATTAATGCCTGGCCTGAGGATATATAGAAAGTATATAAAGACTGTATAAAAGCTAATTCCAAAAGTGACAGTGATTTGTGGGCTCTGATCCTGATGATACTCAACCAGGTAAGCCTGTTCCTGCTACAGGGGTGTTTAACAGATCTTGTACATGCAGCCATTCTAACATTACCAGTTTGGCTTTGGAAGTCAGCAATTGTAGGGTTTTCTAGTAGTCCAAGACCTTTCAACTTTCTGCCATCTGGTTGTCACATTGGGTAAAAATGGATGTGATCTGGGCCCCCTTTGGCCCAGGACCTGGTGACACGTGATTACATGTGCTGTCAGATGTTGGCCTGGGATTTCCCCACACAGTGTTGAGAGCAAGCCAGGCTATGACCTCCAGACAAATTCCGAGGTCACAGCCCAGGCTAAGGCCCGCTCAACTGTGCCAAAGTGGGACAGAGCTGGCTAGCAGGTCTGTGCAGCCACAGCTTTCCCGGCCCAGGGGCCACCATGACAAGCAACCATGGTTATAACTCATTGACCACCATAGCTGCCCATCATGGCAGGGGAGGGATGCTGGGAACACAGTGTGGGCAGGGCCTACCATCCACCTGCATGTTTGTTGTGCTCCTGGCCATATCCAGGCCGTGTGGCTGGTAGGATTTGCTCCCCAGCCACAGTCGCATCCCTGGAAGTGTCGCCCAGGTTTTTCCACCCACAGGTGGCCCAGGTAACAGTCCTGCTGGCCACATGGCTGTTCTCACCCATTGTTTCTCTATATGCCATGTCACTTGTCTGAGAATGACATGTCTTCACTCCAAACCTTTACACATGGATTCATTTTTAACTGTCCTATAAAGCCAGACTAACAACGCTATGTATTAGTAGGGTTAGTATGTTGGAATCCTACTATCACCCCAAACATTACCACTAAATCTGTCCCCAAACCCAATTAACCATCTGTCTTTCAAGAGCTTTGATTGTCTTAATATTCAAAGTCAACATTTGTGGCATATAAAATTCCTTAAGTCGTGGCATTGGATTATGCTATGGCAGGGTCAGGTTCAAGTCATGTTTAGAAATATAGTACTGTAATAGATTCAGCCTAAAACAACCTATTTTACATCATGGCATCCCCAGATTGCAACCCACCCTGTGCCATGCTGGCAACTAAAAAGAGCATTCCAACTTTGAAAGTGCTTGACTTAAACTAAGTGCACTGTGTGGATCAACAAAAGCTTTGCCACTTTCTTTAGTGAACTTTTTAGTTCTGATACCCTGGCTAACTTTCTCACTCTGGGTGGAAAATGTTCAAGGCTGAATGGGAGCTGTTGCTGAGCAAATAATGGAGACTGAAAATGCTGTTGCTTCAAAAGAGCTTTTGGATACTTGGAATCTGAAAGGCACTTTACAAAGCCAAATTCTATTCTGCTCTGTGCATGGGAAGAGAACTCTTACTGCATTGTTTTTAAAGTGACAGCCCAGCAGGGGTCCCTATAGGTTGATAGTATGGTACTGAGAAATCCTGAAATGCATAGGAGGGGAGAGAGAAGGGAAAGTTGGATCAATTTGCTGAAAGAAACATTTTGGGATGATGGAGTAGATCATCTTGCCAACTATATTATGTTGCTTGCTCTTCCATTATTAAGAAAAGGCTTAAGTTGAATTGTTTTTATAATGTGCTTTTTTATAAATACCACTGCCATGAAAAAAAAACCCTCTAAAAACTTTGTGAAGGGAAGGCAACAACTGATATGGTTTTCTCTCTCCTGCCCTCTTTCCCTCTGTATATCTATAGGGGCTTTTAGATGTTTGGACATCCCCAGTGCTGGCCACGCCAGCTTGCTTCACCCCCAGGTGGCCCGTCGGTCTGAAAGCACTCTACCTGACTGCAGGTGGAGCAAGCATGGAGCAGGGGGCAGTTTCACCACTGGTGCTCTGGAACATCCTGGAGCACCACTGGCAGAGCGGGCAAGCCAAACCCTGGACACCGGGCCAAAGCAGAGCAGCAGTCCCTCTGATGTGTGGACCCATGCTGCTACTTCCAGCCAACCATTGCCAAAAGCAACACCGTAGTTTTGCGGCGGGGAGCCACGTGGGCAGACCACAGGCCGGGGAACTTTCCGGGTTCATCTCATCCAGATCCAGGTAGGGTGGGGAGTAGGTGGATGCAGGGATGCACCCGTGGAGCAGCTTTGTGGGTGGGCAGCCCCGTGTCCACCTGAAAACACCCAATGAATTCATAGGAGTATGGGGCATCCATGTGCATCTGGATCTGAATTCTAATTAGACAGCTACTTTGTCATTTCAAACAGAAAATGGTAGAAGTAACTTAGTTCCATTTCCCAATATTGCAGTTGGTAAAATTCAGTTGTGGGGTCAAGGTGTGCTTCCCTTAATGCAGATTAGAAGTGCCACGGATTGAGTACACTCCTGTGGGTCAGGTGAGTAGGACTGTCCTGTAGCCATCAGACATGGAATGATATAAAACAATGGCTCACAGCAAGCTGAACAAGGGCAATAATCCCCTGTTCTATTTAGCACAGGTCAATTCAGGGTGTTTTTACACTTGCAGTTATCTAGATTAAGCACTCTTAATTCGAATTAAGGTGATCGTGTGAACACTTTAGTCAAATTACTGAACCCAAATTTAAACCGGGTTCTGAAAACCACATTTTCAAGGATTTATTTTAATCCAGATTAAACTCTGTCTGAGTTAGTAATCCTGTGAACAGTGAATCCGGACTTACTTCCAGTTGCCATAAAGTGCTGAAGATAGACATGTCTCCTCTCTAGCCATTCATATCTCTATGGTATCCCCCAGTTTTCCCAGCAGTCTCTGCTTGGCATGCTGAATTTAAAATCTACGTGCCAAGGTGAAGACCTCTGCATTTTGCAAGGTGACTGCTGTATCTATTGCTGTCACTGTAGTCCCAGAAATCAGTGCAGAAGAGGGATTTCATGCACCATGGAATTTTTCAGTCTTCTGCTCAAACTGAAAATCAGGATTAATTCTTATTCCGGTTTTAAAATGATTGTGTAAACAGTTACTCCTGAATAATAACCCTGAATTAATGGATTAAAAACTAATTCGGATTAACTGGGATCATGTAAAAACCACCTCAAACTGAGTGAGTTTGGGCAGGATCCTGGTTTCAGTCAAGATGCATGGTGCAGCTGGCAAAATGCAATGGTGATTTTAAGTGGAGAATGATCTAGGATTTTTTGTCCCCTCCTCCCCAAGTACTGTGTGTGTTTCCTAGATTTCCAAGTTCCCTCTTCAGAACAGGGACATACCAACATTTAAGGCTTGTAAAAGTCCAGCTTCCTCCAAATCTTTAAAGTGACTATGTAAAACTTCTGTTCTGTGTTAATTTAGCAACAAAAAATGGTGGGGTTTGGGTTTTTTTTTCTACTTCTGCGTAGCTCTTTGTTCTGGGGTCAGCCTTGGATAAGACACATACATATATAGAGTCACTCGATTAGTATTAGCAAAGGTGTTTGTTAACTCAAGTTAATTGGTAATCAGATAGTTGAAGTTAAAAGGGGGAACAAAATCTCTAGGCTAGTCATACCTTGAGAGGCTTACTTCAGTCTGTCTTGCAAACATTGCCTTAGAACTCTCCTTTTGGAAAGATGCGTCAGCCTGTATGAACACTTACAGAACTGCACATTCCAGGGAAAACCTAGTCTAAAGACTTGAAAATAGATTTGAATATTAAACAATGTTTGTCAAATTCAAACCTCCGGGTCTGTGGACCATTTCTAATGGGAAAAGAAAAATCTCAAATCTGTTTCAAATCCTCCTGGAAAAGATTTTTTTGCTCTTGTGCAAAAGCTGCACCCAGAGACAGTGGGGCTGTGCAGCCTTCCAAAATATATTGCATGTTCTGTATTGATCTTGGAGTGCAATGTTCTGGAATCCTGAAAATGCCAGGCTCAGCTTCAATGCTTCCTTTCTTTTAGATGAATTTGATTTTGCCAACTACTGTAGGTGTTGAAAACAAAGGAAGAAACATGCATACAGTGTGGCATCAGCTGCTCAGGAAATCAACTTGCATTTCCATGTTTTGAAAGGCAGGGACCAGATAGAAATACCTGTGCAGCCCCTTAGTTCCTCTGTAATAGAAACAACAACTTCAGAACTGTAATTTGCATATTTACTTATGCTAATCGGGCATCCCAAATTCTGGTGATTTTTCATGGATCTTCAGGGATTCTATCCCTGATACTCTGCCAGAGGGGTTGAGAGGTAAGATTATAAGCTTAAGTGTGACAATACTAATCCATCTACCTTGCGTGCGCACACACACATGTACATCTGAGATTAAAGGATCATTCGGTACATGCCCTTGTGCAGTGCCTCTCCAAATTCCTTGTGCTTAATCAATAGTGCAAAATGCTCAGACAGGCGCCTAGACTGTACTCCTCTATTATCTCAGTAGGACTACTCTGTTCGGTGTGTAAGAATGGCTCACCTTTTTATTTGGAGGGTAAGCTGTGTAAATCATGAGAGTGTAGGAAAGAGAAATAGTCAGGTCTCTGTCAAGCTTGGGATGTCCCACCTTGGACAGGGTCACACAGCCACGCCCTGTTTGGGGTTGGCTTTCCTGTGCCCATTTTGTGATGGCTGATGGGGTCAGACAAAGCCATCTCTGCAGGTTCTCTACCTTTTCCGAGGGTTGCCTGCATGAGGAAATGTTCTAGAATCTGGTCCAGAATGCTCATTTTACAAGTAATTGAGATTAAATGCAAGGCTATCCTAAAAACAGGTGATGCAATGCACTGGGGCTTACAAGCCTGGGGGGAGAGGCATGAGCCTGTATAGCTGCATTCCCTGCCACTGGGAGAGGGGGTAAGGGGCCTCCTTTCATCTTCTACACCAGGGCCCAGTCCATTCCATCATAGCTATGTCACTGATAAAATTCAGTGAAGAACTCTAAAGAAAAGGTGGTCTCTCAAAACATCCCCAGAAAGCACACACCCCCTGTCTCTCTTTAATTACAGTGAGGTGTTTTTTTAGGAGAGAGTGATAGTTTTCCTGGCCTCTTGCAAATAACAGCGATATTTCATATTCAATGTGTGGCAAAAAATGTGAAGTATTCTGAACAGATGTAAACAAAGCTTCTGTTTATGAACATATGCTCTTATATATGCAGCACATGTTGTGGGAGTTTTCCAATCTTACAGAGGAAAAGATGTTTGCACTTCATAGATCTAACATGAAAGCTGTACGAATGATCAACTTGGAAAACCTAGTGGATAAGAAGTTGGACTTAAACTTGGGAGACCAAGATTCAAGTCCTCCCTTAGCCATAAACACTCTTGCTGGCCTTAGCAAGTCTTGATCTCTCAGACTGAGATACCCATCTGTAAAACTGGAATAATAATGACCAACCTCACAGGGTTGTGGTGAGAGTGAACTAGATAGTGATTGTAAATCACTCTGAACATGAAAATTGTTATGTAAGAGTAACAGCCTTATGAACAAGATTTCTCCAGGCTAGGAACCAATTCCTTACAAACTGTAATTTGTTCAATGAAAGTGTTGTTTTTATTGTTGTGTAGGGGTGTGCACTTTGTTTTTGTTATATTGATGATAACAAAATTCTTTGGTTTTGTTTATTGTTGCAATAACAATAAACAAGATCAATAATGACTTTCATTTTTCATTATTCATTTCGTTATTACCTGGCACTTGTTTTGGAGGGGAAATGTGGAGAGGGTGGGAGGGAGCAGACATCTCTGAGCCATTTGGTCCCAGGCAGTTGAATGGTATCCTGTAATTGCTCAATGCCTCCTGTCTCCCAGAACCAATCGTGGGGGCTCTGGGGAGGACACAGCAACCCTTTATATTGCAGGGCTAGGTTGTTGACTCTTGTTCTGTGTTAGCTCTTGCTGTGTCAGGCTGGGTTTACAGAACTCTGGTGCTTGCATTAAAAATCTTCCCCAGCTCTGTGTTATACCTTACCTTTTACTTATACCCTTTCTTTTACTTTGTACCTTCCCCATCTGTCTCCCCCTGTACATATATATAGATTAGATAGATAGACCTAGATTACAGATATAGATAGAGATTAGACAGATATACCCTATAGTTTTTCCTTCCCCTGTCTCCCCCTGTCCATATTATCTATAGATATATTAGTTGTGTAGATAGGTAGCTAAGATATTATATAGATATTAGTAGAAGTCTAGGGGTGGGAATATCAGTATTGGATAAATCCAATACACCGGATTATCGGGTGTATTGGATTAATCCGATATTTACCAGTATCGGCATACTGGATTTTTAACATTGGCCACTTTACTGGGTTTTTTACATTACAGCCATTGAAGTCAATGGCTGCAATGTAAAAAAAACCTGGTAAAACAGCCAATGATAAAAATCCGGTATGCCGATACCGGTAAATCCAATAAATCCGGGGAGATCGATACCAGTAAATCCGGTATTCTCCCCAGTGTCCCATCCCTAGTAGATACTAGGCTGTTTTATTATATATATATTAGCATTATATGATAGATTAGATAGAAAGATAGGAATATATTGCATGTAGTATAGCTTATTAGGTGTAGGTTAGACATACATACTAGTAATTTTGCATACGTCATTGTGCACTTACTACTGCATTATAATGAGAAAGGGAGGAAGGAGTTCTGAGAAGTCTGGGGCAGGTGTCTGCTGGCACGGTGGCACTGGCATCCCACAATGGAAATGATACCAAAAACAAAATCTTCATTGTCACACACAATCAATACCAGTAATGACACAGATAACAAAAAAAATCATTAATAATGAAAATGGCAGTTTTTAATAAAAATGAAAAATGGCATGGGTCCCTGCTGCACACCCCTATTGTTGTGAGAGTCAGCATGGACAAACTGTCACCACCCAAGTTACCACAGGAGAAGGATTCTTCTCTTCCAAAAAAAATATTATTATTTATTAGTAGTAGTAGTAAAATATTTCTATGGTGTCAAAAATGTTCCTGGCACTGAACAATAGTTAATTATAGACTGGTCCCTGTCCCAGCAGGCCTATGGTCTAGGAGAGATAAGTATGGGGAGATGGAGAGCAGACACAGGAATACATTCACCAAGTCAAGAAGTTACAGATGCACATGCTTAGCTTAGTTCATGGGGAGAGGAGGACCCTGAGTGAGTTAGGGAGCAGACAGAAGAAAGGAGGCGCTAGCAAAAGCTTGATGGAAGAGGTAGGTTTTCAGGAGGGATTTAAAAGTTGGGAAGGAGGGAGAAGAATGAATGTATTCAGGGTGGGAGTTTCAGGCAGAGGGAGTAGTGTGGGAGAAGGGGTGAATATTTTTGAGGACCAGTAGATTCTGGGGCAGGTGAGGGTACTGGCAGAGGAAGAACAGAGCTCCCAGGCAGGAATATAGTGGGAAACAAGCACACAGATAGGAGTTGGTGAAGTCATGAAGGGCCTTAAGGTTAAGGTAAAGACAAGGAGCTTATGCTGAATGTGTTCAGGTAGAGGGAGCCAGTGGGTGGAGGAGAGATGTGGCTGAACATGATCTGAGGCATTTGAGGTGGATAACCTTGGTAGCAGTTTTGAACAGAAGCAAGGGGCAAGATGAGATTGGGGAAAGCCAGTTAAGAAGAGAATTGCAATAGCCAAGGTGAGAGATGACAATAATCCTGAAGTGGAAACAGTAAGGAAAGGCAGGATTTTAGCAAGGGGTGTTTTCAGACAAGATGCTACTATGCACAGCCACCCAGGAGCCACCCATCTGAAGGTGGAATGCGCACTCCCGTAAGCCACTGAGCACCCACTCTCAGTCACTCATAGAACACTGCCGGAAAATCCAGAGTGCTCCGTGCAGGACAAGTCAAATGGATGTGTGGCAACAGGTGCTGTGGCAGTCATGTAACCCCTGCCCATATGAAAGGGGGCAGTCAGCCATGCCAGCAGACAGGTCTGTCAGTACCATGGGTGCCTGATGCCCCAAAGTCCAAAGTGGCCCCATGGCCGTTTGCGACCCAGCTGGATTGCCTGCTTAGACTTTGCTGAAATTTCCTTCCCCCTTTCCCTGCCCATTATCAGCACATGGATTATTGTGCACTTTGTTCCCTGCTGTGCATTTTGTGAGTGATGTGTTGGGATTCTTGTGTGTCCCACCGAGTATGCACCTCAGGGGTTGGTCAAGACTGGCATGGACTTCACCAGCTTATGGGCAGGATGGGGTTAATGACTGCTATGGCTTCTTGTTTCTGCAGCTGTGAGTGATGGCAGGGTTCAGGCTACTGGGCAAGATTTGGGATGAGGTGCCCCATTTGATGCATTTCCATGGCTGGTCCATAGTGGGGGGAGTGCATGACAGCTGACTGCCTGCATGACTGTGGTAGCTAATAGCCATGCTGGGAGCTGCCCATTTGAATTTCCAGGGTCACCGTCTCCAGTTGCCATCCCTAGCACCCCAAGGAGGGAGGATTAGAGGCATCATAAATGCATGATATTACTTAGGTGTTCTTTATGTGTTCCCATTTCAGAAAGGGTGAGGAATCACTGGATGCCACTCCCGGCGTTGGCGCCAGGCCCAGGAGGACACCGAGGCAGAGGCTGCTAGTGCCACCTCCAGACAGTCAGCGGACAAGGTCCGATATCTGACAGTTTTATGAGAAGGGTGATGGAATAGCCATCTGCAAGGTAAGGCACGGGGGCTGGAACAACAGGGAATGGATTCCCCTATGACCTGTTAGGAATGGAAGTCCCCTGCAGAGAGAGATTGGCCACCCAGTCCACCCACTTGTGGAGACAGAATGCTGGCAGGGCTTGACAGACTATTGGTCTGACACAGTATGGCACTTCTTATGTTCCTATCTTTTTATGCTCTTTAGACCTGCCACAAACCGTTTAGGCTGTAGTGAGAGGGGACCACATTGTGGCTCATTGCCCATGTGGAGAAATGGCAAAGCAAGAAAGTGAGGCAGCAGCCTGACTCTGGCATGGCCCTGCTGGAACATCAGCAATGCAGAAGAGATGACGTCAAAGGCCTTCTTCCCCCCCGCCTTCCTTCTCCTCCAGCTCTGCTGAGGAATCCATTGAGGAGGAGGAATCAGTTGCAGTAAGGGCTTTTAGGGCCCAAGTGGAGAGTCCCACCAGGGACTTAATGGGCAGCCTAAGAGTCATGGAGGACCAACTGGTGGCACGTTTCAAGGAGCTGGAGGTATCAGAATGCCAGGTGAAGGCGTATTCCCAGTACCTCCAGACAGAGATCCACTGCATCAACCTGTACAGGCAGGCAGTCTCCAAGTAGCAGGAGGCCATGTCAGGGGCCATGGACTTTGCCAAAGACAACGGCTACCAAATGCCACAGGATGTGCCCACCCCTAGGGCCCATGAACCCATTTTGCCTTTTCCCTTATGTTCTGGGGGACAGGCCCACATAGAACTAAGTTAAGTTTCCTTTATTTTTTATATATATACATGTTTTGGTTTTGGTTTTATAAAGTTGTTTGTTGTTGTGGTGGTTAAAATGTTTTAATAAAAGTTATATTTGTTACGAGCTTTGTTTGAGCAGCACAATCTTTTATCCCTCTGTGCTGAAGTTCTGGCTGGCAGGTGGCAGAATCTCATACACCTTGTCGATCCCTACCAGCAGCATCTGGTTGGCTCCACATGTAGCATAGTTAAGGTATTAACCCAAAGATGTGCCAGGCAGCAGCAGGGTCTCAACTTGCAGACAGCCCCCCAGGAGGGGCAGAACTTGTGTCTGTGTGGGTGTGCCAGAGAGAAAGAGATGGACTCCTTGGCAGCAGGTGGCGGGAGCTGGCGGGGGCTGGTGGTCAGAGGGGCTTTTATTTCCAGCAGCTTAAGCAGGCATCCGCGGGTGGGTCCAGAGGAGTAGGCTGGTGGAGGAGGGCAGGCTGGCATGAGGTCACCGGTCTTCTGGATGCAGTGGAATGGAATGCAGCCCCCACTGACTGGAATGATGGTCCCAGAATCTCATTGATGGTTCCTGGGATGGGCGGGCATGACTGATTCAGGTACAATGAAATGACAGCCTATGTGAATTTAATAATTATGTCCCTAGAATTAGTGCATGGTTGGGCACATTTAACTCAATCAAACAATAGGTGGTAGCAGCAGGTACAGCAAGGTGGTAGCAGCAGGTACAGGAATGCACACAGGCAGGCAGGCACATATAATACGTTGTGTTATATTGATATATTCCATCTCATTCTGGTAGGTTTGCTGCTGGATGTGGTCAATGGGCATCGATCAGGTGCATGAGCACAGATGGAAATTCTTCCTGGTTCTGGCAGGTGGCAGCTTGAGCTGGATACACCTACCTCTTCCCCTCCACCCCCATCTCTCTCATTCTAGTGTGGAGCCTCTGTGTGTGTCTCGGGCCATATAGTGCATGTGACAGCATGGGTGGGATTGTGTCTGTCTCTCCTTCTAGCAGTGGGGAGACCTTTTCTCTCTCTCATTTTTCTCATCATGAACAGTAGGTTGCATAAAGAAAAGGTGGAATGACAGCACCCTGTGAGAGGAATGACAGGGCACAAGAACCCTGAGGGTAGGTCCTGGGCTGGAGCTAGAGTGGCAGCTTCTAGATATTGGACACAGTCCTCCCTGCCAGTAACGTAGGCTCGAGAACCCTGATGGCAGGTCCTGGGGCTGGAGTGGCTGTTCCTTGATGCCATGGCACAGACAGCATAGAGACCTGGGGCCATTGGCACTAGCATTACCAGACATTGGTTGCCAGGGTACAGAACCCTTGGCACAGACAGCATATAGGCCTGGGGGCCATTGGCGGCAGCAGAAGACATTGGTTGCCAAGGCAGGCAGGTGCTATGGCATGAGCAGCAGGCAGGCTGACTGAGGCAGGGTTTGAGCTTTGCAACCTGGGAGGGCAGGCAGGCAGGCAGCATGGCATGAGGCAAGTGGGCTTGGGCAGGCTTTGAGCTAGGCAACCTGGGTGGGCAGACAAGCACCTAGGCATGGGAGGCAGGAAGGCGGACTGAGGCATGCTTTGAGCTAGGCAGCAAGCTGGTCAGGCAGACAGGCAGTTTGGCATGAGAGGCAGTAGGGCAGGCAGGCTGGGACATTGGCAGCAGGGCACTCATATAGGCTAGCAAAGACTTTGCAGTGTGAGAGAGTGAGAGCCAGTCAGTGTCACATAGGGAGGCTGAGATTGTGTAGCCATAGGCCGGCTGGCAGGCTTACAGTTTGTTTCCCAATGCCACCCTGCATCATGAGGTCAGTCAGATAAGGTGGCCGAGAGAGAGAGGAAGGGTGGGTGCCAGGCACTGAGAGGGAGGGACAGCACATCAGCAACACAGGAGCAGTAGCCTAGCCCAGACTGAGGAGGAGGACCCCAGTCCCAAGACTGCCCCAGCATGGGATGGCATGTGCCACTGCACCATCATTCCTTGTCCAGGGGCAGCTCAGGGAATCCCAGCAGCAGAAGGTTTACATTTAGGAACAACACCTGCTCCACCAACTTGGCCCCCAGTCTCAGGCAGTGCGGGGAGCAAATGTCCCCCCACCACAGAGAACACCCGGTCACTGGCTGGTGGGCAGGACAGGCTACCCTTGGTCACTTTCGACAGGGCCAGCCACACGTTGGCCTTGCCAGCCCAAGGGATCACTGCTGGGATCAATGCATGGCTCCTCCTCCAGGTAGGTCTCCACTGCTGCTGACGTGCCATCATACTCACTCTGGTAGTTCTGGGTGGGCACCACCTACCCCACTGCCCTTAGCCACGCTGCTTGCCCTTTTGTGCTGGGCCCCATGCTCCCCATAGTGGCCTGCACACAGGAGGAGCTGCTGGCAATAGACGTGCTGCTGCTGCTGCTGATCCTCCTGCTGCTGCTGCTACCACTAGGGCTGGAGGCTGGGATAGACCCAGATGGCTGGAAGGGTTCACTGCTCCCTCTCCCACCATCCACAGGGGCGTCCTGCTGCATAGTCCTCTCTGCCTGCCAGGGCGTACCCTTCCAGGGCCATAGACCACTCTCTCACATGCCATGCTGCCCTTGATCCTGGGGTCCAGCATGGTTGCCAGGACATATTCCTCCTGGTGCAGGAGCTCATCAAAGCACCCACTTATCCCCACCTTCAGCTTCCATGCCAGGTCAAGCACCTCATCGGATATCTTCCTGCCCTGTGGCCCACAATCCTGCCTCCCTGAGAATCTTGTGGAGACTATGGACCAATGGAGTCACCTGGCTGAGGGTGGCAGTGGAGCTGCTCACGGTCTCCGTCATGGCCAGGAATGGTCTCCGGATGAAGGCCGTGTGAGCAAGGATTTCCCATTCCTCCATGTTGTACCCTGGAGTTGCCCAGGGTCCCGACTCTCCTGCAGGTCTGTGATTTGCAGATTTCCTGCAGAATTCCCCATCACCCATGGAATCTCCTGCCTCGCTTACCCCAGCACAGAATTTCTAGCCTGTGCTTGGGAAATGTGGGGCAGGAGATTCCACAGGGGCAGGGGAGTGAACAAACCCTTGGGGTTTTTCCTCACCAGCCTCCGCTTGCTGCTGGGGGCTGCCTCCCAGTTTAGAAATTAAAATTAACTTAGCAGTTATGGCCAGCCACTCCCCTCAGCAAGCTCGTTCCCACCTGGCTCTAAGGGCTCTTGCTGGCCCCTCCCAATGGGGCCTCTCAGGGTGACGCAGCTGGATGACATTGTCTGGGTGCGCTGCTTGGAGAGGCCCTTGAGCTGGGTGGGGATCAGCATGCTGAGGGGAGAAGCTGGCCATCATTGCTGAGGGGAGAAGCTGGCCATCATTGCTAAGTTAATTTTAATTTCTAAACTGGAAGGCAGTCCCTAGCAGCCAGTGGAGGTTGGGGAGGGCAAGCCCCTACCCTTCATAGCCTGCGGTAGGGATTTACCAGTGCAGGGGGTGGGAGGCAAGCCCTGGCTGCCTGCCCCCTGGTGCAGAACCGGGTCCTGGGCTCAGTGGAATTTTTTTTTAATTCTGCAGGAGAATTGGGGCCCTGGAGATGCCTCAATGTCTGTCTGTTTCCACTTCCACCTGATGCAAGGCTTCTTTCTGCTCAAGAAGCTGCTCGAGCATCAGGAAGGTGGAATTCCATCTGGTGGAGACACCTTGGAGCAGCTGGTGCACGGGGGCCCCTTGCTTGGCCTGATTCTCCTGGAGGAGCTCACTGCTCTTCACGCTCCTGTTGAAGAAACCCGCCAGCTTCCTCCCCAGGTCGACCAGGGAGCTAAGGAAGCCTGGCCCAATCCCCTTATCCCCCAAGCCCAGAGCATCCCTGACCATAAGATGGAGGGTGTGTGCGGTGCAAGGAATGCTTGTGAAGTCCCCATCATGGACTTCCTTCATTATATTGGCCGCATTGTCTGTGACCACACACCCCTTGGTGAAGGCTGCACCTGGTGTGATCCACTCCTTCACCATGGTGGCCAGGGCTGCCTTGAGGTGTGAGAGCTGTCCATTACTTGTGCCTGAAGCAGGGCCCACCTATACCCTGCTTTAGGATCCCTCCTGCCACTGCCAAGCGCTGCCTCTGAGCCCTGTACAGCTGTGACACCACAGTCTGACTCAGGTTGGAGCAGGAAGGCAGCTTAAACTGGGGGGGGGGACAGGAATCCAATCAGCCGCTGGAAGCCCTTGTCCTCTACAATTGAGAAGGGCTGTCCATCCGGCGCAATCATCTCTGTCAACAGGTGCTTGGCTTTCTCTTGAAAGAAGCCACGCTGCCCTCCAGCACCCGATGGCCTTGGCAGCTGACCCCACCCCAGCTCCTCCATAGTGGACTGACACTGCTGGCAAGGCTCCTGCTGCTGTTCTGCCCCCATACTGCTCCTGCTGCTAGAGGCAGCAGCAGTTGGTGTGGGACGCTTGCCCACTGAAGGAGGCGGGCCACTGGCCGCTGCAGTTGGGAACCCACTGGCATCCACTTCCCCTGCCTTCCCACTTAGCAGCAGAGCACTGTGTCATGACTTCAGATGCCTTGGCATTGCAGTTGTCCCAAGGTTGACGAGCACCTGCCAACGCTTCACCAGTTTATTGCACAAAGTGCACTGCACCTCTCTGGGATCATCTTCCCGCACCAGCTTAAAATGTTCCCAGACAGTGGATTTTTTGTCCCCTCTTGCACCTTGGAGTAGGTGATGCACTGCTGCTGCTGGCGCTGCTGGGAGGGGGGACAGCCATTGCCTCAGATCCAGACATCTCTGTGGCACTAGTGTCAAGTTCTTCCTCACTGTCCCCGATCACGGTGATGTCCCATGAAGGGCAGTACTGGGACCCTGAGGCTTGACTGCCCATGCCCACCATGCTGCTGGCACTCTCCCTGTGACCCCCTCTATAGCTGCTTGTACTGCTTCTGCTACTCCTCTCCCTACTACCATTGCCTGGGGCTTGCGCCCTGCCTCTAGCAGCCAGGGTGGGATCCACCAGCTCTGGACTGCTGGGGATCGCCTCGACAGTGGGGGACGTTGGTGCTCCTGGAGGAACATCAGAAGCAGCAGCACCTACTCCAGCACCAGCAGAGACAGACGCAGCCTCAAGTCCTGCAGGCCTTCCAGTGCCCTGCGTGGCAGTGTAGGAGGGCACTGCCAGGAGGTGACGCTGAGCCGCTGAAGCCTCTTGCCCTAAAACAGGCCTGCTGGGTTTGGGGCGTGGTGATGTGCTTGGGTTACTGCTGCTGCCTGCTGCCACTCCCCTGGCACAGCCCTTTCACCTCTGGCACGTGCCCTATTGCCTCCCCTACGGCCAGCAGACTGGCCTCTCCTTCCCTTCTCCATTTCTCCCTCCAAAATAATGTTTTTATATTTTATTTTATTTTTATTTATTTTTTTTAATTTTTTTTTATCTAATATTGTATCTATCTACACTAAATCTAACTGCTTTTAACTATTCTAAATGCTATGAACTAAATGGATTATCTAATAAGTACAAAGGCCTACTCCTACAAGCACTACTAAATCTCCAAACACTATCTCTATCTCAGCTAACTCGTACAAGTATCTACTATCTCTAATCTAATATCTATTTATCTCTATATATGGGATGGGGGGGAACACAGAGAGGGGTACAAAACTGAAATGAAACCTAAATCAATCTAATGCTACTCAAAATGAATAAAAAAACAGGGAAGGGAATCAGAGATGGAATATATAGAGAGGGAGGGAGACAGGATTCAATGGAGGGAGGGAGGAAGATTGAACACAGGGACGGTTAAAAACAAAAAATAACATCTAAATCTATCTTAAACTAAGCTAAATAAATGATAATATGGAGGTAGATGAGTTGGATGGATGAAATAGGAGGAGGATTGCAATGGATTGAGGAGAACAAAACTGCTGGGAGAGGGAGCCTTCTGAAATGCCTGCTGTTCAGGAACAGTGACTAGATCAGATGGTGTTGGCAGGGGGGAGGCCAATGAGTTTTGTTATTTTCTGCACCCACCTCACCACAAGCCCCATTGGCTCCATGCAGCCTAGCCCGTGACCAATCACAGACTGCGAAGTTAGTGGTCTGAAGAGAAAAGGGATGGTGATTGGGCAGGCTGGCTGCTACTCCGAGCCTCTCCAAGCCTGGTGCCTGGAAGTCTCCTTCTCAGCTGACTCCCCCTCCCTGTCATGTTTTGCCTTCCAGGGACACATTTTTGCCACCCGAACTCGATCCGAACCGATCAAACTGTTCGGTAATTTCAGAGTTTGGAATCAAGTTCGGTTCAGTTGGTTCAGGTTCGGTTGTCCAAACAGGCCGAACTTGGACTGAACTCCGAACTTCTGAACTGCATTCGCCCATCCCTAGAAAACACCCAGTGTTGTGCAGGGAGAGGCAACAGGACATAGCAACGTATTGAATCTGAGGAGCAAAGCAGAGGGAGGAGTCAAAGATGAACCCCAGCTTTGTGTTTGAGGGACAGGCTGAATAGTAACACCCTCAATGGAAACAGAGGGAAGAGAGAGGGGGTGGATTTCAGAGGGAAGATCAGTTAAATTAAACTGAGTATCTGAGAAAAATCTGTTTCTTTACAAAAGGAGACATTTTAATGGCAATGACTTTCTAATATCATGAATGAAAAATTCTTAGATAAAGAAGAAATCCAGTGAATCCATTTCCACCCCTAAAGATTAGAGGCACAAAATATTTCCGTTGACCAAAACTTGTGTTTCTCCTTATGAGGGTGAAAGTGAATACGATAAGGATTGTAGATCACTTTGAACACTGGAAGTGCTATAACAATGTCTCCTTATGCTGCTGCTCTGAAGATCCATTTACAAGGGGGGGCTTATTCCCAAGCTTCCTTGTTATCCAAGGGGCAGGGTTTTCATTGGGCTCCTTTTGGGTTACCCCCTCTGGTTCTTACTTGTGACATTGATAGATTGGAAGCCAGTCCTTGTTAAAGCATTTTACAAGCAAAAGAGATGACAATGAAAAATAAAGAGCACTAGAGCCAATTAAAAAAAATCTTTGGAATATGCTAAAGTTCAGTTGGGCAGCTCTCACTTCTGTAATGTATTTCTATGTGACATTTCTATTAGGGCTGAAATGAGTAGCTAAGTTGCTGCCCGCAAGCAATTTCACCATATCGGGAACCAGGATCGATTTCCCCACCTTTTCCCAATACCGATGCGATTTCTCAGTTCTTGCAATACCACAAGATACCATCCCAATTTACTGACTTTTTGCTTCCTGTTTATTTATTGTTATTTATTTATTTACTACAATTTGATACTTCACCCCTTCTTGCCAATGACAACTCAGGGTGGCTGACAGGGTGACTCCCACTCCCAACCCCAAAACCCTATCCACCCATCCCCCATCCACCGCACCAAATGCCTGGCAGAACAGCCATGTCTTCTACTGTCATCAGAAGGACAGGAGATCCGGGGACAAATGGACCCCCACGGGGAGGGAGTTCCACAGCCATGGTGCTGCCACCAAGAACGCCCTCTCCATTGTCGCCCCCTGGGAAACCCAGGGGATCTTGAGAAGGGTGCCCCCAGATGACCAGAGGGGCTTCTCAAGGACCCGGGGGGTGAGGCAGTCCTGCAAGTAGGCTGGGCCCAAGCCATATAGGGCTTTAAAAGTAAGAACCAACACCTTGAATTGGGCCCAGAATACCAGGCCAGTGCAGTGAACAGAGCATTGAAGTTATGTGCTCACAGTGACCCATCCCAGTAATGAGGTAGGCCGCCGCATTCTGCACCAGCTGAAGTCTCCAAACTATCACCAAGGGTAGCCCCACATAGAGCACACAGCACATTACAGTAATCGCAAGGTTTACCACATACCGTTCATTTACTGCTTACCGCATTGTCATTTTACTTCCAGGTTTGTTGTTTCCACATTTCTGAGCCAATCACTGTGCAAATAGCCTGCCCCTTAACCTCCCCCCAGTGCTCCTTAACCTCCACTCCAGCACCTCCAATCAGAATTGTTGTTCCATGTTGTTCCCTTTGCTTTTGCCAATCTGCAACTGGATTGCAGATTAGTAATGGAATCTGAGTACCAGCCAATGAGCAACAAGGAAGTAAAGGGAAAATGGATTTCAATAAATGTGTTATTGTATTGGTATTATCTCTCAGGATATGGATGGCAAAGCAGTAAATGGCAAAGTGCTAAACGGGATCCCAGTAAGCAGAAAGTTGGTAAATCAAGAAACAAAATGTCAGTCAAGACGCTACCAAGTCCTGAGACAGCATTCAACCTAGACGGTATCAGGAACCAGGATTTCAACAAGATTTGTAGAGGTGTGCACCAGGGGCCCATGTCATTTTTCATTTTTTGTTTTCATTATTTAAATGTCATTTTCATTTTCATAAATATCAAATTTTTGTTTTTGTTCTTGCTTTCATGTTCATTTTCCATTGGCTGTAACATTTTTTCCCCCATTATATTTGACTGAAACCTGGAGAGATATTACCTCCAATGGAAAGCATTAAGTATACCAAATTCCAAAAAGATTGGATAAAGGAATCCAATTTTATAAGCCGTTGAATTATATTATTTTGCAATAATCTTCATATACATTCTTAGCTGTAACCTCTTTGCCTCACATTTAATGTAGATGAAACTTGGCAAGTTTATACCCATTCCCATATTTACTATCTCTACCAACTTTCAGAAGGTTTGGACAAATGATCCTGGTGGTAAAAGCAATTAACTTATACGTGTATTTCTGACTGTAACAACTTTGTAGTCCAACCAGTGTACATGGAATTTTGCAGAGCTGTATATCACACTTTCATGATAATGGCTACCAACTATCAGAAAGATGTGATAACAGGTTCCAATTTTAAATGCCTGCACAGCATATGCAGACAAGGAGCCTATGCCAGAGATTCTCTTACATGTCACTGTGGTATAATATCGGTTTGTGATTCCAATTGGCCAGCAGATATGTAAACCAAATATCCTCATTCTGTGCTGTGACCATCTCAACACCTCTCCTCCACTTGTTTCTGGGAAGTTGGAAGCATATGTTTAGGAAAGAGCCAATAAAAATTCTCTTATGTCCTCTGTCACAGTGCTGCAGGATGTGATTGTGATGATAATTGACCAGCCTGGATGTCTAACCTATGTCTCCTGATTGCTGGGATGCTATCCCCAAAGTCCCAGTTATGTCCATTCTATGCCTGTCTCTAAGCCACTACCAATTTGTCCTGTAAAGCAGGAAGCATGCAGTAATTGGCCATTGAATGTGTCTGTCAGTTGTTTCGGTTGCTCCACATTCTCCCTCCTACAGCTTCCTTCCCCCTGCCATGCCAGGTGCCTGCCTCTGCTGCTATTTATCTGAATAATGGTCTTCAAGTGGACAACTTCAATTGCTTATAAAATTGGGTCCCTTTATCAAATTGTCCTGTGACTTGGCAGAGATGACAGGGAAGGTATGTTATACATTCCTGCCAAATGTCTTGTAAATAGGATGGAATATGAAAATGTTACAGCTGGAAATGTAATTTCAAGTTAATGTCTTATACCATCAGGACCCGTTATCCAATCTTTCTGAAAATTGGCAGGAGTGTACATAATTGGCAGGAGTGTACTCCATTGGCATGGAGGTACATCATATTCACAGCAAGATAAAGGGTGAAAACAGACATGATGCTAACCACCCTTGGTGGTTATTTATGCATGTTGCAGGGCTGTATTGGTGCCCTATGCAGCTCTGCAACATGCATAAATGACCACCAAGGGTGGTTAAAGGGTGGTTAGCATCATGTCTTTTTCACCCAAAGACGTAGCCATGAATGTGTATGGAGCTTTTCTTAAAATCACATTTAATTACTTCAAAAATCGGTTCCTTTTATCTACTCCGTTCTAAAATTGGTACACATAGTGCCCTTCATTGGGGGTACAATCCCCCCATGTTTCATCAAAATTGAATAAGAATAAAAAACGTTATAGCCAGAAATACGTTTTTCAGTTTATTTCCTTTATCTCAAAAATAAAAGTAATTTTCGTTTCTATTTTCATTATTATTATTTGTCATTTTTGTTATTGCAATAATGAAAATTACAATGTTTGTTATCATTATTGTAATAATGAAAATGACGTGCACACCCCTACCCAGAGCTCCCTGATGGGAGGCACGAGGCACTGGGCAATCACAGGGTGCCATGCGACTGCCTGGGACCTGCTTGCGCTGCTCATTGGCCAGCGATTACATCCATCAGATCCTTGCTGTCTGCTCACCCCTCCCATCACAGGCCCAGTTCAAGAGTTCAACACTGTTTCCCTCCCAAAAGGCTCTGAAATGTCTGCTCCCTCCTCCCCTCGCCACATTTTCCCTCAAAAAATAACTGCCAAGCAATAATAAAATGAATAACAAAAATGAAATTTGTTATTGTTTTTGTTATGATTAGGTTTTTTTTGTTATCGTAATAATGAAAATGAAGTTCACACTCCTAGCAAGCACTTACCCAGCCTATATTCTTTTGAGTGTCCTAGTGCTAAATAGCTGGACGGACGATCAAACTCTAAATGTCACCCTTCATATGGTACATGGGCAATAGGCTGACACTCCTTGTTCATGATATATTTTCCCCAGCACTGCATGCAACTCTCATAATAGAAAATGGACTCTCCAGGAGCAGATTTGAAATTCCCTGTCTTTTTCATGTCTGCCTTAAGCCCATTGCCACAGCAACAGGTTCTATAACCATGCATTTCCATCACTTGAAAACCACAAAACATTTCCACCCATCAAGAAGTGTAGAAGATTGACAAGAAAATTTAACAATATGAGAACAGGGCCTAAAATGCATGTTATGTGTCAAAAGAACAGATGTACATGGGAAATGAAGTTCTGTAGACCGCAGCAAAAATTTACTCCATGGTTGCCAGAGATTTCACGGATCCAGGGAAATTCAGTCATTTTTTAGAAATTCAGTGAAATGTACCTTTTCACCTGAATCCATATGAAATCAGTATTTTCCCCTGGGAGTCCCCATAAAATTGGCACGTTTCCTTAGAGAACCCCATGAAATTATATAGAATATTGCAGTTTCTTTTAGCCTAGGGTCTTTTTGCATTTTTCAAACTGACAGGTTGGGCTACTGAGCATAGGTGTTATAAACTGGTGTTATTAGCCGATTGCCATAATACTCATAACAACATTGTACTACATAATAGCAATTAAAATTCATTTTAGTTATGGGGAAATAACTGAGAAACCCTGCAACTACAATATTTTAAAATCTACAGGACAAGTTTGCTTTAGGTATGGTATACTGCTCCCAAGATTAAGACAAAACCTTTCACTGTTTGTGAATGGTTAAGCACAATGTGAATGGTTAAGAATTGTTGCAGAAACTTTGCCTTGAATGATAACGTCTCATGCATCTTGTGACAGGGCTCTTCAAATAACATATCTAAAGACGTGCAGTATGGAATTTTAAAAAAAGAAAAGAAAGCAAAAGAACAAACAGTTGTATTTAGCAGCCACAAAAAAAGGGCTCACCAAGAACAGTCATCATCAAAGGATGGAAACAAGAGTTGGCCAACCTGTTCTTTAAACTGATAGTTTGGGAAAATAAGTTCTCTGACCCAACCAAGAGGAAAGAACAGCCTGCTGCCATAAGAATTCATTAAGTCCCTTTGAAGCAACTGCTGCTCTATCTAATTAATAGGCTGGTGACTCAGACCTGGCCTGCAATAGTCACACAAATTGGTATGACTAGTTGCTTAAATCAGGCAAGATTGATTAGACCCAAGATCCATTCCCTAGTCTGCTCTGGTCATAATGATGCAGTCCTCTAATGTAGGTCTACCACATATTTGACTTCAGTGTGAGTAATTACAGCAAGATGATGCTCGGCTGTGCTTTCCGGGTTTCAACCTCAACACAGAAAGTTTGACTCTGACTTCACTAGATCTAGGACCTGACCCTTATAAGCAGCCATCTCCTGCATGGTGGTAAATACCTTCACATTTGTTAGGTATCACACAAGACCCCAGTCTAGGAAATCATCTGAATAGTCCTGTCACAGGAACACTCGTGTGCTCAGAATTATGTGTGTGTGAATAATTTGCTGGATGCCTAGATAGAACTTCAATTGAAGTCAATGGAAATAGCAAATGCTCAGGGTCAGCTTTAGGCATTAGCACAGCAGGGCTTGGGTTCTTCCTGGACAAAGGAAGAGTGTATTAATAATAAATAATAATAATAATAATAATAATAATAAAAAAAATTATAATTAATAATTAATAATAAATTAATAATTGATAATTAATAAAAAAATTAAAGTGGAAATGATCAAAAAAGGGTGGGGGATTGCTGGAGGGTACCAACATTTATTTTTAACATGCTGTCAGCTCTAGTACTAACTTATAAATATTATCCAAATAAAGCCTCACATTATAAATATTTTTTTTTTAATTGCAAACATTATTCTAATTATCTCCCCCTACTCCTTACATGTGTTATCACTGATTTTTTTGTTTTTATGCTAATTTCCAGCAGAAGCCACTAGAACTGGAGAGCATATTGGAAGCACTTCAGTAGGTTTCATTATACTCTTTTGGGGGGGGAATAATGAACACACAGATTTTAAGCTTTTCTGTACTCTGCTGTTTCATGTTGTTTTCTAACTCTTTGACCCTGATCCTCAGCTGCCGTTGAGAGACATGCTGCACCTTTCATGACAGACACTGCAAAATGTGGCTGTACAATTTAAGCCACGCTCATGCTCCTCTGACACTGGAGAGCAACTTTCCGGATATCCATCCCCTACCAGGGGAAAGCTGCAGACAAAGGCAGACTGACAATTGCTTTAACTTCCCACCTCACGAAGTATGGTGGGACCCTAGCCACATGCCCTGTGTATAAGGCTGCCGCCTTCTCGGATGCTTTGACCTGCTGAACAGGGATGGGGCAGAGAGACTCTCCTGCTGCTTCCCAATGTGGCTATCCTCTCCTTTGAGCATCATGATGTCACAATGCTACTCAGGGGCAGGGTCATGCCAGAAAGGGGGTGGGAAAGCTTCCTTGCCCTTCCCCCTTTCCAACTCCCCTCAACCCCCATTACTCCCACATCCTCTGAAAGAGTTGTAGTGCCACCCCAGATAACCTGGAAAAATAGGGGCTTCATCCAGAAATGAAGTGGCAAATTACAGAAATTGCAGGCCATGACCAAAGGGTCCGTAACCCTACCTGTGCATTGGAGTTGTCATGCCAACACTGCCTCACTAGGGTTTCCACTGTCAGTTGTTTTTTTACCTGACACTTCCATTTTGGCCCATGGCTGGGAGTGTCAGGTCAGGTAAAAAAACCAGCCCAGGTGGCAACCCTAGGCCACACCCGAGAACGTTCTTTGGGCTGGCCATGCTGGTCTCAACTATACATAGGGTTGCCACCTATGTATATTTTCCAGGCCTCTTATGAAATGTACATGTTGCAGGGCATACGTTGACACCTATGGCACCAATGCATACCTTGCAACAAGTATGTTTCATAAGTGGCCTGGAAAAATATACATAGGTGGCAACCCTAACTAACTGTACTATGTGCACTAGGGGAACAACAAGGTGGCTCCGCTGTGGCTGGGGAGGATCAGGGCCCAGTTTTCTAGAAATTACTCAGCATTTCTCTGCATGCGTCAAAAGATTTCCAGTCTATTTCTCACTTCATCTGTAAATTGATTTACAAAAGGAATCCTTCTTTGGAACCAGAAGTGCATCTACCATGTGAAAATGCAATGTCTTACATTCAACTTCTCTTTGTTCCCTAGGCAGAAAAAGAACACACCCTACAAATGATATATCCCTTTGCAACCCCACTCACTAAAATGCTGGATGTTATTCTGAAACCCAGCAAACTTGGGCTTTATTGGACCATCCAGAAGCCAAGTCTCTATACACACAGAGAGTGTATGCAACTCCCAGAGATGTTATAGTCCCCAAATTGAGGAGAGAAAAAGGGCACACCTAAATGGGGAAGCAGGGGGGAAATTACCGCTTAGGCCATAAAGAGAAAACAGACATGCACATAACTCCATATTTAACACTGCTTTAACATTTCTTATGCATGTTGCAGGGCTGTATTGGCATACTCCCATAGTTTATAAATTTAACGAACAGGTTTAATAAGGGGGAAGAGGTTTAGAGACAGGGGAAGAAGACAAATAACAAATTGACTTTAGAATGTCCTAACTAAACTCACTTTAACTTAGGCTTCATTGACTATATTTATTGGCTGATTCTTAATCCTATACACTTATAGTTTCTATGTAAAGATACTGGCTCATATTGGAATGCACTGTCCTTTATCACAGGAGCTTCGGCTGCTAAGCCTGCTCCCTGAGTGTTTTGGTATTTGATGTCTTTAAATCACTACTGCTTTGGTTTATGCTCCCGTTGTGCAATTCCCATGTGCTCAAATTGTGAATGTGTGTTTGTTTCCCCAGGATGCCTGGCAATCTCTGTCTCTAATTCTCAGTCTCTAATGCTCTCTGCTCTTCCTATTGCCACAGCTGCAGACACAGTTCCCCAGTTCTCATGATTGCTGGCACGAGTCTCCGCTCTTCATTCACTTATATCTGTGCTGGTTCATCTCACCATATGATCAACTGTTCTCGCAGGTTGACAGTTCATTTCGTCCCTCGCTCTGAGGCTGTGGTCCTCCTCGCTCTTTTCCTCACCCTGGCCCAACTGTTCTTAAATTGCATCCCTTTTTACAAAATCTTCCTTCAGGCCTTCTTTCGTTGGCTGACCCAGCGTTCTAAGCCACCCAAGTTGCAGGGCCACTGCACGTGTTCTTCTACAAGCATCTTCACAGGGGTAAGGGTTCCAGGCCAGCTGAGCTATCCCCAGTGCATGCCATCTCTCTCCCTCCTTGGCTGCTACCCACCTTGGAGTCTCCTTCCCTCTCTTGGGCCATTTTAAAATGAGATGCAACCACCCATGTCTACCCATAAATCACCCACCCCAAAGCCTGTGGGAAGGTGGTGTGGGTGGATGCACACTCTCGTGACCCACACAGCATTTTAGGTCCTTTCAGCATCCACTCCTGATCACTCACGGAGCACTGGCGAAAAAGCTGGAGTGTGCCAAGTGGGGGCAACTGAAAAAGTGTGCGGGAGCTGACACCCGTGCATCCCCAGCCCATATGAATGGCATCAGCCAGCCATGTCAGCTGAGTGGTCCGCCAATGGTGGGTGGGGTGTTGCAGAGTAGCAGTGGTGGTGGAATCTAAAGAAGTGTCATCAGTGCTGAGACCTGGCAAACCCTGGTCCATTGTCACTGAAGACAGGACAAGAAGCAATAGTTTTAAAGTGCAGCCAGGTAGGTTTAAGTTAAATATTAGGATACACTTCTTAACTGTTAGAACAGTTCATCATTGGAATTAGCTGCCTTGGAAGGTTGTGGAGTCTTCTTCCCTGAAGGCTTTCAAGAAAAGGCAGGGCAGTCATCTATGAGCTGGGATGCTTTATCCTCAGGCCAAAGGATTGGACTAGATGAACCATGAGTTCACTTCCAACTCTACAGTTTTAGGATTCTAAATAAAGTCCTAGGCATCAATAACATATCTGATTTTCCCACTCTAGTGCACTGCACCTTTCACCGTCATACTTAACTGATATTAGGAATGTTCTAGAGGCAAAAATGGGGCATGTTGTAAAACTGTCTTTTAAATCCTCTGGTACTTTGCATTTCACACAGCAAATGCAATCCTCCGAGCTAGCAGGTAAAACAGCGTTCACAAATGGCAAGAGGATCCCCACTCAGGTCTGTTTATCATGGAGAGAGCCCTTGTCTAAATCACAATGGGTATTTTCAGACGTTACAAGATCACAGTGAACCACGGTCAATACCCACATGGGGCCAAAGCGCCCTGAACGTCTGTTAGGCGGCCGCCAGATGTTCACCATGGTCGATTCCCACATGGGGTCAATTTCAACCATGCTTCCGGGGCTCCCCACCGGACAATCGCTGCAAGCGTGGTCAAAGAGATTCCCAGCGGGAACCAACAAAAAGTAACATCTGGCTGGCAACCACGGCCCGGAATCCCCAGCAGGATTCCAGGCCGTGGTCAAATCAGGCAGGCAGCAGGGGAGCGTGGGGGGGGGGGGCCGTGCGGCCGCATGTTGCACTGCATGGCCCCGCCCCCTCCCCGATTCCCCGCCGGGATCAGCCGGCACGTCTGTTGGATGTGCTGGAGTGATGCCGGCAAGGAATCATTTGGGTGATTCTGGGACGGGGCGAATACCGCCCCGTCTTGTCTGAAATCACCCAATGTCACAGGAGACACAAACACACAGTGAAATGTGGTGTCAGCTGTAAAAAATATTCCATTTGCTTTGTGTGAAAATGCCGCAAATCCTTCCATGTCCATGTCCAGGTCTGACAGAGGCATCACTTGGTTAGAATGGGCCTTGATGCAGAAGATGGAATGGGACCCTCCTCAGAGCAGCAGGAAACACAGCTGCATCCGAGAGCACAGGACTTCCAAGCTCTTGGGCCCTGGTGCAGCTGCCCCACCTCTCCCTGTTACAGCTATGGCCTTGATGTCTGGAGAAAAGGCTTTCTTACAGACCTTGAATCTCTGTAGCTTCAGATGCTTCCTACAACTCTATAAAAGGGTATTTTAGATGTTTTCAGTTCCCTCTCATTATCATGCCCTCCACTGAACATTGAGCAGCCAAGCAAGGGAATTGGTTCAGTATCCCTTCAGAAGATGTAATGAAAATAATAATTGGTGCCGTGATATCAATTAGGGTTGAGGTCACCCTGAACACTTGGGTTGATTGTTCTGAAAATGGGTACTTTTAGGCTGAACTTGATCTACAGTTAGGTGCTTATAGGGATTTTCAAGTCTGAAAATTCTGTAACTTGTTTAAGTACGCATTGGATTTCGGAGCCTCGGGTTAAACCCCAAAGGTCTGCTTTGACTCTTATTAAGCAGGGGCTTGAATTGACTGCATATTTCCATTTTTCATATCAGAAAAAATATATATATAATCCATTTTAAGTTGGAAACAATATAGGATAGCAAAGAGAAAATAATAAAAATATAGGTATCCGTTTATTAAAGCAGAGCATTTCCACAGCTAGACTGCCCCTTATGCAGTTAGGGCCCAATCCTTATTATTATGTTTGTGTTTTTGAAAGCTATTTATCTGGTATGGAATCTGAAAATGCCATCACCTGTAACTATCATCAAAGCAACCCATGACATGAACTTAGGGAACTGAATGAGAGAGTCAAAAATGTAGCTCAAAATTCCAAAGATCTCATTGTAGGGGGTAGGGAGTCAGGGAGTCAGACACCCACTTCCCATTGCATTTCAGTGCTACTTGGGTACCTACAACCTTCCAGCACCTTCAAAAGTGTCTGCCCTCTAATGTCAAAGGTCATTACAAAATCAGTTTTCTTGTGAGAATTGCCACCAAAAAAATTGTTGAAAAATTCTTCATCTTTAAAAATGGCTTCCTGAAGGCTTTTTCTGACACTGACTTCGCTTATTTTGCATGGAAAGTGTGACATAGGTGCTTTCTCCCCATACAGCTCTAAGTCTTGTTCTCTTCCATACCGCATCCTTACAAAAATAGGAGTGTGTTGCCATGATATGATTTAAAGACGGAGGATGCAATTGCTATTTTTGATTGTGTTAACCCGGGCGTAATTATGTAATTATCCACAAAAATTTAGTCAGAGTTTTGCATATCTAAATCATTAACTTTAACAATTGACAGGCTGCTTTGATTAGTATTTTCACAGTGTAGCATAGCATACATTTGTCATCTTTCCTATGATTAGTTATAATTTGGAATTTGTTTATGCAAAATGTTTTTATTGCTTGTTTTGGAAGAAAAAGAGGAGGGCAGGGAAGCCATGTTTATCCTGTCTGCAGAATTCCATGAAACCTTTTAAATATTTTTGTAAACATACTTCTCCTATTTATTGTAATTTATGGTGCAGCTCCTCTAATTTTGTGTTTAAAAACATATGTCAAGGGCACCTTGTGCTCTATGCAGTTTACCTTCTGATGCAGAGAGCCTTTGATTTTTAGATCAAAAGCTACCTAAATAAATAAAGTGCCAGGGCTCATTCAATGATGTATTTAACTAACTCTATTGCTCTAAAAACAATACATCGTACTGTGCAATTTTTGTATAAAGGTCAAGATGTTGTATAAATGCCAAATAAGGTCATTCTCCCCAGCTTTTCTATTCAGCCTAATAATCGGTGTCACTATTTAAGATGTAGCTTACTAAACAAAGCAGTAATTATTAATGATGCCACCTTTGACCTGCTAGTGGAACCACTTCTGTTGAGTCATCTCAGAAATTATCTGAAAGATGGAGCATGCATTTTTTAAATGGAACTTATTCTTTTTTATTCATCTTGTTGACTCAGACAAACTAAATGTCTCTCATGTGCTGCCATGGAAGTGTGCATTAGCCTCGGGATTCCTCAAGTGATGTGCCATTTGGAAGGGAACTGAAAGGTGGAGAGGGCCTTCTTTGCTTCAGTCTTCACTGCTGAGGATGTTGGAGATTCATGCCATACCTAGTCTTTGTAGGTGAAGAATCGGAAGAACTGTCACAAATAAGTGTGACCCTGGAAGAGGTTCTAGGGCAAATTGACAAACTATATAGTAACAAATCACTAGGGCCAGATGGTATTCATCCCAGAGTTCTGAAGAAACTCAGATATGAAGTTGCAGACCTACTATTGGTAATGTGTAACCTATTGCTAAAATCTGCCACTGTACCAGAGGATTGGAGGGTAGCAAATGTAACACCAATGTCTATTTGATGACACTCAACTCCCTCTCTCTACTCCCTCTCTCTCTCCCTCTGTTCAAGCTCGTCTCATCAACTGTCTCTCTGACATCTCTACCTGGATGTCTCAACGTCAACTCAAACTCAACATGGCTAAAACTGAACTCCTTATCTTCCCCCCTCATCCTTCCTCTCCTTCCTCACTGTCAATAATTATTGATGGAGTCACCATCCTGCCTGTCCCCCAAGCCCGTAGCCTAGGCTTCATCTTTGACTCACCCCTTTCTTTTAAAACCTACATTGACTCTGTTGCTAAATCCTGTCACTTCTCCCTCCATAACATTGCTAAGATTTGCCCTTTTCTCTCTGTCTCGTCTGCCAAAACTCGTGTTCACACTCTGGTCATCTCGCGCCTCGATTACTGTAACCTCCTTCTTTCTGGCCTTCCCTGGTCTCATCTTTCTCCCCTCATCTCTGTCCAAAACTCTGCTGCCAGGGTCATCTACCTCACCAGTCGCTTCGACCATGTGCAGCCCCTCCTCTCTTCGCTTCACTGGCTTCCCCTTCCTGAATGAATCCTGCACAAGCTCCTAGTCTTCATCTATAAAGCTCTTCACAACCTCGCTCCCCCCCTACCTCTCTGCACTTATCACCCTCTATACTCCAGCCCATGCACTTCGCTCCTCCTCTGTCCCTTCTCTCACCTTCCACGCCTTCCCTGCTCCCCTAAGCGCCTTCGTCCCTTCTCACTTGCTGCCCCCCATGCCTGGAACTCCCTCCCTGTCCACATCCACCTTGCCCCCTCCTTTCATACCTTCAAATCTCTCCTTAAAACTCACTTCTTTCGCTCTCCTCTGTCTGACTCTTTATCCTGCTGAGCCACTATTTCCTATACCTATGGTCTGTTTACCCTTATCCTTGCCACATGGACCTGCCTGCTGTCATTCTCATTGTAACCAAGCCAAGTACGTGCACTTGAGACCTCGCATCTTCATGAATGTTAGACCCCTTGTCTCTCCCTCTGTTCCCCTTCCCTTGTCTCTCCCCCAGCTCCTGTCTCTCAGATTGTAAGCCCTAGGGGCAGGGACCCTGTCTATTTTATTACTTTGTAAAGTGCCAGGTACACTGCTGGCGCTATATAAATGTTTGTTAATTATTAATAATAATAATAATAATAATAATAATAATTAATAAATAATATCCCTATGTCCCCTATCCTTGTCTTCCCTCTCCGTGTCTATTAGATTGTAAGCTGTAGGCAGGGACTGCATCTATCTTACTGTTCTGTAAAGTGGCAGGTACACAGCTGGCGCTATACAAATGCTAATAATAATAATAATAATAATTAATAAAAAAACAGCTCCAGAGGTGATCCTGGAAACTACAGACCGGTGAGCCTGACATTGGTGCTGGGCCAACTGGTGGAAACGGCTGTTAAGAACAGAATTACTGAGTATACTGATAAACATGGCTTAATGGGGAAGAGTCAACATGGATTTAGGAAAGGGAAGTCATGCCTCACTAATCTATTGGAATTTTTGAGGGGGTAAATAAGTATGTGGATAAGGGTGAGCTGGTCGATAAGGTGTTTTCAGATGTGACATTGGGCATGGATTAATCCAGATGTTGGCCCAGGTTGTAGCACAGGCTGTGGTGCTGCTTAACTCGGGCTGTTCCTCAGGACCATCCCCAAGGAACAACACAGGATAAGTGTTGCCACAGCCCGTGAAAAGGACTCTGGCTGGGGTAAAGCAGGCTGTCACATTTGTTGGTCTGCTCTCACTTACCCTGGTCATAGGTCACTGTGAGTCACAGTCTGTGACCACCTGTCAGGGAGGGGGATGGACCACCCTGAGCAGCACGGGGGCAGGGCTGTGCAGATACATGTCCGCATGTCATCCTACCCTCTCCCCACCCACTTCCCAGCCTGGCCACCGTCGCATTTGTTTGGTGGCTGGGCCAAATCCTGCCCGGAGTGAGGGACCTAATTCTGGGCAGGATTAAAGCATAGCAGCGCTCGGTGCCATCACATGTGAAAACATCAATAGTGTATCTGGACTTTTAGAAGGCATTTGATGAGGTCCTTCATGAAAGAATCTAGAGGAAATTAAGAAGTCATGGAATAAGAGGTGGTGGTGCGGCCTCTGCTCAAGAAATCATCACTTGACGTTGACTCGCTTGCCAGCTATCGACCTGTCTCTAACCTTCCCTTTTTAGGGAAGGTTATTAAGCGGGTGGTGGCGCAGCAATTGCAGGGGCATCTTGACCGCAACAATTTTCTTGATCTCTTTCAGTCAATATTTCATCTGGGTTATGGCATGGAGACTGTGCTTGTGGCCTTGATGGATGATCTGCACTGGGAAATGGTCCGGGGTCTTTTGACCCTGTTGGTTCTATTAGATCTGTCGGCTGCTTTTGATATGGTTGATCACAAGATGTTGTTTACATGCCTGCGGGACTGTGCAGGGGTGGGCGGGACTGTTCTCGAATGGTTCTGATCATTCCTGACTGGAAGAACCCAGTGAGTGGTACTCGGGGAGTTTTTTCATCATACCGAGACCTCACGTGTGGTGTCCCACAGGGTTTGGTGTTGTCCCTCCTCCTGTTCAACATATACATGCAGCCTCTCAGCAAGGTGGTCAGGAGGTTTGGCATATGGTGCCATCAATATGCTGATGATACCCGGCTATACCTCTCTTTTTCAATGAACCCAGACCCCGCAGTCTCCGTGCTTACTCAGTGTCTGATGGCGGTGGGGGATTGGATGAGGGCTAATCATCTGAAGCTGAATCCTGACAAGACGGAAGTGATGTTGGTGGGTAAGGCGATGGAGTTGACAGTCCCCATCATAGATGGGTCCTGTCCTCCATTGGTTCTCCAGGTGCGGAGTTTGGGGGTACTCCTCGATGCGCAGCTCCACCTGGATGCTCAGGTGAAGGCCATGGCGAGGAGTGCCTTTTGCCAATTACATCAGGTACATTGGCTTTGGCCGTATGTTTCAGACTCCGACCTGGCCACCTTCATTCATGTTTTCATCACCTCCAGACTGGACTATGGCAACGCGCTCTACGTGGGGCTACCCATGGTGACGACTCGGAAGCTGCAGCTGATGCAGAATGCGGCAGTGCATCTTTTGGTGGGACTGGGCCGCCGGGAGCACATTACACCAGTGCTCCATTCTCTGCACTGGCTGCCGATAGTCTTCCGAGCCTGATTCAAGGTGTTGGTGTTAAACTATAAAGCCCTAAACTTTCTGGGCCCTGCCTATCTGCAAGACCTCCTCACACCTCGGGTACTGGACCAGCCCCTTTGGTCATTCAGGGGTGCCCTTCCCATGCTTCCTCGAGTCTTCCAGGGGGCCATGCAGGGGAGGGCATTCTTGGTGGCAACACTGAGACTGTGGAACTCTTTTCCGGTGGGGGCGCAGCTGGCCCTGGATCTCCCCTCCTTTCATGAAAATTGCAAGAACTGGCTGTTCCATCAGGTGTTTGACGGAGGAGATGGGTAAGGGGGAGGGGGATGGGAGTGGAATGATATGTTTTAATAGTTTTATATTGTGTTAATGTTGTAAGCCACCCCAAGCTGTGTGTGGCAGGAGGGGCGGGATATTAATATTTGAAAATAATAAATAAATAAATAATAATATTAAATAATAAGAGGCCCTTTTTACAAGAGACGGTACCACTCATGGCCAGACAGCAGATCTGTGTGGCATGAGTGGTACCGGCTTGTGTAAATCCTGCGGTCGGTGAGTGGGGGTGTGTGCGCGTTCCCATGAAACATGCATCCCCACTCATCCCCCCTGCCCCCGCATCTCCATGAACGGAGCAACCAGGGAAAACTGAGTGCTCCATGCGTGGGGATGCATGAGGGATGGGTATGTGCCCATGTGCGCTGGCACCCATGGCCCGCCCACACTGTGGCACGCACCGCCACCCCCACAAAGCTGCAGCCCATGTAAAAAGGGCCAGAGGCAGTGTCCTATCGTGGATCGGTAACTGGTTACGGGACCATTCCCCACCACAGGGGATTGTCTGTGGTTGAGCGTGATCTTGTAACATCTGAAAATACCCTGGGTGACTGGACATCCAGATGGCAGATGGAATTTAATGTGGACAAGTGCAAAGTGATACACATAGAGAAAAATAATCAATACTATATGTATCCAATGCTGGGTGAATTCTAAATTAGGAGTTATCACTCAGGAAAAGGACCTTGGAGTCAATATGAACAGTTAGCAATAATTTGGAAAGGGATAGAAAATAAAACAGAAAATATTGTAATGCCCCTATATAGGTCAATTGTACAACTGCACCTGGAGTATTGTGTGCAGTTCTGGTCGCCCCATCTCAAAAAAGACATAGTAGAACTAGAAAAGATACAGAGAAAGGCAACAAAAATGAACAAGGGTATGGAACGACTCCTGTATGAGGAGAGACTTAATAGGTTGGGGCTCTTCAGCTTAGAGAATAGATTACTAAGAGTGGATATGATAGAAGTTTATAAAATCATGAGTGGTGTGGAATACATAAACAGGGAGCAGTTATTTACCCTCTCAAACAGTATTAGAACAAGAGGACACTCCATGAAATTAACTGGCAACAGATTTAAAACAAATAGGAGAAAGTATTTTTTCATTCAGCGCACAATTAACCTGTGGAATTTACTGCCAGAGGAAGTGGTCAAGGCTGGTAGTGTAGCTAATTTTAAAAAGGGATTGGATAAGTTCTTAGAGGATAGGTCCATTAATGGCTATTAGCCAAGTAGATTTTGGGAACATAACCTCTTACTGTTGGGGGCTGGAACAACAGGGAATGGATCGCCCAGTGTGACTGTCAGGTACTTCTCCCAAGAGAAAGAGATTGACCACTGTCGGAGACAGGCTGCTGGGCTCGATGGACCATTCGTCTTACCCTGTATGGCACTACTTATGTTCTTATCAATGCAGCACTTTCATTTAAGAGGTAAATTTGGCAAAGGCAAGTCCTTGTTTGGCTACAGTGCATGGTAAAACTATGGTTAGGTTTCCTGATGATTGTCATCAAATGCATTTAATTCTGATCCACTTCTTCACTTCCAATGGCTAATAGTTATCAAACCGTAGGCAGGGACCACGTCATTTTTATTGTTCTGTAAAACGCCAGGAACACAACTGGCGCTACACAAATGCTAATAAATAAAATAAAATAATAATAATATAATATTAATAAGGTCCCCAGTGTCATCATGGCTCATTGCTAGTTCAGACTGTACACATTTTTATCTTGTTTAGGAAGGTAAACACTTGGTGTAGCTGGGTTTAGGAAATTAGAATCTGTCTCCAATCTCCAAAGGATTGCACATGCACCAACTCCATGGAGGTGACTAGTATATGGGTCTTGTGCTGGTACTACACTTTGAAAATTGGGGTTGTAGCTCATCTAGAAGCCTGTGACCCTACCCAAGCTCAGCAGGACCCACCTGGTCCTGCTGGGCCCAAGTCTGGTTGAACACACTGTATCAGGCTTGGGGTGAGCTGGATTCTCTAGCTTCAGGAAGGCCTGTTCTCTACAAAGTGCATGTCATCATGACATCCCATTGGGAGTGTAGTCACATTGGAAAGTGGTGGGGAATATCTTAACTCTGCCCCTTCTGTGACTGAGCCCCAACCCTTTTCTGATCCATAATATCAAAAGACTTCATGGGCCGGAACCACCCAGTGACATCAGAGCCTCAGCGGAGCGGAGCTCCATCAGACTCGTGTTGGACCCAATGCAGTCAGGCTCAGGTCCAGTGTGGGACCATATTTCTCTGGGCCACACAGGGCTCCTCCTTGCTTATCAGCCTTTTGTATCTTTATGCTCTTTCAGTCTGATAGCTAAGGAAATGTCAGGTCCTCTGCTTTCTGAAAAGGAGATGCTCTGGCCAGCCGCCTTTACTCACCTGTGTAGCCAGTTACCATTAATAAGTCTGCTCAGGTGGGTGAGGAAAGCATGTAAGAACAAGTTGGGATGGATGATTTTCCACACCTTGCAGTAGCTTTTGTTAAAGTGCTGTCCAATTTCCTCTTTAGGTGCTCCGTTATCACAGCTATGAGTGCTTAGCTAGGCACACCCCACAGATTTCTAATAAGAGTTAGGTTTCAGCCTCCTCCATTAGAAACGGAGTTTGCCAAAGGGATTCATTAGCAATTAATGTGACAGACGTGACAGACTGAGTGGATCTTTTAATCAGAACAAGTAATTTCTGGGGGTTTTGTTTTGTTTGTTTTTAAAAATGTCTGAGTGCTCTGACTAATAGGTTTTTACAATGGACTTAGCGATGAATCCCACTGCACAGTGTACTACAGCGTCTGCATATAGGTGTACAGCTCAGTTCAGTCCTCATTCCCAGTGTCTGGCTAGCTGACTGCTGGCATATTTTGTGCACTAATTTTTGGAAGGATGGCTCACTGCTTGGAATTTAGGGGGAAATATCCTCTTCTGCCTTTGGAGGAGTTTTGGTAGCATGACTGCAAAAAAGAAAAGAATCATCTGTTTCCTTAGTGTCTCCCACCACTGAGAAAGAGGCATCTTGGTAGGAAAAGCTGCTGGCAACTCCTCTCTCTCCAGAGCATAGCATCAATCCCAAGCTTTCAGCCTTTTATGCTTTTAATTTTAATTGGTAGTTCCTCTCTGGAAACCCATTGGGAACCAAACTGCCTGTACGTTCGCTGGGCTCTGCAGTGATTACCTGTGTATTCCTTTTGCCTCAGACCAGTTGCCAGCATGTTCCTTGTCTTTCCTACAAATGCCAGTCCGTGTGTGTACTGGGCTGTGAAACTTACAGTGCACAGTTACATCAGAGAGGAGAGCAGTGCACATTACTCTGCGTGCAGCAGCTTCCCTTAAGGCAGCATGTTGATCCTCAGGACCAGAGTGAGAGCAGCTCAAGACAAGTGTCTGTGAGGTGGCCCAGCTTTAGAGCCCAAGAACTCACACCTGCCACATCCTCTGCACAGAGGGTTGGAAAGACGGGTGATGGCATTGGAGCAGCTATGTCAACTCTTTGTCACCCGCTAAATCCTCTGCACTGGGATGATCCTTCTGTGGCTGGCTAAGCCAGCTTTAGGGCAGCTTTGCACTGACAGAGCCTTAAAACAGGGAGGATTTAGCTCAGCGAGTTAATTTCCTCCATTTAACTGATGAGCAAGTACATCAAAGATGGAATTTTGTTGCCAATGATACAGACCCCTCTTTGGGCTAGATCATCTCACCCTCTTACTCTCTCACGCAGGGCGACAAGCCTCCTCCCACTCCCCCTTTGCTCCTCTGCTTGGTCAAGTATGCACAGCCCAAATTGTACAAGGTCATAGTGGGATACCAGGGTGCTACCACAGTATTTTCCATTGCAAGCAAGTGGTTGGGGAAGGAAAAGAGAGGAACAGGGAGGTGGAAGTATGAGACAGTGAGTCCTCCAGGAGATGTAGATTGTAGTCATCACCTGGAGTACTGGGTTCAGTTTGGGGCAATGTGGATATCAACAAATTGGAGAATATTTAGAAGAGAGCGATAAAGGTGATGGGGGTCTGGAATGCAAATCATGCAAACTCTGAGAGAGTTCCTTTCCAGATTTCCTCCTGGAATGGCACAACTCTGCATCACCTTAGTAAAAGCAGAGGCCTCAGGGCTTAGTCTAGAATTTATGTCCCGCAAAAGATGGTGAACATTTGTTCTTCACTGCCATAGAAGATAGAACAAGAGATAATGGGCTTAAATTTAGTAATGTAGATTTCAGTTAAACATTAGTTAAATAAAATGTATTATTTATTAATTATATAATAATATATTATTATATAGCACACGACATGTACCTGGCACTGCAAATCATTAGTTAGAAACAGATCCCTGCCCCGAAGGGCTTACAATCTAGGAAAGACAAGAGAGGTGAGACAAGAGAAAAGGGACCATAGAGAGAGACAGGGATATATTCACAAAGTTGAGAAGCTGCAGGCACATGTTTAGCTTAGTTACAGTTAGTAAAGACCCTGGCAGTAGGAGGAGCACCAATGAGCAAGTTGTGGGATGAGAAGCTAGGGAAAGTCTGATGGAAGAGGTAGGTTTTTAGGAGAGATTTCAAAGTTGAGATGGAAGGAGCAGAGTGAATGCATTGGATTGGGAGGAAGTTCCACAGGGCAGGGAGGAAGTTCCTCAGGGAGGAAGTTCCACAGGGCAGCGTGGAAGAAGGAGCAAGAAGTCCAAAAACATTTCTAGAACCAGGAGACACTGAGGCAGGTGAGGATGGTGACAGAGGAAGAGTGAAGTACCTTCTGGGCAGGAAACAAGGGCAGAGAGATAGGGGGAGCAAGACCACAAAGAACCTTGAAGCTAAAGATAAAACGCTTGAGCTGAATGCGTTCTGGTGGAGGGAGCTAGTGGACAGAGAAGAGGGGGTGAACATGATCAAAGTGATGGGTAAGGTGGATGGCCTTGGCAGTGCAGTGCTGAACTAAAGTGAGAGGGGCAAGGTGAGAGTGGGGGAGGCCAGTAAAAGGAGATTACAGTAGTTGAAGTAAGAGACTAGAGCATGGACAAGAGTCTTGGCAGTGGAAGTAGTAAGGAAGAGGTGGATTTTAGCAGTGTTATGTAGAGAGACGTGACAGGCCTTAGCAACAGACTAGATCTGAGGTTTAAAGGAGAGAGAGGAGTCCAAGATGAACTCCAGGCGATGTGCCAGAGGAACAGGTTGGATGGTGACCCCATCAATGAAAACTGAGAGGGAAGAGGGAGAGGAAGTTTAAGAGGGAAGATGAGTTCTGTCTTGAAAGCTTGACATCCAAGCAGAGATGTCAGAGAGGCAGTCGGCAATGTGAGACTGGATGGCAAGAGGGTGGGGGTGGAGAGAGAGGAAAGATTTTCTAACTGTGAGATGGAATGGGTTGCCCAGGGAGGCTTTGGAATCTCCTTCCTTGGATGTTTTCAAAACCTGGTCGGACAAACATCTGTCTGTGATGCTGTAGGCAGAGGATATCCTTGCATTGGAGTGGGGGGTTGGGCTACATGACCTTTGCGGTTCCTTCCAACCTTACATTTCTACAAATTTATAATTTAAAAAGTACTAAGTATATTCTGCCTGTGGATGCTGAAATGAAAAACGTATTGTAGTTCTTGGGATCAGTGAATCTTCTACCCTTCCTAAGAAAGCTGGCTTCTTAAGTTCTTAGTCCTTTGCCTGTACTAGGGATGGGCGAACGCAATTCAGAAGTTCAGTGTTTGGACCGAACTCGGTCTGTTCGAATGACCGAACCCGAATCCGAACACGAACTGACCGAACCGAACTAGATCCGAACATCGAAATGACCGAACAGTTCGGTCAGTTTGGATCACGTTCGGGTGAGTTCGTGTGGCAAAAAAAGTGTCACTGGAAGGTCAAAGGTGACAGGGAGGGGGAGTCAGCTGAGGAGAAGACTTCCAGGCGCCAGGGGTGGAGAGGCTTGGAGTAGTAGCCAGCCTGCCCAATCACCATCCCTTTTCGCCTCAGACCACTGGCTTCGCAGTGTGTGATTGGCCACAGGTTAGGCTGCACGGAGCCAATGGGGATTGCGGTGAGGCGGGCGCAGCAAGAAACAAAATTGATTGCCTCCCCCCTTCCCAACACCTTCTGAGCTAGTCACTGTTCCTGAACAGCAGGCGTTTCAGAAGGCTCCCTCTCTCCCAGCAGTTTTGTTCTCCTCAATCCATTGCCATCCTCCTCCGATCACCCATCCAACCCATTTACCCTCATATTTTCATTTATTTAGATTATATTAGATAGATTTAGCTGTTATTTTTATTTTTTACCCATCCCTGTGTTCTCTCTCTCCCTACCCTCCATTGAATCCATTCCTTTCCCTTTCCCTCTCCCTCCATATTCCATCCCTCATTCCCTTCCCCTGTTTTTTGATTTATTAGAGTAGGATTAGATTGATTTAGGTTTTATTTCAGTTTTTGTACCCCTCCCTGTGTTGTTGTGAGCTGTCTGTGTTCCCCCCC
>QEPC01010225.1:1040297-1054464 GCA_003113815.1 Sphenodon punctatus
GAATCTTAGCAATGTTATGGAGGGAGAAGCGACAGGATTTAGCAACAGAGTCAATGTAGGGTTTAAAAGAAAGGGGTGAGTCAAAGATGAAGCCTAGGCTACAGGCTGGGGGACAGGCAGGATGGTGACTCCATCAATAGTTATTAACAGTGAGGAAGGAGAGGAAGGATGAGGGGGGAAGATAAGGAGTTCAGTTTTAGCCATGTAGCAGGCCAAAGAGCCAACTGGGATTCAAGTGTTGTTCTGGTAGGGTGAGTAAGTTACCTCAGCCCCTAACTCCACCTTCCTCTCCACACTCTCCCTGTCCACTTGCTGGCAGAGTGAGGTTTTGGGTTCTACTTTCTTGCTCTCACAGCTACAGTTGCAGTCTGAGCCGGCTAATCAAGAAGGTAAAGGGGGATTTGTTCTTCTTCCCCTGCACTGTGTGGCTGAGGCAAGGAGAGTAATTGCTGCTTGGGAACATTTTACTTCCGGCACAATAACCCCTCTCTCAAGCTGTCTCACAACTGGTTGGCCTTGCTCTCTGGGTAATCTATCTGTGCTAAACCCTGTGGATGTCACCACCAAATGGGGTGATGGAGATCCATCCCATGATGTACAAGTCCAGAAATGTTTAAGGTGCATTCAGAGGAATGTTCACCCTCCCTATTGTAGGGCTGAGTGAGGCTTCTTCTTCCTGTGCTGTGCTCCTAATGCTGCGTGATTCCTATTAAAATTAACAAAGAAATCGCCATGACAGAAACAGTTTGCTTCTTCTTCTGCAAAACAGTGATGAAGAATCATGAAGGAATCCCAAGGGTTATCTAGTCGAGCCTCCTGCCATTAAGCAGGCCCCAGAGGGCCTATGCAATCCCTGAGAGATTTCTCTCTAACCTATGTTTGAAAGCCTGCCAGGATGGTGTCTCTACAACCTCCTTCATGATAGTATTCGCCTGCCTAACAGTTCTGGTAGTAAGAAACTTTTCCCAATGTCTATCCTGTATCTTTTCTCCTTTACTTCAAGCCTATTATCTTTATCCTCAGTGACCAGAGAAAACAACTGGGCACATTTTGCATATTTCAACCTTTCACACATTTGAAAACTGCAATCACGCTTCCCCTTAATAATCTTTTTTCCAGGCTAACACATTCCCAGTTCTTTGAGTCTTTCCTCATAGGTTTTTCCCTCCATCCCCTTTATCTTCCCTGTTGCTCTCCTCTGAACCTTTTAACTGTTGTTAGTATCCTTCTTAAAGTGATATTCCCCAAACTGAACACCAAACTCTAGAGGAAGCATGGCCGGGGTTAAGGAACAATCACTTCCTTCATCTTACATCCTGGAGGTTTGTTTCAGCCCAGGCAGGCCTGGGCAACAGTGTGCTCTGGTTGGTCCCAGTCTCTACTTGTAGCTATTGGTGGGATTTCTTTGTGCGGATGGTTGGGGTGTGGCAGGTCCTGCAGTGGTGCAGGGGGCTGGACTGGATGACCCCTCAGGTCACTTCCAGCCTTGTGGACTCTCTGATTCTATGGGTGTAAGACTTTTCTTTTTGAAAAGGCATTTGTCAAGTGGGGATAGGGGATTGGGTTGATTTGGGGGTTGGGCTATAGGGGGTTGGGTATGGAGTGGGGAGGTGGTATTGGGAGGTTAGGATTCTTAAGTGGGGGGGTTGTGTTGGTTTTTAATGTTTTTATTGTTTGTAAGTCGCCCTGAGTCTTGCAGCATATAAGTATAATAAATAAATAAATACTCTTAAGCTGATGACCTGTTTGGTTTGGCAATTGTGGCTTCAGTTAAGCCTGCCCCATGTACCCAAACTCCCAGGGAATGTAGACTTTGATATCAGTGAACAAGATGAGTTTGGGGAGAGGACAGCTACATTGGGTGAAAACAGACATGCACTTTAACTCTGCTTTCGCCTTTCACATTTTTTATGCATGTGGCAGGGCTGCGCAGGGCACCAATAAAGCCCTGCCACATGCATAAGAAATGTTAAAGTGAAGTCACGTGCATGTCTGTTTTCACCCATAGTGTCTTAGTTTAGTCTCTCAGTTCTGGAGGGGTACTGTACTGAGTCCGTTGCACTCCTCTTCCTCCCAGCCTTTTCCTACTCTCTGCAATAATGAAAGAGCTGGGTGTTGTGGAACATGTTGCCCGAGTTCAATTCTGCACTCTTGAGTGTGGAGAGAAGATTGTGGGATGATAGTCCTGGTAGGGGAACCTCAGGAAGGGTAGATAAATCTTTGATGAACACTGTGGCATGCTGACACTCATCCTGCAGTGGCAGAGTGAGACCCATTCAAATCATTCCCATCACAATGATGGACATTGGTGATGTGATCTCTGGCTTACCTAGTCCAACCATGGTGAATTCAATCAAATCAAATTTTATTAAGCTCTAGCTTTCGCCATGGCCAAACAAACACACACATAACAAATAACACAATACAGCAAGGAAAAACAACTCTCAATTCCAATTAGGTACAATCTTCTAGTAACATCTCCTTATACACACCCATACGACCAAACACAAACAGAGAAAAGGGAACCACAAAAAACCACAACTATTCCCTACACAACCACAAACCTAACTCTTTAGGTCCCTATTTCTCGCTTCCTCTCAAATTCCTTGTGTCATTAACCTTAGCTGCAACATAACTCAACCAATATTATGTAATAAAAATTCATATAAGCACATAATTAAAACAAAATATATGATAGTAATTATAACAGGAAGAAAAAAGATGCAGAATATAAAATATAAAATACATTTGAAAAACACATGTACAGCTCCCATAATACATATCCTAATTACATAGGCCCTAGTCCCGATTCTAATATTTCCCTCAATGGCGACTTGCCCCTCACGGTAGCTTTGACGCCAACACCAATCGCCTTACAGGGCAGCCCTTGTCCAACCCATAATTAATAGGGAATAGCCCCATTTAAGATTACATTTGAGGGCAGCTTACCCTCGCGTAGGTTATAATACCAACACTTGACCCCTGGTTATCCAACCATGGTGAATTAGACCTTACAGTGCTCACATAAGCAACCGTTTAATGAGATCCTCAACTGTGACAGAAAGAAGTGGATTGTGCACATGGGCATGCCAAGAGGTGCAGCAAGCTCCTGGTGACCCACCTAGATGTTGGAATGTGCAACAGTCACAAGTAAAAGCCGATTACAAGCCCCGCAAGCTCAATATGGGGCTTGTCCAGTAGGGGGAGGATCAGGGGATGAAACCGTTTTTTCTCTCTCCTTGTCTCCCCTCCTCTCTCTGTCCTCCATCTTGTCCCATGCAGTCTATACAGTTTGGAAGCATGTCTTCTGAGCTCTTAGTAAAGTTCTGTTTTGAAGAAACTTCTGCTGTGTGTTATTCAACAGAAAGCTAACTCTACAATACTAGATGCCAGGGGGCATGATGTACCAAGACTAACTGTGACCTGTTGTATATTACACTGTATATGTGAAAACAAAAAAGAGGCACTCTGGGAGAGATTGGAAGAGGTGGGGATGTCCATGTCCCAATTCTTTAGCAGCCAGATCACCCACCTGTACACCTGACAAACTCTTCTGCCCATGTGTAACATGTCAGTGAAAGTACCGGCAGGATTAGGTTCATGGGACTGGGGGTAAATCACTGCAGGAACGCAGCCCCTAACGGAGGAAGCTGGGCTCCAGGAAGTAGCTGGCCCTTTAAGTGATCAAGTGGCTAGAAAGCTCGGGGGAGCAGTTTTGCGAAACACCTGCGCTATGTAAGGCTGAGCTGGAATGTGCACAGTGTTAGACAGCCAGGGAGAGGCAAGGGGCAAATCTAGATCAGAATGAGCTCTGGTGCAGAAGCTAGAACTGAGCCCTCTCACCCCCTTCCCGGAGGTAGGGGATGTAGCAGCTACAAGGAATGTGGGACCCCCAGGCTCGTTGACCTTGCAGCCCCTGTCCCTTTCAAGGCTATGACCTTGCAACGGGAGCTGGGTAAAAGATCATAGTCAAGAGAAGGGGAATTGACTGGCAGGGAGTGGACCCATGCCCTTTCAGGAGCCCACAGAGACTAGGAGGAACCACAGGGCCTGCACTATTGGGTGCTTTACCTCTTGGGAGGAGACTTGGGAGCTGATATATGGACTGATATGTACGTATATGTGGTTGAGGGCTTTGGGCACTGTGTAAATAAATCAACTCTTGGGGAAGAGAAGTGGGTGGGGCATTGTTTGGGAGTGAATCCTACAGCAACTTATGCCAGGTGCAGGGGCAACCACTTACACTAGGTGATCAGGGCTGCTTCCAGAGCTTTATGATAGAGGACTGGGACTGATTCGGCCAGCTTCCTATTCAAATCTCCTTGGGAAATAAAGATGCAGTACCAATATATTCTGTTAAAAGTTCCTGGGTTGTTGTTTTTTTAAAAAAAAAATCTGTGTTAAATTTCCTGTTAAAGTACCCAGGTTTCACATCTTCTCTCGGTCTTGTCACTCAAGATATTTGCCAGCACTACCCTGCTGGAGAGGCCTCTGGGTTAGTGGATATTTAGCCCTAAGCCCACCCACTCTCCCTCATGACCTGCGCGGCACATGTCCGGGTCTCAAGGAGACTCCTGCTCGCAGTGTTGTCAGGCATTCAGCCACACAGTTAGGGACCTTATTGTTCGGGCAGCTCCTCTGAGGAGACAATCTCTAATGGAAACAGAAGTTCTATTAAAAGGAAGAAGAATAGGCTGATTGTGATAACAGTGTCTTGCAATCTCAGCAGTGCTGCAGCTGCACAGGCTGGGAGAGCAAGAGTAGGGTTGAAAAAAGGAGACCAGCTTATTTTTTTTTCCCTATGACCAAAAAGGCAGGTTTTTAATCTCAAGTGCAGTCAGCAGTGGGCTGCCCATGCTTGGGGCTAAAGTGGGGAGCATTATTTTTCCATGGGAGGAGGGAGGTGGTACACAAGTCACACCTCATTATCTCAAGACCCACCAGGTGCCTACATGTCTGGTTGCAATAGTCTCATTCACTAGGTAGCCTTTCTTCCATCTCCTGGGGTCCAGCAAAGAAAGAGAGCCCCAGTAGACAAGTCCTCCTATCAAATTAACCAAGGCCACCCCTCACACCTGGCAACCAGGTGACTATAGCAGACAGAGTCTCTCCCTGCCAGCATCAACAGAGTTCTCTGCAGCCATGTGTAGATTTGTCAAGTTTCCTGCGCTAAGCAGGAGAGTAATGATGATACATTTGCATTTCCTCTCCTGCTATGCAAGCAATTGTCTCCCGCCCATCTGTGAATGCTTACAGGGTGTTGAAAACAAAGCAGCCTGCCCCACTTCAATCAAAGGTGCTAGTAGTCTGCTAGCTGACTGAGAGCTGCAAGCAGCAGTCAGCAGTAAAAGAAGCTGCTGACTTATGGCTGGGGTCTTTTCTGGGCTCCTTGGAACGACGCAGCTGTCTGGGGGGGGGGGAATGACTGACATCATCAACAGCAGCAATAAATATTGACTGCTGAGCAATCTAAGCTAAGAAACTAGGAACTGTTTCTTCAGATTTCTTTAAAGAAGTTGACAGGGAGGAGACACACATGTGCAGGAGGGCAGACTACTGCAACCCTCCTGGCATGACAGTAACTAAGTGTAGTCACCCAACTACTGCTGTTGTGGCAACCTTAGAAACAGCTAGCTAGCTTATTGAGTAATATGCAGCAATATTATAGTGGGTGTAAACAATTACAAGAAAGGGTGTAAGCAGTTACACAGATGGACGGCAGCCCATGCCAGCTCACTTCACCCCCAGGTTGGCCAGTCCATGTAAAGAGTGTCCACCAGATGTGCAAGCAGAGCAGGCTGCAGTTGCTCTGGGTCATCCCCAGAATATCCCAGAGTGCCACACGGAGCAGGTCAGCCAAACTCAGGGCAACAGCCGGACATGGAGCTGCTGTCTGTCTGTCTGTCTGTCTGTATGTATGCTGGAGCTCCACACCTGGCCATCCCTTGCCCCATTCAGCACTATGGAGTTTCAGACACCAGCCTAGAGCGTTGGGCGAGTGCCCACCACAACCCTGTGGTGCAAGAAGGTGCAGTGTGGGTGGACCGTGATCCTGGGAAACCGCCGGTTCGTCTTTTGCGGACATAGGGCTGCGTATGACTAGTACTAGCGCTATAGAAATGCTAAGTAGAAATAGGTGGAGCTGGAAGTGGTCGGATGCTGGCAGTATCGATGACATCTCCGGGAGAGGCAAAGCACCCAATCTCATCTCTCAGAGAATCTACAGAGGAAGAAAAGTGCCTGGAGTGTGGGGAAAACTTTACTGTCAGAGGGAGGTGTGCACAGTACAGATCACTTTGAAAGGATGTAGGGGAGGGCTAAGAAGTTGTGAGATACCTTCCATTTTTAGACTGATTTTTTTTTCCAGCCCGCCCTCTAAGTTAGGTAACGGACTATTTTAAATTTGCCTGAATTTGTGCAAATTAATACATGCAAATTTTATGCAAATGATGCCCCTCTTACCCATAACCCCTTGGCTGGCAGCTCAGCCTGTAGCTACAGCAAACAGAATCCTCCTTCCACAGTATCTATGGCCTGTTATATTAATCAGGCATAACAGCCTACTCCATCTGATCTAAACTCTAGTTAACTGTGGGCAAGAGACAGCAGCCTTAGTGGAATAGGTGATAATGTGTGTTTCTGTAACAAATTTGAATGAATGCTCACTTATTTTGATAGTTTAAATTGTTGATTTGAGTTTCCTTTCTTTTTGTAGAGTTTCCTCTCCTGTTCAATACATTTGTTATTCTTCTCACACCGTCTGCTTGGAGGAACTCTACCTGCTTCACAGAAGGTGAGCACATGGCCATCTTTGTACAGGAGGGTTATGCATAGGCCTCATTACAGGTCTGGGAGTGGGTGGGTTAACTATGATCTAGTTTAAAGGGGGTTAAGATCCACATGGAAGGGGAATGATTTTTGCTTTTTTAAGAAAAAACTGTTTTCCCCCAACTGAATTATCTTGCGGTTTGTGGTGGTGATAGGGGGTTCTACCATTTAGCTAGGATGAGGTAGCAGGAGATAGGGTGATCTCTTTACAACTTTGTGATATTATGGGGGTATCTCTGTGATTTAACTTAAATGCTGTGGGTGCATGTGGTCTCTTATTTTAAATCAAGCTTTTTTTCTGCCCCTTAAACTTTATCAACTGATTTACCATTTGGTTGTAAAATAGAATGCTTTACACAGATGTGTTGATGTGTTTTACTGTAGAAAACCTTTATAACAAGACGCACAATTAGCTTTTGTTATTTGTTATTTAGCATGGATTTCGGATGTATTTGTCTCAAAGCTAAGCAGGCTCAGCTCTCTGTTTGCCAGACCCCTCCACACTGATTTGTTCACATTGCCCAATTACAGAGACACCAATACCCTTGGCCCTTCGAGTGTGTCTCCTTCAATGCAACATTCCAATTCTGGCAGCCATATGGCTACACCGTCACCAAATGAACAGAACCCCTACAGTAGCGGTGGGCTCCAGCACACATAGAGCCCTGCTCTAGCTACATCAAACACCCCAGCCTTCCTGTCACGCATGGGCATAGGTGACTCGTGGGGGGCATGTGCACCCCCAGCTTTTCAGAAGCTCTACAGAACCCCTGCCCAGCCCCCACTGGCCCACTCCTGTGTCCCCCACTACTGACGGACCTATGCACATGGTGGGTGCACATCAATGCTTAGAGACCGTTGGGTGGCCATAAATAAGACTATTAAGCAGCTCGGTGTTCTCACATGTGGCTTAAAGAGATGGTGAGTCTACTACTGATTCTGAAACCATTTCCAAAACGACGCTCACCAAATGAGCTGGGGCTTGTTGCTGTAGTTGAGCTGGGAATGTGATCCAAAGTTTCTGTTGCCTCTTCCTTCTCACTCAGGGACAGGGTTGGGGCTGGTTTTTCCTTCACTCCTCTGTCTGGAATTAGCTCTGCCATGTCAGTCTCCTCAAACAACACAGGGTGTCTATTGTCCCAGGTCCTTACCATCCGCAGTTAGAGCAGACAGGGGGTTAGGGAGCAGTGTTTTCACAGGATGCTGAGAGTTGGTCCAGCTTGCGGAAGAAGCAGCAGGGTCTCAGTGAAGCTTCCCTGATCCTGCATCTTGTGGTAATTCCATTTCAGGTACTTTGCCCCTGTTGGAGTACTAGCCAGCAGCATCTCTTCCTCCCATAGCCCTTCTGAATCATTTTTGCTGAGAGCACCTGATAAATGTTAGTGCTTCAGGGTCAGCTTTTGTTGTGCCTCTGAATGAGAAGTGATCCCTAGAAGCAGATGACTGATGGTATCCTCATGTGCCCAGTCAGTGGTGCTCTGATGAGGCTGCACGGTTGAGAATACATTCAGCTGAACTTTAGAAGTCCAACATTCTGCTCAGAATGGGCAACGAACATCTGCCAGTTGAATTTACACACAGAGAAGAGACATCCAGCAGAACTTCCTAGGTCATAGAGTGACCAGAGAAGTTGAAAATGAAACCCGTGAGTGAGTCTGACTCCTTAAGCTTGGGTAAAAACAAACATGATGCAAGCCCATGTTGGCCTGCTGTGACCCAGGACTCACCTGCATGTGTGGTCCCGCACCGCCAGATGTTGGCCCAGGACAGCCCCAAGGCAGGTAGACAGCTAACCTGGGTTACGTCCTCCAAGATTCTCCAAGGATGCAGTCTGGGACAAGGGCTGCACCCTTGGGCCAATGCAGGCCAGCATGTCTGTTCAGCTCTGCCATCCCCACCTTGGGGCAGGGGCCGCCATGGCCAAGTGCCAGGGTTGGTCACCATGGCTGTCATGGTGGAGGGCAGAGGTGTGGCTGGCTGCCCGGATGTGTGTTGAGCTCCACAGGCAGTGGGACGGCTCTCTGGCCACAGGCACGTTAGTTCAGTGCCCCTCCCTGACCTGGGGAGGGGTGGCCGCTGTTTTCCACGGTCCACCTCAGTCCATGCCAGGGAGTCACTGCACTACCTGCACATCTGTTTTTACCCAATGAGACTGCAACCTCTACCTTCCAGCTGTTCATTATCATTCCATCCAATGCCCTGTCATTCCACCAGCTTCCCATGCTCTCCTCCCTGTCACTCCAACCATTTACCTGTTCCCCATGTCTCCCCTCCCCCTCATTCTACCAAAGTCCTTGTCATTCCAGCCATTCCCTGTGGCTTCCTCCAGGTCATTCCAGCCAGTCACTTGCTAGTTCACTTTCTTCATGTGGTCTCCTCCCTATCATTCCAGTTAACCCCTCACCATTCCACTTGCCCCCCATGACCTGCTCCCGGTCTTTTCACCCAGAACCTTGTCAGTCCATGTGCTCCCCTGGCCTCCTCCCTGTCATTCCACCAGGTCTCCTTCCATCCCACCTGCATTCTCCCTACTTTCTCCCTGTCATTCCATCCAGTCACTTGTCATCTCCATCCCTCCCAACTCCCCATCTGTCAGAGAGAGATAACCACTTAAGCCTTTTGGCATTCACGCATCTCCTTATTTCCAATTGGCATTTGTATTGCCTCTGTTGTTTCCAGTGGGCATTCCATCTCATTTGCTTTAGTATGTCCCTTAGCTGCTTCTTGGTCCAATTCCCAAATCTTCTCAGTAGCTAGTAACAACCCTGCCTCTGACCACCTTGGCTTACAGCCACTGATGAACTTTAATCATCATCAGTCCTTGTTGGCAGAAAGACAGATCGGTGCCACCGTTGTCATTTTGAACAGCAGCTCAGTTGCAGTAGTCTGCAATGGGCTCTTCTGGAGTTAAGTACATTGGCAGAATCTAACCCTTGGCATTGGCTTAACATTGGTGGTGCCAATCTCATGCCCTGCATTCACTGTGTGGTATGCGTGCACCCATGCACGTAAATCTCTCATGCGCCCATTGCTTGGACATTGTACTGGGTGGAGGGGGTATGGGATTGCAGCCACTGTCCACAGCAGCCCAAATGCCGTTTATTGGATTCTTCTCATGGGATAGTGTGTCTTGCCTGTAAATAAAATCTATTTAACACACCCTCTACTGTGGTTGGTATCATCTAACTGAAAAGAAAAAAAAATTCAATACATGCTTCAGATTAGAATCCTTAGTCTTATTTGAGGTGACATGTGCATTGAGACTTCAACAAGCAGTGGGAATAGAGAGAGATTCTCAAAATGCCTATGGGGTTTCGGAGTGCAAGTTCCATTAAAAGTCGAGTTCATTCATGTTCCTAAATCTCTTAGCTGCTTTTGAAAATCCCCCACTAATAGTTTGGGATATCATGAAGGATAAGACCCATGGAGCTTTGTGTATATGCCCTAGGGGTGGGATCTTCAAAACAACTCAGCATTGACTTAAATGGGAGCAGAGGTAGGCCAGCAGTGAGAACTTCTGAATATGTTTTTTAGGTGTGTATTCTACATTTCAGTAGAAATAACTTGCTCTTTACCTTTTGCTTCACAAATCTGAGGCTTTAAAATTTGCCCTTATTTTTAAATTGGATGGGAACCATTCCGGATAGTGACATATGAGTTACTATCATAAACAGTTCTGTTTGTCCACTAATCTATTGCATGACTTTGTTTATGCTATGTATTCACTGCTAGAGCCTCTTCTAATACGGTTGTATCCGAGCTTCATAATCAAGAGATGGGAGTCTCCCACGAATCACATGCTGGACCCTAAGTAGATGTAATTCTTCAGCAGTGATTTAACTGCTAACTGACCCTTGCAGAGGAAGAGGTTTCAGGATGGTGAAGGTTTGCTTTAATTGGTTGGTATGGCATAAAGGTTAATCCTATTTAGCACATTCAAGGAAGATATTCTTAGAATGTGGGTGTATCTTAGTATAATATGTGTCCAGCCAATTAACATACAAACAGGCAAATTCTTTGGGTCAAGGAAAGTAGCATCAGCTGCCCCAAAATTCAGGCATTACCCAGGGTACTAATTTTAGTACCCATTGCAACCATTGTAAGCTGGAGACTCAATACAATTCCTTTATTTCCAGCTAGTTCCTCTTTGGCCCTTTCCTGTTTTGGAGGCAGCCCCATAGCACACACCTGTTTCCTTCCTCAGCCCATGCTTTCCACATGGTCTCTTGGCCCTGTTTTAGTTGCCCAAGACTTCCAGGTCATTTGACCTACATAGTCCTTCCCCACTCAGTCTTCATTACCCTCAGTCTTCCCAGCTGAGCCTCAGACAGTTGCAAGGAGGCAGGCAGACAATTACCACAGGTGGGCTCTTGAGGAAGGGCACATGGACCTCTCCAGTTCACCCTGTTAAGGCCAAGTTAGGTTTCCAGTTACAATCTGTTTGAACTCTTTTCTTGATACGGTTAAATAGCCATACTGAAAACTACAAATAAATAAAAACAAGACAAGTACTCATTCCTCTGCCCCTCCCCTTCCACAAAAATCGAATGATACAGCCTGGTGGCACAAAATATCCGACACATTTGCTTATTAAATTAATGAAATTGGGCACTGAAGACATTCAGATAGCCTAGTTGATGAGAGACTGAACTTGAACCTGAGAGACTAAGGGTGATTTCAGAAGTGACGCATTCCAGTTCACCACAGTGAATCCCACCCCGGTGTGAACGGATTCACGTACGGCCCCAACAGAAGTGACAGGATCGTGACCACCGCCTGGGGGCAATCAGAGAGAACATGGGCCAGGGGAACACAACAGACATGCAGTCGAGACGTGGACCGTGGTTTGAGCCCCAGAATGCACCACGGCTGGGGTCAATTCCTTCCACCGCGGTTGCGGTTTCCATTCAGAAGTTAGGGTGATTTCAGACGTGACGAGTCCAAGATTCACCACGCCTGAACTACACTCAAACGTGGCCCGCGATTGACTGTGGTGAACATCTGTTTGCTACCCGCCAGATGTTCACCACAGTCAAACGCGGAACGCCCGAGGACGCGAGCGGGTCCAGAAGTGTGGTGAATGGCCACCACGGCAGGGGTGAATGAAATGTAACTTCTGTTCACTCACCCCTGCCGGTGGTGGAATCCATTCCCTCCCAAACGCGGTGGTGAGGGCAGCCGGATTGGCCGCCCTCGCTGCCTGTCCGGCGGGGGGAGGGCCGTTGTGCAACAAAGGGGGCGGGGCCGTGTGGCAGCACGCTGTGTCGCCCAGCTCTCCCCCTCCGGGAGCCGCAGTTCCCCATCAGACGTTACGCCGGGCCCCATTCACCATGGACCGTGGTTCGCCGGTCCCCACTACCCAGGGTGGAGTGGCGCACATCCATTGGCATGCCCCTTCGCCCCGGTCCATGGTCCGAACCACCCCACGGCCCATGGTGAATGAGGCATGATGTAACGTCTAAAATCACCCTTACTTTTCATTCACCCCTGCCGTGGTGGCCATTCACCACACTTCTGGACCTCCTCCCGCCCCCACCTCACAAAGCGTGGTTAGCTTCACCCCGGGCTGCATTTGACTGTGGTGAACATCTGGATGTGAGCAAACAGACACGCACAGCGCTTTCACCACCACCCGCGTTTGACTGAGGTTGACTGTGGTGGACATTCACCACGTCACTTCTGAAATCACCCTCAGTTCACTCTATGACCTTGGACAAGTCACTATTTCTCAGCCTCAATTTCCCTTCTATAAAATGGGAATAATAAATTAATCCCCTACCTCATAACCTCACAGTTGTGAGCGTGAACCAGATAAAGATCATAAAGCACTTTAAACACTGAAATTGCTATTGATAACGAGCACAATGCTTTAACATGATCTAGTTATAGGGCATGGTAAAAAGTTATTGAAGTGCCTGTAAATTAAAAAAAATGATATGAAAATAATTAATTGTTGTGTATCGTTAAAAAGCAATTGGTGAACCTTTTCAATTATTAACACAGAATTCTAGATGCACAAAGATATATACTATGGGGCTTGAAATTTGGGCTGTGCAAAATATCTGCAATGAAATTTGAATGACAAAGGTTTGATATTTCAATTTGTTTGGCAAAAGTAGTCAGGTTGCCTGAAAGCCCTGCAATATGTCCTTTTTAATTAAAACCTTCACTTTTGAAGTTATGAGATTCATGTTTTTGTATGTGTTGATGGCGAGGCCTCCATTTTGCAAACATGTCACTAAAGATTTTGAGGCTTGCTAACTACAGTGGAATCCGCATATGACTTTTCACACTTTACAGGGCATCCTGCTTTTTTTATTTTTGCTCTTCGGCAGGGAAGCTCTCCCCTTCCCAAAATCACAACTGAAGTTCTGATAACTTGAAGATGGATCACTGAATTTGACTTAAGTGGATTCTCTGCACTTGAGGCCAGCTGAAAGCCCATGGGTCCATTGTGGATTAGTGCTTTCAGAGACATTGCCAGACATTGCCAGAGTCCTTCCTAGCTCAGGTTCTGTGCAGCTGAACCAGTCACTCATTTATGTCTAAAAATTCCCCTGCTTGTGTGATTCCTCTGCACTAGGGATGTGCAAACGCGGTTCAGAAGTTCGGGGTTCGGCCCAAACTCAGGATGTTCGGACCGTTTGCAAACACCTCGAATCCGAACCACCCCCCACCCGAACCTGCCAAACAAAGTTCAGGTGGGGGAGCAGGGGGCAGAGAGGAACCCGGTTTTCCCTTCCCCCTCCGCCTTTCTGGCTGCGCGAGTGGAAGGGACACTGGGAAGCACCTCCCCCCCTTCCAGCCTTGTAAAAAAAATGTAACCCCACCCCAGGGATCACCCTACTTGGTGGTGCCGGAGCTCTGGCCCCGGGTCTGGTGGCAGCGGGTCCAGCGGCAGCGGGTCCGGTGGCAGGTCTGGAGGCGGCGGCACTCCAGAGCACTTCAGGCCGCTACTAAGCCTTCCAGGTGAAACTGGAAGGCCTAGTAGCGGCCTGAAGCACTCCAGAACGCTGCTGCCACTGGACCCGCTGCTGCTGCTGCCACCGTCAGACCCAGACCCGGAGCAAGGTATCACCAGGTAGGTAGGGCTCTTGGTCTGACAGTGGCGGTGGGTCTGGTGGCGGCAGCACTCTGGAGCGCTTCAGACCACTACTAGGCCTTCTGGTTTGACCCCAAAGGCCTAGTAGCGGCCTGAAGCAATCCGGAGTGTCACCACCTCCGGACCCATCGCTGGACCCGCCGCCACCAGACCCGGGGCCGGAACCCCGGCACCACCAGGTAGGGCGATCCCGGGGGGAGGGTGTTAAAAAAATTATGAGGCTGGGCGGGGGGGGGG